>OX467716.1:23793404-24384661 GCA_950111635.1 Agelastica alni
AAGTCTGAACTTGACGGTTTAATATCAAAGCAACAAATAAAGGAGGAACGATTGTTAATATTTCAGAAGAGGAACATCGCTAAAACGAGCGAGTTTGTAAGCGAGGCATCACCGACTAGACCAGCCCTTTATTGGGCGGAATCCAATAGTTTCAGGATATGTTTAGGTGCCGCACTCCAAATATGGGAACAGTATTCCAGGACAGGTCGAATTTGTGCCTTATAGATCATAAGCAGCTGACTGGAAGTAAAGTAGCTCTTGGCACGAAACAGAAAGCCAAGTTTTTGGTATGCACATTTGGCAATGGACCTCACGTGATTTTCCCAAAAAAGGTTATGGTATGGTTACTCCTGACTATATTATGTTGAGCACAGTGAGATCGGCTTTTCTAAAGAAAAGACATGCTTGTATTTTATTGGCATTGAATTCTACCAAGTTATTGGATCCCCATTCGAGAATTGTTGCCAAGTCCATATTTATGTTGATGACATTTCTATCTCGTTTATTGCTGGTTTCACGGGCAGATATAGGAGTCCTGGAAGAGTAAGCGGTATGGAGGGTACTGTCATCCGCGAAGCTGTGTACTGGACATAAAGTTGTTTCCAACAAGGCGTTGATGTGAAGTAAAAATAGTGTTGGAGCTAAAATTGATTCCTGCGGAACACCAGCATTTATTAGTAGAGAGTTAGATAAAACTCCATCAACCACCACATGGAGAGACCTGTTTGGGAGAAAACTAGCTAGCAGGAAACACAGCTGAGGGGGTAAGTCATAAGATGGAAGCTTGGCAAGGAGACCCTGGTGCCAAACTCGATCGAATGCCTTGGAGATATCTAATGCCACGGCTAAAGTTTCACCATATTTTTCAATAGATAGCTGCTATATGTGTGAGACGTAAGCGAGCAGATCACCAGTTGATCTCTAATGATGAAAACCATATAGCCTATCGTTTTTCATGACCTTTGAAATAATAGATAGCAGTGCGATAGGTCTGTAGTTGCTAGGTAGGGTCTTTTTTACCTTCAAGCAGGGTTATTCGGCAACTGTCGTGTGTTTTTGACATTTCTTCCTACTCCGACTGATTTCACCGGAAGCTGTCCTTATCCAAAATTCATCTCTACCTAGTCAACATTTCGAAAGATCATGCAAGATCTTAAATATGCGATCAACGATAATTTTTTCTATGAAGTCCAATTTACAGTGCAACAGAAGTAGCTTGGCGGGCGAGAAATCGCAAAATCTGCGCACAACGAAAACATTCGAATAACGATCCGATCGGCGACGACGAAATTTTCAGTAATCGTGAGTCTCAAGTACAATCGGAGCAAGAAGTTTACGAATGTGAAGTATATTCAGCCGAATATTTGTTATTTTAGAGGCTAGTCGCCCGCCAAGCTACTTCTGTTGCACTGTACCTATTATGAGTGCGGGCGTATTACATTGCTAATAATGCGAAAGCTAATACAGGTATTGACAGCGCGCGTGCTGATTAATTGAAATTTTTTCGTCAACAAAAAAATACAAGCAACTCACATTCAATTCCGTCAATAAATATTGAGTCGTTAAATAAAAAAAAACTATAGAAAAATACAAGTTGAATCGTGTTCCATTTCATTTAGAAAATTTAAATAAACTAAATATTTATTACATTCGACAAACAGATACATTTAAAATCTCTCGTTTTATTGACAATGGCTTCAAATTAAAACTTAAAATTACGATACTGCCGTCTTATCTTCGCACGAAGACCCCCAAGTAGCTTCTCAACTTTTACAATCCAACCTTGAGAGTCCTCAAGTATGGTTAAAAGCGTAGAGAATAAAATTCAACGAAACAAAATCGGTACATATAACTTTCACGAATAGACGAGGAATTTGCCCACCGGTCAGACTAAATGGCAACGAAATACCACAACGTGACGTCGTAAAATACTTAGGGTTACACTTGGACCGAAGACTAACGTGGAAAAATCACATCTTCGCAAAAAGGAAACAGCTGCACAAACTCTACTGCTCTCTAGCTATCTATTGAGAACAAGATCTTGATATACAAAGTTATCCTCAAACCAGTTTGGACATACGGAGTTCAACTCTGGGGTTCGGCATCAAATTCGAATAAAGAAATAATCGAAAGGTTCCAAGCAAAATCACCCAAACGCACCCAAACAGTCTTGCAAAAAATGTAGTGTCGCGACGTAGACTCAAATGATTTACTTCACACGATTTAGTCAATAGATTTTAAACTTTTTTTTTTATGAAAATAGTCACAAAAGGATAGACCTATCGTGTGGGCCGCGGACGGCCCGCACTGCGACTATTAGAAGGGGAAGGGATTATAGAAAGGAAATGATTGTGGACACGCTTTTTAAAAAGTTGCAGGTCATAGTTCTCTGGAAAAACTGATTTTGGAAGCTTATTCCATTCCGTAGCAGCCCTGTAAAAGAAGGTTTCTTGATGAAGATTGGTCCTTGTAGTGTCAAGCTTGAGAGTAAATGGGTGAGGCTGATCTGCGTGCCGAGTTCTTCGGCCGAATGTGGCCAATGGTGGTACAAGAGTTTTTATTTCTCTGGAGCATCTGCCATGGAAATATCTGTAGAGAAATGACTGGTCTGCAACTCTTCTTCTATGCTCTAGAGGGTGAAGGGTATCTGTGAGAGTTGAGCTGTTTATCAAGCGAATGGCTCTTTTATGAATGGAATCTAGAAGACGAAGATAATGCCTTGGTGCTGAACCCCAAATATGCGAGCAATACTCCAGTAGAGGTAGGATTTGAGCCTTGTACGTCGTCAACAGTTGATCAGGAGTAAAAAACTTTCTGGCTTTCCACAGAAAACCTAGCCTCTGGCTTGCCAACTTTGCGATGTTAGCAACATGGTCATGCCAAGACATATTATTGGACACCGTGACTCCCAAAATCGAGATGGAAGGACTTGGTTCAAGGGTATTTCCGGACATTGTGATGGGATGATTTGAGAAATTCACTTTCTTGGAAAACGTGGCACTTTGTGTTTTTTTTGGGCGTTGAACTGAACAAGATTGTTGGTTCCCCACTATAATGACTTATCGGTACTTTTATTTAAATTATTTTAGCATATTAATATTTTTTTGTCTCTAGTTTTAAGTAGTTGCGTTTGTAACAAAGATTCAATAGGAAATAACCAATGCGTCATTTTTCTGCATGTCTATTTGTCTGATAACCAAAATATTTACCTATTGTTCTGATGTGAACAGATTGTAAATTAATTGGGAAATAAAAAAAAAAGAAAAAAAATGTGTGGGAGCGTAGTACTTTGCTAAGAATGCGAAACCTGATAACACTGGTAATACAGGTATTGACAGCGCGCGCGCGCCGGTTAATTGAAATTTTTTTGTCAACAAAAAAATGCAATCAACTCACATTCAATTCCGTCAATAAATACTGAATCGTTAAATAAATAAAAAAAACTATACCACGAGATATCCCGATAGAAAAATACAAGTTGAATCGTGTTCCATTTCATTTAGAGAATTTAAATAAACTAAATATTTATTTTCATTCGACAAACAGATACATTAAAAATCTCTCGTTTTATTGACAATGGCATCAAATTAAAACTTAAAATTACTTTTGCGTGATTAAAACCGATAATTGTTGGTGGTAAAAATCGATTAAATTTCGAACTCTCGTTTTTGGGCTCGTTAATCGGAGAATTGTAGTAATTTGTTGGTTTTAATCTTTGTTGACATACGGAAGAGCTTCCTCCGGTGGAAGACTGCTTTGTATACCGGTATATTTAAAGGTAGATGGGAGTGATTCGTCAATTTTACGATTCAAAAGCTCTCACTAAGAAGCACCGCAATGCTGCCATTCCTTACGCGATTATGTAATGGTTATTTATGTATTTGTGTACTTGAGTTCAAAGTTTACGAGAGATGGAAAGTATGACAGTGACATTGAGCGAAGGGTGTTGGCAGGAAAACAAATGAATAGGGTACTGTATACCTTTATGAACAGCCAGATAGTGTCAAAAAAGGCACGTCTGGCTGTGCATAGAGGTGTGTTGGTTCCTACACTTATGTATGGTAGTGAATGTTGGGTTTGGCAGAAGAAGCATAAAAATAGGATTAATGCTGCGGAGATGAGTAGTCTGAGAAGTATAGCCGGAGTGACTCGGTTGGATAAAGTAAAAAATAGTGAGATAAGAGAGCGCTGTGGTGTAAAAGAAGATATGGTTGCAAAGATAAATAAAGGAATGCTTAGACACGTAGAAAGAATGGATGAAGGAAGATTGACGAAACAAATTTATATGGCGGGTGTGAATGGACCAGTCGGTAGAGGTCGACTTTGGCGAACATATCTCGATCAGATCAACATTGTTTTGAAGAAAGGCCAAGACAAGAGTACCAACAACCGACGAGCATGCATGAGAGCCCTGATGAAAGTAGAGGAAGCAAAAGATGTGTGTAAGAACCGTAGCAAGTGGAAGGAAGTGGTCTCTGCTTACCACTACAGGAAAAAGGCGTAACTATATGTATGTATGTATCTTAATTCTTTTGAATAGTCATTGCTTGAGTCTATTATGGTTCCTAGATATTTATACGGTACAAAAAGAGGGTACCTATTATATGTAGGCAAGAAACAAATGAATGGAGCACTGCATAGCTTTGTGAACAGCCAGAAAGTGTCAACAAAGGCAAAGCAAAATCCGCATTTATAAGACATGTGTCAGACCCGTGATAACCTACACAGCTGAGACAGGGGCCGAGACAACAAAGACTAAGCAGATAATGAGATCAACAAAAATGAAAACACTAAGGACCATAAGAGGCATTACTCTCAGAGACAGGATAAGAAATGTAGACACACTGAAAGAGCTAGGTGTTCAGGATGTAGTAAGGTGGACAAGAACAAGGCGACGTCTATGGAGAGACCACGTAGATAGGATGGATCCAGAACGTGTGGCGAAATGGGCGAAAACTCAGAAGCCCAACACCAAACGACTCATAGGAAGACCAAAAAAGCGATGGTACGAGAGCTGGAGCTCCGGATCACAGCAAAGACTGTAACAGAACATAGTCCTATTAAAAGAGGAAGAAGAAAAAGAAGACATGGTTACTCGTTAGTTGGTTGTCAAAAAGTGAAATGTAGATCAAAATTAAAATAAGCATGTTATTAAGTTAGGTTATACACTACTTACTTTTTTCTCTTTATTGCATTAATCAATTTTTTTCTTTTTTCTACTTTCCATTTAGCTTTTGAAAATGTATTAAGTTTAAATCACTATTTCTGTCAGTATTTTTGCAGCTGAACTATTTTTAATATACGTATGTACTCTTTTCACTCATAAATTTTAAACGCGATCATGATTTTACGAAATTTTGTCCGGATCGAGCGCTAGGATCGATTCATGTGTCCCCACCATAAGGTCCGCTCGCTGCCAATACCCATATGTTGTATTGCAGCAATATAAAAATTTGATTTTTTATTAATTATTGGACACACCGTTGTCCCTGTCTGTTTTAACACAAGTAGTAGGTAGCTTGTAAACATTTATTAAACAATCCCCCATTATTTTCCGTCGACAATGGAAGTTGCAACTCCGTTGAATTTTTATAATTCGTCAGATATGATTTCCCTTAGAATCGACACTCTGCAATGGAGATTTTCGTTGAATAACACTCCTTTATATCGAATCATTGAATCGTAACATATAAAACAGGATTATTTTCACACACATTGATTTCGACTAGATCAAGGAAATACCCAGATATATTTGTATATTGTATACATGTAACGCTTTTGTTAATAATACTAATTCAGAAATCAATGCAAGTGTTCCCGCAAACGATTTAAATTTTACGTGACGCTTTTTCGTTGTTGTAGAACAATATATCTCTAAAAATGGGTCAAATCGTCAAATTATTTTCGATTTCTTTCTTTGTTTTTGTCCTTCTTAAACGAAACCATTAGAGCGACGCTGTCAGTTAGATGTTTTAAAGATGAAATACTAGGTTGCTCAACTGTCTCTACACCTTAAACCTCATCGCGAATACTGCGAAACACCTTTTTGTGCGCTAAATATTGAAATAATAATTAATACTTAATCCCAGTTAATAACGTAATCAATACGAAAGTTCGACTATACTATTACTATACTATACTATTAGGTATTCCACTCGTTATATATTCACGTAAAGACCTTAAAATCCACATAAAGACCGGCTGTCATCAATTTTAATTGCCGATTCTTACATTACAGGCACTATGAGTAAGTGTTCCTAGTAGAATCAATTAATTGTAAAATTATAATAAAATGATAAAAATTTACTAGTTTCCGTTTTATTTTTTTGTATTGTTACGAATTTACTGAATCCGTCTCTGGCGGCTACAACCGAATCAAGGGTGCATATTTAATGAGCATTGAAATTCAAAAGATAACTGGACCCTTCTCGTGGTTATTCGTTCAGGTATAAAAAAAAGGGGGAACCGCG
The DNA here is from genome assembly GCA_950111635.1 of Agelastica alni. Lineage (NCBI taxonomy): Eukaryota > Metazoa > Arthropoda > Insecta > Coleoptera > Chrysomelidae > Agelastica > Agelastica alni. The sequence goes on from OX467716.1 coordinate 23,799,875, forward strand.
TCGAATAATGGAGAAACAGGTAGAATGATCTGGAACTATGATATCGGAAATATAAAAGGGGAAACGATCATAACAAGTATTCAGTATTAGCTTATGTGTTTACGAATTATTAAATGTAAATAGTTATATAGAGTTGTAAAAGTTGTATAGCTCAGTGAATATCTAAGTGGTTAATAAAAATAGAATTTATTGTCTTGAAATAAACATTGTTTTGCTATTGGAGCGAGAGTTTTGATCGCCGAACCCACGGAAGAACTAAAAATCGTATCAGTATTTACCCAACCACCTATCTGGATGCCAAATTTGAACTTTCTAGGTCATTTGGAACTGAGTTAGAGTTTTGATCTATAGGTCAGTCAGTGATAAAAATGACGATTTTTGAGTTTAAATATCGAAATAACTGTTTGAAGTGTGTTTATGAAATTTGGAGCACATATGTATCTCGCAGGTCTCAATATATGAGCCAAATTTGACATGTTTATGTGAAATAGATTTTGAGTTATGAGGGGGTCAAAAGTGGCTCCAAATGGTTCGTGTTATATTACACACGGTACCGCTCGCCATTATGTTAGCTTGAAGTTGGCTTGTTACGCTACCGCGTGTCTAGATAAGAAACAAAAATTTTGCTTATACAATTTTACGTGGATCACTCGTGAAAAACTCCCTCAATGAAAGATAGGTTAGCTTGACGTCCTTCAAAAAATGTATACACGTTTTCGCGAACGAAATTTACACTGTCTCTTTGACAGATTAAATTCCTTAAAATATACTAATACAATAATAATAAATATTCCGTAAACAAGCCGCCAATGTACAGAATAGTAACTTATTTATTTTATTTTAATATTATTTTGACCACTGCTGAGAGTCGCTGTCACCTTCTACATCGAAAATAACCATCTGTCGGTGACGCTGACATCAGCATGACGCTTACATCAGCGTGAAACTGACATCACCGGATGCTTTAAAATTACCCCCATCCAACCTGCCTAAAAAAGTTTTTTCTTCAAAAAAAAAGTGCTTGAACGAAATATGCTATACATACAAGCAAATTATTTTCATTGCACACAGTAAAGTATTATTGCGTATTACTAAAAATCTAATGACATATAGCAAAAGAAATTTGCAGAAAAGTTCCAGAGGCACCGTTAGGTGTGATATAATTTTTTTATGGCCTTCTCTCTCTCTCTCTCTAGTCGTTAGCTTTATGTTTGAAGCGTCGTGATCCTACGTTAGTCTCATGTTGTGTTTTTAGCAGTTTTCCTCCATTCCTCTCTATCTGACGTGCTTCTAATGCTGCCTTGGAAAGATTTTCCTGTAAACTGCTTCACCTGGTCGTTTTGGGGAACGTCCTCTAGGTCGTGTTCCCTCAACCTTGCCACGTCTTTTTCGTTCTCTAACGAGTACTCTGCTAGCGGTTTCTCTGCTGGCAAATTATGCCCGAGCTCAGCCGTAGAGGGTAGAAGAAAAAAATATAAAAGTGAGCTGCGCCACCGGCTTGACGGTATAAGCCGGAAACCCCTAGATCTTATAGGCACTAGCAGGGCTACAAGATAAACAACTATGATTATGGTGAAAAAAAAAATAAAATTATAGCAAAAATATGTTGGATACTTTACTCACACTTTATAAAATAACCAGAACAGAAGTAAGAGTAACAGTCTTTACCAAGGTACAACAAAAAGTAAGACATATATAAATTAACTCATTAACAACACTAATTCAAACATTTACATGAAGGCAAAGAACAAAAGGTAAAACATATATATAAGTTAACTCATTACATAAAGATTTTCACTGCCAAAACAATCGAGTTCATTTAAAAATATCTTTACAATGGTTGTCCTTTAAAATATCAAGATTGTAGGATATTTACAAATAAGTAGGAAGAAAATATGTTTTTACTTGGACATAAAGAATTATTGAGAAGGTTACTTTAATCCAAGTTTAGTTTTGGCATATTATCTAATGCAATAAATAGTTTCCAACAATGTACTATACTAATAAACTAAACAGAACATGATAGTGGTGTCAGCATGAGTTATATATTTAAAAATAAATCACTTATAACCTTTGGATATACGAATTCAGAAAGTACTATACTTATAAACTGAAACAAAACTTACTGGTGGTGTCGAACGAGACAAGGCGTTATATATTTAAAAATAAATCACTTATAACCTTTGGGTAAACGAATTCACATGTACTATACTTATAAACTGAAGGAAGACTTACTCGTGGTGCCGAAATGAGACACAGCGTTATATATTTAAAAATAAATCACCGATAACCTTTGGGTATGCGAATTCACATGTACTCCTGTGGCCTACTCCGGGGGCTGGTTAGATTATGGGGGTGGCACTGATTAACGATGGCTTCCCTCAAATAGATCCCGATAACGGTTATTTTAACTTGACACCAACTCCAACAATATCCACAACAATGGCAAGACAAATTGGTCAAGTTAAAAATCAAATGGTTTTTTCTTCAAAATCCAATTAAGATGGCCCAAATACAGCCAGATATGAAAGAAATCCCATAGAGGTTCTGCACACGTGCTAATAACACCGTCCCCAACAACGTTCACCGACACCTCGCCTCCAAGACTCTCAAAACACCACTGCCGGAAATCAAGAAAAATGGCGCGGAATAAACGTCAACCCACAATCTTCTCAAATCTGTGCCTCGTTCGTGTGGATATCCAGTCCCATCCACACAGAAATTACAAACCAACTATCGAAAGTTATGCAACATTATCTACAACGAATGATATATTCGAGTTATAGCATAGTGTACTGTATGCAACCATGAATACGAAACTATAGAAAAAATAGGCACGTGACAACCTTCCCTTGGACCATAAGTGTTTCGAGATTGTCATCTTTCCTCCTGCTGACATGTCCAAAATATTTGAGAATCAGTTGTTTGATTTTAGTTGACAATCTGACTTGGATGTTAAGTTCTTCGAGTATGGATACGTTGGTTCTGCGGTCTGTCCAGGGAATCCTCAGTAGTCTTCTCCAGACCCACGTCTCAAACGCATCCAACTTGGCGATGTCTGTGGCTTTTAAGGTCCAAGATTCTGCTGTGTATAGCGCAATTGAAAAAACGAGGGTGTTTACTAATTTGAATTTTGTTGTGGTTGTTATATGCCGATCTTTCCAAATTTTGTTGAGTTTGGTCATGGCCGTTTTGGCAAGAGCTATCCTTCTTCTGATTTCTTGACTTGATCCGCCATTTCTGCCGATGGCCTTACGATGTACAATAGTTTTAAGTGTTCCATTTTCAGCAATTATTATTAGTATATTACATACCGAGGCGGCAAGAGATTCATTCCTGTCCTGAGATTAGTTAGTTAACCGAGTCGCAAATCGTCGAGGTTACCTATAATCTCGAGACAGGAATGAAACTTCCTACCGAGGTTTGTATACTATTTTATTTACAACCATCATATTTCAATCAAAATTAATAAATTTCTGTTTCGTTCCGAACATACCTAAAATATTATATTTAACGACAAATTACCAAGAACGCGGTTTCCTCAGAATAATCAAGTAGATATATTGTTACCGTGACTACGGGGTATACATTTGTCACCAATATAAATAAATGTCAGATAAAGTCGGATATTAAATTTAAGAAAAAACATAGAAATCGATAGATTTTTTGTTCAGTTCAGAGGAGGAATAGCAAGAAATCAACCAGTTGGACACAATACAATAGCTAATTTTCCCAAAACAATTGCTACTTTTTTGAATTTAGAGAACTGGAAAGGCTTCACAGGACATGCACTCAGAAGAACCGCCGCTACGTTAATTGCCAACAGTGGTGCAAGTGTACTCCAATTAAAAAAGCTGGGAGGATGGAAATCTAGTACTGTGGCAGAAGGTTGCTGTTTTAATGTGCCACTTCTTCTGTAGCTATTGCAAGTAGTTCACAAACCTCAGTCATTACACATGAAATTCATTTGTCGCCAAAAGAGACAACTTTTGGAGGGTCCAGCGCTGGTACAGGCCTAAATAATTCAATAAACGCTTACAATAATTCAAATTTAACGATTAATATCAATAAGTAGCTTGTTGTATTTTAGTTCATTGTTGTTTTTTATTGTTTGATATTAAATAGGTATTATAAAATTTGTCAAAAAAATGTGTTATTTTTTTAAATATAAAAAATATTCATTTAGAATAGATGAAATGGGGGTGGGAAATGAGGTTGGGAAGTAGAGGTGTGTAATGTGACACTTCCCAACCTTCAATGACGTAAATAATGACAGCATTACACATATGGTTGTAAATAAAACTCTCACCGATACCCTTCACCCACTAGAACATAGAAGAAGAGTTGCAGACCAGACATTACTCTACAAATACTTCCATGGCAGATGCTCCAGAGAAATAAAAAACTCTTGTACCACCACTGGCCACATTCGGCCGAAGAACTCGACACGCTGATCAGTCTCACCCATTTACTCTCAAGATTGACACTACAAGGACCAATCTCTATCAAGAATCCTTCTTTTACAGGACTGCTACAGAATGGAACAAATATTTCAATAAACGCTTACAATAATTCAAATTTAACGATTAATATCAATAAGTAGTTTGTTGTATTTTAGTTCATTGTTGTTTTTTATTGTTTGCCATTAAATAGGTATTATAAGATTTGTCAAAAAAATGTGTTATTTTTTTAAATATAAAAAATATTCATTTAGAATAGATAAAATGGGGGTGGGAAATGAGGTTGGGAAGTAGAGGTGTGTAATGTGACACTTCCCAACCTTTAATGACTTTAATAATGACAGCATTACACATATGGTTGTAAATAAAATATATTTTCTCGTTAGCTACCGAATCAAATCGATCAAAAATCTGTAAATGTTTCTTGTCAATCTTTTACAATCGTGAGTCTTCATGTCGCAAAAATCCACCGCCCCCACCTCTGGATTTAATTTATTTATTGTAAAAAAGACAATATTTATAAATTACCTTCCATTTTCGCGAAAATCTGAAAGGTTCCCTTTCAGGTAAGCATGTTACATTTTGCAATTTCCAAGTAAATGTCGAGCTTTGAAATTAGATAAGCGTCAAGGGGAAATGATGATAATGCAATATTTTATCCGGGCACAGGAGGCATTCGACTGTAAAGAATTACAATCAGCGATGAAAAATAGAAAAACGACAACGCCACAACGTCATTTAAATTAGTCAAAATTGGCGTAAAATATAAACCGACCTTCGCCATCTGCAAAATACGTCATTATTCGACGCCTTTTTTTCACTTTTTTCCACCATTTTATTAGGTTTACCGAGTGATATCGGATACACTTCGAACAGTTAATATAGGACAACCAAAAAAAGAGTTGGGGCGAAATTTCATCTAAATTCAAAAAAATATATTTTTACATCTTTTAAGATGAAAAAAAGGCTCTTCCTTCCTTCAGATTCCATAATTTTTTTTAACATTTTTCGTTGTTTATTAACAAACAATAAATAATAATAAGTAATAATGACAGGAAAAGCTTTTGTGAAAAAATATTGTCTTCTTCTTCTTCTTTAAGTAGCACTCCCGTGCAATAGCCTTGGATATATCTAAAGTCTTTGATCGCGTTTGGCACCAGGCATTGTTAAGCAAATTGTTGCCTACGGCCTCCCAACCAAACTGCGCCAATGGCTCTTGAGCTTCATGCAAGATCGCTCCTTACATGTGGCAGTTGACGGTATTTCTTCTGATGCGTTAAAAACCAATGCCGGGGTCCCCCAGGATTCCATCCTGTCCCCCACTCTATTTCTTTTACACATCAACGATCTCTTGAAAACCTCATTTACAGTTTCGCAGATGACAGCACACTTGTCTCAACTTTCACATCCTATTCATCACTTTCGGTGAATGATACAAATAGACTCAGGCAGGAACAGGTTGATTCCATTAATGGAGATCTTGAATCAATCGTCGAGTGGGAAACCAACAATCTTGTTCAGTTCAACGCCCAGAAAACACAAAGCGCCACGTTTTCCAAGAAAGTGAATTCCTCAAATTATTCCATCTAAATGTCCGGAAATACTCTTGAATCAAGTCCCTTCATCTCGATTTTCGGAGTCATGGTGTCTAATAATATGTCTAAACAGTTCAACTCTCACGGATACCCTTCACCCACTAGAACATGGAAGAAGAGTTGCAGAACAGACATTACTCTACAGATACTTCCGTGGCAGATGCTCCAGAGAAATAAAAAACTCTTGTACCACCACTGGCCACATTCGGCCGAAGAACTCGACACGCTGATCAGTCTCACCCATTTACTCTCAAGATTGACACCACAAGGACCAATCTCTATCAAGAATCCTTCTTTTACAGGACTGCTACAGAATGGAACAAGCTTCCAAAATAAGTTTTTTCAGAGAACTATGACCTTCAACTTTTCAAAAAGCGGGTCCACAATCATTTCCTTTCTATAATCCCTCCCACTTCTAATAGTCGCAGTGCGAGCCGTCCGCGGTGGGTTTGCAAGCACAATTTGCCTCCATTGACTTCTATATAGCATTGTTTCCTGTTCATTTTCAATGCCCATCTTCCGCATATCCGATAAAACATTGTTTCTCCATCTCATTTTAGGTCGTCCCGGAGGTCTTCTGCTCGTCGGTGCTTCCTGCCATGCTATTTTCAGCATTCTGTCATGCGATGCTCTGTGTACGTGTCCTGCCCATCTCAATATTTGTGACTTTGCTTCTTTCACAATATCTCCGATACAATTGTTATAACTCCGCGTTTGTTCTTATTCGATATTGCCCTGAACTAGGATCCTGGGTTGGTCCATATATTTTTCGAAGTATTTTTCGCTCGAACCTTCGCAGGACGCCTTCGTTTGCTTTGGTTAGGGTCCACGCTTCACTACCGGTCTTATAGTAGCATGGTACAATTTTAGGTTTGAGGATCGCGACATTATTCTCGATTGGAACAGTTCTCTTGGTGCTTAATAGCATCTATTACCGCTCTGTATGCGGGTCTTCATTTCTTTATTCTTGTTGTTGTCTGCTGTGATGACTGCGCCGAGGGATTTAAATTCTGAGACCCGTTCAAAATTGTAGGTGTCAATGGTTACATTTTGCCCTAGTCGATCTCTTTCCTGCGTCCGGGAATTATAAATGTATTTGTTTTGCCTTCATTATCACTCCTACTGTGCCTGCCTTCTTTTCTATTTTTCCAAACAACTCTTTGGTTTTAATGGTTGTTTTACTGACAAGATCTATATCATCTGCAAATAACAGTATTAGGTTTGGTCCACTGCTTGAAAAAACTTCTACGTCAATGTTAGCCCGTTTGATCGCTGCATTTAAAACGATATTGAACAATATTGGAGACAAACTATTATCCTGTTTCAGGCCGTTGTCCATCATATAGTTTTCTGACATGCTGTTCCCAACTTTAACACAGCACCGCTTACCCTCCATGCACACTTTTGTAATATTGATTATTTTCTTTGGGATTCCACATTCTGCCATGGCTGTCCATACATGGTCTCTTATCACACTATTATAGGCTTGTTGGAAGTCGATAAATAGTTGGTGGAGGTCCTTATCAAATTCCCAGTGTTTTTCGAGGATTTGGCGGATAGTGAAGATTTGATCCATCGTTGACCTGCCCGGTCTAAATCATCATCATCATCATCATCATCATCACTCAGCTATAGTAGTCCACTGCTGAACATAAGCCTCTCGTTTATTTTGCCACTCTGCTCTATCTTGAGCCATTTGTATCCAATTACCACAGATTCTTTTGATGTCATCGGTCCATCGTGTGGGGGGGCGCCCTCTACTACGATAAGCTTCGTGCCTCGGACGCCACTCCAATAGTTTTTTAGACCATCTTCCGTCAGTTCTTCTAGCTACGTGGCCAGCCCAGTTCCACTTTAAAGTTGTTATTTTTTCGATTACATCTATAACACCTGTTCTTTGGCGAATAATCTTATTTGGTATTCGGTCTCTGAGGGAGATACCCAGAATAGCCCTCTCCATCGCCCGTTGGGTGACATGCAGTTTCTTTGCTGACTTTTTTGTAAGCGTCAATGTTTCGGCTCCGTATGTCATCACTGGTAATATGCACTGATTGTATACTTTTCGTTTTAGACTGATGGGAATATCCGACTTGAAAACATACTTTAATCTTCCAAAGGATGCCCACCCCAAGCCTACTCTCCCGAGAAGTTCGCACGTCTGGTTGTCCCGTCCTATTCGGATCTCATGACCCTAATATTTGTAGGCGGTGACCTGTTCAATAGATTTGCTTCCAATAGTTATGTTTTTACTGGGGACTAGGTTTGTCATGACTTGCGTCTTTGCAAAGTTAATTCTTAGGCCAACTTCCCTTGAAGCATTGTATAATTTTTCCAACATCATGGACGCTTGATCTATACGGTCGGTGATAAGGACGATATCGTCTGCAAATCTTAAGTTATTTAATCTTTCACCGTCTATATTTAGGCCCATTTCCCCAGGCCCAGTCGATTTTCTTACAGACATATTCGAGCAGTGTGGTGAACAGCTTTGGAGAGAGGGTATCTCCTTGACGTACACCTTGTTCTATTCGGAATGTTCTTGTGTTTTTATGTAATCTTACACACGCCGTTGCTTTCTCGTATATACCCTTAATCAGTGCAATGCCCGGTCTAAAGCCGCACTGATAATCACCTATCGATTCTTCCGCGTATGGTGTTATGCGGATTAGTATTACGTTTGCTAGCACTTTATATACGGTGTTGATGAGAGAGATATCCCTCTGTAGTTTTTGCATGCCTGATAGCTTACTTTTTTATGTCGGGGTATAATAACACTCTGTTTCCAGCTTTCCGGTAATGTTTCGCTATTCGCTGTATCATATTAGTAAGATTAACTCATGCATCTTTTGATAGAGTATTGAACCTCCCATTTTCAGGCATTTAGTGGGGATATTATCATTTCCTGGCGCTTTGTTGGTTTTTTAGGCGTTGTATGACATTCGTCACTTCTTCTATTGTTAGTTTCTCGGTTGCTATATTGTCACCATTCAAAAAGTTTTAGGTTATGTGAGTATTTTTAACATTATTATTTTTATTCAATTTAAATTGTTATTTTTAAGTATAACTAAGTTTACTAAGCATTTTTATTACAAAAAGTTGATACTTTTATCGCGCAAGAAGGAATTACTTAAAAATCCATTTAATTCTTGGTACAGTTTACAAAATTTAATATCGTGTTTGCCGTTGTGTAAAACTTCGAAAACAAAGCAAAATTAATACCTGGTCTTTACTGACAAGAATACAGCGACAATAAAACTAAAACGTCGACAACAAACCTTAAATCCAGCTTCAATCCAATAGTTTAACACAAAAAATCAACTCAAATCTCTTGAGATAATACAAACTTTGGTATTACAACTGTTCAAATGACAGAATATTTCTTGTTTACACCTCGATCCGACATTTTGTCATTGACAGCGCCATCTCGCGTTACGTGATTTTTCCATATTAGATTTATAAATTAATAAGCTTTCTAATCACATAAAAAATTTTACAGACATTTTTATTAAAAATCTAATAAACAATAATTATTTTAAATTTGTTGCATTATTTTCGCCTAACGCTTCAACCTCCTTTAATGTATTGTTACGAAATTTAATTCTTTCTTGGGTTCGGTGATTTTAAACTCTCGATACAGTAACTAAACAATTTTTATTCCAATACTTTTACACAATAAATTTTACTTTTATAAATCACTTAGATATTCAACTAATTACAACTATTTAAATTTCATAACTTTAAACACTTTTAAAAACTGTCTTTTTTCACGACCGCCGTCCTTTTTATACCTCTAAATCATAATTCGACCTTTTTCGCGAAAGCGACAGAACTATCTCGATGTTTCTAGACGCGGCGAGAATTTAGTAGACGGAGGCCGATAAAGCGCTTTATTAATATGCACCCTAGCTGTGGTCGACACTCGGACGCTGACAAATAACAGGGCCGGCCTGTAACAGTATGTTAACACCTCAAAAACGATAACGTATAGGTTTTTTGTTGTTGTTGCAGAGGTGAAGAAAATCCTTTATGGAGAGGTTATGAGTCCGAAAGCTCAAGGTCTACTGTGAGACTCCACTGACCGTGTCAGGTCTACTCACTAAAAACTCCACCCCTATTTGGGTCCGTCTGGCTATTGCCACCGGTGACACTTAGGCCTGTTGGCCCATTGTATCTTATTATTACGTATAGGTATAGGAAAGAGGATCTAAACTTCCCTTATTTTTCGCCGTAGATTTTATTAAAACAGAAAATTTAAAAAAAGATATTTAACATTTTTGAAGTTAAACGTTTCATCAGCTTTTTAGAAACACTGTAAACTGTAAATAAGTTACCAACATATTATCTCTTTGGACTTTTGTACTCACTACCACAATAAGATATTTTTTATTTGGTCTAGGGGATGTTTATATAGAATTTTTAGAGTAAGGGTTTGTCAATTTTATTGTTAAAAAAATAATATCTCTAAAAGTGTACATTTTAGGCATTAGGATATTTTACACAAAGTGACTTTAATATTTTACCACTACCCACTCAGGACATAATAATTATATCAACAAGTGAACAACTATTATTACTGGAGAATGGTTTACATTCGACGTAATAATGACAATATGGTTTATCCATTGAAATTGGCAACTAATTAAAGTGTAATGTACTATCGCTAGTAATATCACACCTCGTTTACGTCCTCTGATCAGCAATCTGTCAAATATAATGACTGCAGAATGTATCAGTGTAATCCTTCAACAATATTACAAAGGGAACTAGGAAAGTTTTGCAATATCATGCAACCACATGGCGCAGGAGTGTTGGTGCATGTTGTGACACTAGCCGGTGGGGTCAGATTTTTGTCGGAAGTGATAGTTAAAGTGCATGTCCAAAAAGTTGACCCGACAATTTTGGAATTTTAAAGAAAAAAAAAATGTGCCAAAATGTGCCCAAAATGTGCTACTATGTGTTACGTAAAAAAAAAATTTTACGGTTTGCACTCTGGGAGTGCCGGCAGAAGTGAAAACTTAAGTATTAACGCGCGTGAAAATATTATTTTTAATCTGAAAAATATTGTCTCCAGATTTCCATAGTTAATGAATAATGCATTATTTTTATTAACGCTTTATTATAAATCATATATTAAACATCAGTACCAGATTTGAATGTTTTCGATTTCTTTCTTCCGCTTTTTGCTTGATCTTCTTTCAATATGGCGCTTTTCTTCCTACCTCGACTTTTTCGTTTTCGGCTACCTCGTTTTCGGTTTTGTCGCTTTTGGCTACGTCGTCTACGGCTTCTGCTTCTATTTTTTCTTCGTCTTCGAGCCTCCGTTATCGGCAAACCAAAACCTAATTTAAACTTTCTCCCGTTCTCTTTGATCAAACCAGCTTTCAGTCCAGTTTTTAATGCTTTTTTGACACAAATTGATGCATTTTTTAACGGCTTCTTGCACTGATAAATTATTTGATCTAAAATTTTGTCGGGGGAAGAACCATTAGAGTCATTAAGACACGCCATGGTGTCCATAACATCTGCTAAAAACGACACCTCTCCTTGGATCATTTTAATGCAGCAAAAGCAGAACTTAATCAATAAACTAATGAAAAGCACTTAAATTTTGAATTTAGCTACTAAATTAATTTGTCAAAATGACATAAAAAATGTACTTGAATTTGTCAGTTTGTTGAATAAGGTTGCCAAGTTACCAGTCAAGAAAAGTCGCATTTTATATTGCTCCAGTGAAATACATCCGTCTTACGAATTTTCGATCAGGCCACGTGTCCTGACGCGAGTTTAAAAATTTTTACCCATTACAAAAAAAGTTCACAGCGTGCCATAAGAAGTTATCACTTCAAAAATTTATTCAAAAACCTAACTTTTATGACTAGGTCCTTTTTATGATGTTTAGTTAGCTCCACAACATCACTTCATTAAAACCAAACCAATTGTGCTGTAATATGCTCAAGATGTGCTATTCATCATCATCATCATCATCACACAGCTATATGTTCATCCACTGCTGGACATAAGCCTCCCGTAAATATTTCCATCTCCCTCTATCCTGTGCTGCATTTAACCAGTTGTTTTGGATGCGCTTCAGATCATCTGACCAACGAGTGGGCGGTCTGCCTCTGCTGCAGAAAGCGTGGTCTCGCGGTCTCCATTCAGTTATTTTTCTAGTCCATCTGTCGTCGCTCATTCTGGCTAGGTGACCCGCCCAGTTCCATTTTAAAGTCGATATTCTTGTGATAGCATCTGTTACTCCACTTCTCCTTCTCACCTCTGTGTTTGGAACTCTATCTCTCAGGGATAAGCCCAACATTATTCTTTCCATGCTTCTTTGCGCTACTCTTATTTTGTTCGCGGTGTTCTTTGTTAGTCAGTGTTTCAGCTCCGAAAGTTAGTACTGGTAAAATACATTGGTAGAAGACTCTCCTCTTAAGACACATGGGAATTTCAGATCTTAAGATGTAGCTTAATCTTCCAAAGGCTGCCCATGTAAGACCTATTCTTCTGCCAATTTTGCAGGTTTAAGTTGTTCACTGTTAGGTTTTCACTGGCAACTAGATTTGTCATGAACTTTGTTTTGCCCATATTGATTTTCAGCCCAGCCTCTCTGGATGCTAGGTTCAGCTCGTTCATCATTTCTTGCGCTTCTTTGAGATCATTTGTAATTAATATCAGATCATCGGCGAAACGTAGGTGACTAAGTTTCTCACCATTAATGTTGATGCCGAGGTTCTCAATGTTTGTGCGTTTGAACATGTACTCTAAAAGGTTGGTAAATAATTTGGGGGAGATGACATCTCCTTGCCTCAAACCTCTCTCTATTTGGAAGCTAGGAGTATCTTCATGAAGTCTAATGACCTCATTTGTGTTCTTGTATAATTGCTTAATGATGTCGATGCAGCGATGGTCGATTCTGCAATCAGCAAGGGCACTAAGCATAGTACTATTATGTGTCATTAAAAAAAAATATTTACTTGAAAAATTAAATTTTTATTGAGACATCCTTTTTGTGACGTTTAGTTAGCTCAGGAAAATCACTTTATCAAAACTAAACATATTGTACTGTAATGTGCCCGCAATGTGCACTATTTTCCTATGTGAAAATGAAGCTGAAAAGGGGACGGTTTTCCAGTGATAAGGAATTTTTGAAGGCAACGACTACGCCTCTCAAGCGGGACGTGGCAGATGTGGTTTAAGGATTAGGTTGCCTGTGGCGGAAATAATTTTGAAAAAAATAATTAGAGCTTTATTGCAAAACTTTCCTAATTCCACAGAAACAACATTTTATCTGTATGTCTTCTGCAAGCTGTGAATGAGACTTTTTGCTGAGAATAGTGTGGCAAACTGTCATGAGAGGCAGCACTTTTGGTAGACAAATACTAAACTTTACTCATTTAAGACAGTGTAAATTAAGTGATATAAGTGATTTAAAATTATTAATCAAATAAATATAACTACTAACTAACTTAAGAATATTACTACAATGCCGACAAAAAATTAGTTTTGCAAATTGCACTTCGGATAATCGATATACAGAGGAAAACGTGTTTTTTATACCATTTGTAAAACCTCACATTAATGCGGTTAGGTGTAATAAATGAGTACTCGCATCGAGGAGATTGAATTTAACAAAAGAAAAAATTAATAAATATACATATTATGTGTTCAAAACATTTTTTTGGTAGTAAAGGTCCAACTGAGAAACATCCGGATCCAGTTTCTGCAACAATTAGTAAGGTTAAGTGAGTACTTAATTGTCAATTTTGGAGTAAAACACATATTACTCAAGTAATTACCCATGTTATTGTAGATATTGATACGATTTTTAGTTCTATCTTGGGTTCGGCGATTAAAACTCTCGATCCAATAGCAAAACAATGTTTATTTCAATACAATAACTTCTATTTTCATTAACCACTTAGATATTCACTTGGCAATACAACTTTTACAACTCTATATAACTATTTACATTTAATAATTCGTAAACACATAAGCCGATACTGATTCTTGTTATGATCGTTTCTCCTTTTATAGTTCCGATATCACAGTTCCAGATCATTCTACCTGTTTCTCCATTAGTCGACGCGGATTCAAGAGGTTACGCGACTTTCCTAGGCCCCGTCAGCGGCTACAAAGGAAAGCGGTCGAATACGGACCCTCGATGCTGTCGATTTCAAGGTTGCTGACAGGACCCGATTTATAACAATATTATTAACAAGTAAACAACTGTTGATTGATTTTTCAGTAAATAAACATGAATTAGAAAAAAATATAATCCCTGTTTGTTACTTTAACATTTCAGTTTGTGATATTTAATTAAATTTATCTTAATTACCAAGTATTTTCGACTCATATTTCGGTCTGAAATAAATTTTAAATTTATTATTACTTTGAACATTTGTTATTAGAGTTCTAAAGTACCGCTACATAATAACTAGACTCTGTTTAATAAGCTGTCAATTAATTCATTTTTTCTGCCTAAAATTTTTAAATTACGACAAGCAAGCAAACGTTTTTTTTCCCCTGGGAATACAGGAAAAATAGAATAGATCCCAGATGGTCTGCCTGTCGTAAAAGGCGACTAAAAGACTCCCAATCCAAAGTGTTATGCGACCCGTGCTGATGGATGCATGCCGGTGGGGAAGCACCGTCGCTAACGGAGCCTACTGGAAACCGGGCGATATCCCGTAGTAGACAGCCTTAGTCCTGTGCAGGGGGCACCTCAGGGCCGGACCACCCCTTCCCCCATACTCGTTGACTTCTTCTTCTGGTACCATGACCTTTCAACGATCGTTGGTTATCATGTTGGCTACCATGTTAATATTTATTGTTTTATTGACAGCTGCTCGGAAAAGTTGAACTGTAGATTTTCCGTAGCACTGCCTCAAATTCTTCAACCACGATGTTCTCCTTCTCCCTGGACCACGCTTGCCTAGGATTTTACCCGCTATGATAAGATGTAAGATCTCATATTTCTCTGGATGTATTAAAATATGATCAAAATATTCTAGTTTGCGTCGTTTGATACTTTTAACTATTTCTAGATCTTTTGCCATGCGATTGAGAACTATGTTGTTACTAACTCTGTCCACCCAACTGATCTTTAGTAATCGCCGGTACACCCACATTTCGAAAGATTCCAGGAGTTTAAGCATTATTTCCGTGAGTGTCCATGCTTCCATACCGTACATGAGAACTGGAAAAAGATAGCAACGCACCATTTTCATTCGTAATTTCAACGTTAGGTCGTGACTGGTTAACAGTTTTTTCATTTTCATGAAAGCGGCTCGGGCTTTCTCTATTCGCGTTTTGATCTCCATAGTTGGATCCCACTGATCGTTAATGTTGCTCCCGAGTTACACCAACTTATGAACTCTCTCTAGCCTTGTGCCATTGACCGTGATACCATTATCCGTAATATTAAGTTCTTTGTTAATAATCATATACTTTGTTTTGTTGGCATTGAGTCTTAGGCCAAATTGTGTACAAGTGTCGGTTATCTTATTTATTAGGTTTTGTAGATCGTCTTCATTATTAGTGGTAATTAGTGTATCATCGGCGTATCTGATATTAATAACGTTGACCCCATTAATGTTAATTCCTTCAGTGGCATCAGTAAGAGCCTCATTGAATATTTCTTCTGAATAGAGGTCGAAAAGCAGGGGTGATAGAATTCAGAATACTCGTTGACTGCAAAGAAGAACTAATAATGCTGGTAGACCGCAATCACGTGAACTGATACGGGTTCCAGGACGCCAGGAAGTTGCAGGTAATGAGGAAGTAGAGGAACTTGCAAGAAGAAGTTCGGAAAAACACAAAAACCACTGAAAAAGAATACCAGAAAACAAACACGGGAAATAATACATCAAAGGACCGTGCCATAAGAAGACGGCAGAACTGTTACCGATAAACAGGAATCAGCTAAGACTGTATAATGGAGGCCTGGCCTGCGGGTTGTGCGGTGGGGATCCGGGGGCGGTGGAGCGCTTGCTGTGCTGCTGCGGGGCGCTGGGAGGAATGGGCGGTTCTTGGGTGTCTACATTGTTCCCACCAGTACAGAACTTGTACAAGGTACGATACATAAGCACATAGGCAAGATACAATGGGCCAACAGGCTCAAGTGTCACCGAAAGCAATAGCCAGACGGACCTAAATAGGGGTGGAGTTTTGAGTGAGTAGTCCTGACACAGTGGAGTCTCACAGTAGACCTTGAGATTTCGGACTCATGAAGGATTTTCTTTACCTCTGCACCTCCGTTTTAATGTTGCTACATTATTGTCCTTGACATTTGCGAATTTTAATTTTGCTCCCGTAACGTCGTCTTCCGTCAAAAACATTTTTCTGATAGGTACTTTTAACATGTATGCAAATGGGGATTAGGTTATGTTTGCCCCTACTGTACCACTAGCGCTGCTACTGAGGAATATTTCGTACTTTAGGAAAAAGGCTCATTGTATTTTTATAAAAAAAGACCTCTTTTTAAATGGCCGTAATTAATATAACAGTTTTTTTTTAATTTATTCCATTATTTGATGCACAAAGACCCCGTAGCTTTTGATAGTGCGGGGCTTCCAAAAAAAAGTGTCCTTTTACGCCCCCTCTCAATCACGTGAACTCTTTTATCACTCCCCTGTCACAATCAATGCAAGTGTGTATGCAACTCACCCTCATTCATCGAAAGAGACAACCCCCTCTCTCTTAGGTACTTGACGGAATTGATTTTTATGCGTGTGGATACTTTCAATTAGACCGTATAAACGTCTCAAAGGGACTTATTTGCGAAATGATTACATAGACATTTGTAGGGATTTGCATCTCACCGATATAACCGTATTTATCAATGTACTTTTTTTCTCTGATGGATAAATAAAGGGGAGAAGAAATCGGAAAACGGATCGGTAAACACGCGGTTAATGCGGTTTTAAAAACTTACACTTTATTTTTAAATGAAATTAAGAAATTTTATTCTAAGCGCAGATAAAAAAGTTGCGTAATATTTATCTATTTAATAATTTATTTAATCTAATAAACAGGTATCCAATGATTAAAGAAAAAAGTAACAATATAAAACATATTCAACCGTTACTAACAACACTATTTTATTGTACTCTATTTGGAAATGGTAGGAGCAATAAATCCTAAATGCAAAACGATAAGAAGAGAGTGGTCAAATAAACTTTTACGTACATATATATAGACACGCCTTTTTCCCGTAGGGGTAGGCAGAGACCACTTCCTTCCACTTGCTCCAGAACATAATGCAAGGCAAGATAGCGGGTAGACGAGCTCCAGGTAGAAGAACGACATTCTAGATGAAGAATCTCCGAGACTGGTTTGACGTGAGTTCCAGTACGTTGTTTAGACTGGCATTTGACAAGATAAGAATAGCTATGATGGCCACCAGCGTTTTAAAAGGACATGGTACTTGAGAAAAAGAAGATTAAATACTTTATTTTTGAAACTTACTTTATTTATTAATCACTCAAATATCATGTATTCGCAATAATTGCTTTTTTAGCTACAGACGCCTCCAATCATCGCCGCTGCTACAAAATATAGTGTTAACACCCGTCAATCACCGCCGCCTTTCCAAGACAATTGGAATATCACAAGAAATCATTTTGGTAAGTGCATGTTTAACTTAAGTTTCGTTTTTTCTTTCGAAAAATTTTGTATAAAATATCACTATACGCAACATTTTGGTACTTCTAGCCAAAATAACGCATCATTTGATCCTTCAAGCCAAAATAACAAAACAAAAGGTAAAAGTAAAGTTATGCATATTAGTTTAATAATTTTGAACAATGAAAAATTTAATACACGACATAAGAATGTAAAAATAATAACAATAAATTTTTTATTTATGTAAATGGTAGGTGTATCATTATCAGGAATCAAAAAAAGTTAAAAAACTGATTACCGGTAAATAATTTATGTTAAATTTTTATTAAAAAATCAAAAGAACCTTCTCTATATTTTTCTACATTAAGAACGACAAATAAGACATCAACAGCAGGAAAAGTATTAAAAAAACGACGTAAAATTAAAGGGACCACTTGCTATGGATATTACACACATCTTTTGCTTCCTCTACTTTCATCAGTGCTCTCATACATGCTCGTCGGTTGTTGGTACTCTTGACCTGGCCGATCTGATCGAGATATGTTCGCGTTCTCTTATCTCACTATTTTTTACTTGATCCAACCGAGTCACTCCTGCTATACTTCTCAGACTACTCATCTTATTTTTGTAGTGCCTATCCGTTCCGGATGTTGGCTATCATATTGGCTATTCGCACTTTATTGACTGCAGCTCGGAATAGCTGAGTTGTTGTCTGGTTGAAACAAGCTCTCAAGTTTTTCAGCCACGATATTCGTCGTCTGCCTGGTTCTCTACTTCCATACACTTTGCCTTGTAGAATATTTTGCAAAAGCTTGTATCGGCTCTCATAACGTATTACATGTCGTAGATATTGTAACTTTCGTGCCGTAACCGTATCGAGGACTTCTCAGCACTTCTGCATTAGTAACCCGGTCTGTCCAAGGTATTCTTTGAATTCTCCGGTACAGCCACATTTCAAATGCCTCAAGTTTTTTGGAGGAAGCCTCCGGAAGCGTACGATTCGACTCCATAAAATAGTATTAAAAACACGTAACAACGAAGTAAACGTATTTTCGTGGTTAGCTGTATGTCGTGGCTTATAAAGACTTTTTTCATCTTGAGAAATGCGGTTCTTGTCTTTTCTTCAAGAGGCTTAAGTTTCTGGAAGAGGCCTTCCTAAAGCCCTTCTATGTCAGAAACTTAGCCCCCAGGAAACTAATAACCTTTGCTCGAAGTCTCGGAATCCCGGGCCTCGAATAGATTAAGGGTTATGCACAAAAGATCTGATAGGTCGCGGTGCTTGAGAGGTTGCATAGCCCTCACGACCTCCCATACAATATACAATCTATCTAGCTCAAGATCGACAGGAATGGAAAAGACTCGGAGAGGTCTGCGTCGAGGAATGGAACGGATAAGGCTGATGATGATGAAGAAGAAGAATCGATCTATAAGACTTTGATCAGACGAGCCATTACTTACGTCATAGAAACAACAATACATTTATTTATTAAGCGTGTGGCAGAAAGTGTCAAAAAAGGCACGTTTGGCGGTGTGTTGGTTCCTACTCTTAGTAGTGGTAGTGAATGTTGGGTTTGGCAGAAGAGGCATAAAAATAGGATTAAGCCGGAGTGAGTCGGTTGGACTAAGTAAAGAATAGTGAGATAAGAGAAAGCTGTGGTGTAAAAGAAGATGTGGTTGCAAAGATAGATAAAGGAATGCTTAGATGGTTTGGACACGTTGAAAGGATGGATGAAGGAAGATTGACGAAACAAATTTATAAAGCGAGTGTTAATGGACAAGTCGGTAGAGGTCGACCTCGGAGAACATATCTCGATCAGATCAACATTGTTTTGAGGAAAGGCCAGGTCAAGAGTACCAACAACCGACGAGCATGCATGAGAGCACTGATGAAAGTAGAGGAAGCAAAAGATGTGTGTAAGAACTATAGCAAGTGAAAGGAAGTGGTCTCTGCCTACCCCTATGGGAAAAAGGCGTGACTTTATGTATGTATGTATGTAACATTGGTATATTATGTAACGATAACGATACATTTAAAAAACAAACAAATAGCAGGTAAAATAACATGGAATACGAAACATAAATATACATAGAGATTTTTATCGCAACTTCCAGCCTGTTCGGCCATTGGATTTCTTTTGGGGGAAGTCCAATAAAATCTGAGACAGGGGCAGAATATGCGCGAATGGGGCATTTGGTCGTGATCGTGATCGTGATCGTCTGATTACCATTTTGACGGTCACATTGGGGGGATCGGTTTAGTCCCCATTTGAAAAATGAGTCAGCGCATCGGTCATGACCGGTGCTTACTCTATTTAATTTGGACCATGTACGGCGTGGTAGGTCAATGCCATTTGGTGTTGAGTTGACATAGAGGACTTTATGCCATTCAGGCGGGGCTTTTTGGAGCCGCATGTGTCGTCAATTGTCCCTACCATTAAAATGCAAGGTAAAGAGTTCTCTTGTCATAAATAAAAAAAGAAGATCTAAAAATAATAGAAAGGAAAATACTGAGAACGATACGTGGACCAAACATAACAAGAGATTGAAAAACAAACATGGAAATAGAAAAGGAACTAGATGGAGGAAATATAGTTCGAAACATAAAAGCAAGGAGATTGGACACATTATGAGAAAAGCACCAACTTTAAAGAGATTGACGACATGGGTTTCGTTAAGAACGAGAGCAAAAGGAAGTCCACGAAGGAGAGGGTGGAATCAATTAAAGGAAGATATAAAAGCATTAGAAATCAGAGACGGTTAAACAAAATGCAGAGAGAGAAGAAAATGTAAAACCACAATACAAGAGGCCAGGAGGAGGTTTAATTCACCTCTTCAAAAGGATTGGTACAGCTGCTTTTTGAGCAAGCATAATCCCTCGGGATTGAACGGTCATGACGATAATGAAAGACAATTTTTAATGTGTCTCCAAAGCAACGAGTCTTAGATTTTGTCAGACCTCGTACATAAGGGGTCAATTTTATCGAGTGGTCAATAAAATAATTAGACCTGAGGTCGTTAGATTTTTTTCTTTTTGGGTAAAGAAAAAGATACGCCACTGTTTTGTGATCGTCAGGCTCTGTCGAATGGCATTTACAGCGCATTTTCTAAAATATCCATTATATTTTCAATTTTCCGGGAGAAAAACATGTTATCAGAGAAACAAAAAAAAAGAAGGAGGTAATTGACAGTTCGCAGTCCTAAAAAGAAAGAAAGTACATTACCGGCGACACATCGGGAGCGACCTTATCGGCAACAATGGCAACAATGTCGGGGCGCTTCGAAAGGGTTACAACGAAATCGGAAATCAGAGAAAAAAGAGTAACAAAAGACCGAAAGCAAAGATGACGAACGCCCGAACGGAATAACGCAATGGATGGAGTGGTCTTTAGGATGTATTCACTACCCAATTTTGACACAATTCAGACAATCATGCTTATTATTATTTCACTTGCTACATAAAAATGAAGTTATTTTCGCTAATGGCGACGTTGGATGTCGAGGAAGGGGTGATACTAAAAAGGGACCATATTTTATGTGCCTCCAACAAAATTATATAAACATCAAGTATAAAGAAAGTTATAAAAAAGAATATTAATAGTTGTAGGACTATGTATTTGCAAAATATTTACCTTATCCCGCCATTCTTTTATTCTGAATACGAAGACTATCTAAATAACTTAAATTATACAAAGCTCAAAAAAGATACATTTCAATCATAGTTTTTATATTTGGAACGCTGCATTTTCATTATCTTTTAAGCTGCTAGACTCTATCCAGAAATATTCAACGATACAGGTGAAACAAAGTAGTTATTAAAAGCTTCTTAAACAAGAAACACCAAGAGTTCTAACAGATCCTTAGACTTATAAATTTGTAAGTGAAATGCTTTGTTGTAAACATAATTTCCAATTTTAAGCTGCTGGACTCTATCCAGAAATGTTTAACGCGGTAAAGTAATTTTAAAAAGCTGTCTTTTTTAGGTTCTTTCGTAGATACGTGAACAAAAAATACAAAGAGTTCGAACAGGGACTTACATATATTCAGACCTATAAATTTGTAAGTGAAATGCTCTGATGTGAACAGAATTTTTATTCTTAAGTTGCTAGACTCTATCCAGAAATGCTCAACGATCTGGAAGAGACAAAGTAATTCTAAAAAGCTGTCTTACTTAGGTTCTTTCGTAAATACGTGAACAAGAACTACAAAGAGTTCGAACAGGGACTTACATAGATTTAGACCTATAAATTTGTGAGTGAAATGCTCTGATGCGAACAGAATTTTCATTCTTAAACTGCAGGACTCTATCCAGAAATGTTCAACGTTCCAGGAGAGATAAAGTAATCTCGAAGGCCTTCCTTAGGTTCTTTTCTGGTTATGCCGATAAGGAGAGCTTTACATTGTACAGATTCAGACCTATAATTTTGTAAATACAATGCTCTGTAAGTTGTGAACAAAATTTTCCTTCTTTAGCTGAGGGCTTCATCCAGAAATATTTAACGTTCCAAAAGAGATAAAGTAATCTAAAAAGGCTGTCTTCCTTATGTTCTTTCCTGGATGTGCTGATAATGATAAGCTGTTTGTACTCTCCAACCCTGGCTAATATTTTTTCCCATTTAAATAACCCCGGTGGTGCAATGAAAAAATATTATTTAATAGTCCAAGCAATACGGCATGAAATGAGTGATTTTTTGACATTAATTCTACCTGAAAACCGACTGCCATTATGTTCAGGTAAGTGGAGACGCTTTTTCGTAGTTTTCTCGACTTTTAGTTATCCGATCTAATCGCTCGAAAGCTTGTTTTATTCGTAATTCAATTACCTACATTTTGTCTTTATTCATACCATTTCGATTACTTCATTATTTGTTGAGTTATTGACAAAAAACTAAAAAAAGTGCCTTTTTTTTGTTTATAGTATATTACGTAAAAAGAGTTGTAAGTAACCCATTACGCACGAAATGAAAAAATTTCATAAGTGCGTAATGGGCTTACAACTCGTGTAACGTACTATACTTTTTCTACGCCCATTCATTTTCTTCCATTAAATAAAAAACATCGTAATCATTTAAACTTTATTATAATAGTTGTTAATAACAATTGAACAATTATTGTAAAATGATTGTGCCTTATTATTTAATGGTGATGACCGGTTATTTATAATTGTAGTACTACTCGGTACATCAGAAGACGAAGATTGATAATTGGTAATTGCCTCCGATATTCCTAATGCGTTGTCATTTTTATTTTTAAGAGATTGATTCACATAGCCTTCCGCTACTGTAGAAGATTGCCAGCCACCAAGTCGTTTTAATGATAGCATATTACCTCCTGTATCAACTAATATAGTGGCTGATGATCTCCTGAAACAATTGCCAGTATATTGCTTTGGTTCCGGCAGCTCAAGATATTCAGCAATTTTACGTGGCGTACTTCCGATTGTGTTTATCCCCACAACCTGTTTTATGCATTTTCCATTTCTGTAATTAAGAAATAAAGGAAGTTTCATTTTAGCAGGACGCAAATTCATGTATTTTGACATGTGATATAAAACGCTTCTGGTACTACAAATGAACGTCTCGCTTTAGTTTTAGAATCTGGAATATCAATTATCAAGGATTTTCCTGTGTCCTGAATGTGTTCCATTTTTATATTTCTAAGTTCTTGTTTACGGCAAGCCCCGCTTAATCCTATAATGAGGATAATCTGAAAACAAAAAACAAAAACTCATTTTTATGTGATGATAATTATACATTTTAATTGTTTACCTTTTACAACAAATGTTTATCGTCTGGGGCATCTTTCAGAAACTTATTGATTTGTTCAGTAGAAAGAATTTTCGATTTTTTAATGCTAAAACCATCCGATTTCCGCTTCAGTAGGGCGATTAGTTTTGGATAATTTGCAATGTTAATGTTATTATTAATGTTTAGTGTAGTTCTTAGCATCGAATAAATGGCCCATAGAGAAGATGGCTTCATAGTTTTTGATATTTCTTCAAAATACGCAAGTAAAAACATTCTCCGAAAAGGATTTAACATTATGCTTGTGTCGCCAATCCATAAATTTTTGGTAGGTAATTTCGTACCTTTCTTTGGATTTTAGCGGTAACAAATTATGTGTGGCAGCTTGAGCTTTTTCTAAAATCTCTCATAATTTCATCACTTTTACTACTATCAGACATATTCGTAGATTAAGTTGAGAAAATGTTCAAATACAATTATATTTTGTTCAAAAAAATGACAATATAAATGACATGACATTTATTTTCATAGCATGCTACTTAAGAAGACGTGTCCTATTTTTAAAGAAATTGCATAACGTGCTGTCTACATTTAGGGGCATCACTCTTTCAATCCTAAATATATCTCGCTAATGCTAAAAATTTTTTAATTGACTAAACTTGTGATAATAGACCAAATAAAGTCGTAAATAAAAATTTGATTGTAATTTATTTAAACCAAGAAGTTTAAGTTTTCTTCTCAAAACGCACGTGTATGTTATGAGATCTTATTACGTGCATGTTATTGTTATATGTCATTTAAAAGGAATGACAGTGCAATTTTTGACATTTACAGACATGGGCGTAGAAAAAAATGTTTATAATAAATAGGGTGACCACATTTGACAGAAACATGATACAATTGATGTCTCCACTTACCTGAACATAATGGCACAGTCGGTTTTCAGGTAGTATTACTGTCACGATTAAACCCCTATTGCTTGGCCTATAAGGCTTTTGACAGTAAGCTATTAACGCTTGGAAGTCAGGAATTGGTTCGCTCGAATAAAAATGTTATTACAAAAACATTATTAAAGATATTCAAGAAATGAAAATAAACGCTTCAAGGTAGTTGAGAAGACACCATTAAGTAAATTATCAATTAATGGTTACGGGAAATAAATGGGAAACTCGGCGAGATAGACTGCACAATATTAACGTTTCGAGTCAATTATTCACATGATAATTATAGCTCCCCAAACGTATTACAACATCATTAAGTTCGCTAAGAAAATTTAATAAGGAAAACATTATGAAGCTTATAATCAAGACACTTTGGGCTACACTGTTAATATTTTGATGGAAGAACGGTAATCAAAAAATTATTTAAATGGGATTTTTTCAATGGTTGACAGCCCTTTTGCTTTTCTGCAAGAATACGAAAGTTTATTGAAACTGTTACATACCTAAACTGCACACGTCGCTTAATAGGCCAGTAAAAATGGAAGTTAACCTCGCACTAAATTTACGATCCAATTTTTTTTTTTAAGGTTTAGGGTCACTTACTGAGCATAAAATCACAGATCCAGGTGGAGCTTCAAACGCAATCTTGAAGACAAGTTTTTGGCCGATATCTCGGATACTATGCACTTTAGGGCAAAAGTTATTCACACCACTATTGTAGAAAATAAAATTTCGTATCTTTTATTTTGTGTAAACTTACCGTTTACGATTTATGGCCCATTTAACGAACCAGTTTTTCTGTTTCGTTCGATAACTCTTAAAATATTGGATTAATCAATAAAATGCATCAATTTATTTTTAAAGATCAATTTATTCTCTACAACTTTTGATAAAAACTTTTTTCCTAATGTCTATACTTTTTGAGTTATAGGACGTTTAATGTTGGACTACCGAGCGTAAAGTCGAAAATTTTAATTTATTTCACAGCGGTCAAAAGATCGTTTTTTCTGATTATTAGTAGTATAATTTTAACTTCCTATTTTTTTTTCGCAACATCGAAATCCTTCGACGTTTGTATTCTTCCAATTCATCCAGTTAAGAAGGGTGAATTTGAGTAAAAAAAGCAATTCATTAGTGCTACAAGTGCATTGTGTATTCTGAAGAAAGAAATATTTTAGTGTTAAATAAAAACTTTGAAAAACCAGCGATTTATGATTAAGTTCCGTCCACTTTTATCGAAGTTTAGTATAAATTCCCCCTGTGTGTACGAAAAGGGCAATTACAACCCCCGATTTCCACTTAAATCATTTATTAATGAAGGCTTCTCTATATTAATAGTTTCTTAATTAAATTAGATGGTAAATTATATAGGATTGTGAAAAAAACGTGCATTAAGTGTACCTAAATGGTTGATTTGAACTCAGGGATACCTAGGCACTATTATAACTTCACTAAAAACCAAACAATAGCAATTTTTAAACTACAGGCAGCGCCACCTATCGGTATAGGTGCTATTATTGATAAAATATATACACCTAAACCCATATTGTCGCCTCTGCTGTTCAACGTGTTTTCAGAGAGAATTTTTAAGGAGGCTCTGGAAGATATTGATGCCGGATTCAAAGTAAATGGAGAATGTATCAATAACATTAGATACGCAGACGATACGCTGGTTTTTGCAGACAGTTTGGAGGAACTTCGGGAGATAATGATCAGAGTTGCCGAAACCAGTCAGAAATACGGGTTGTTACTGAACACTAAGAAAACAAAATGCATGATAATTTCCAAAAATAAAATCCAAACGGAAGGACTCATCGTACACGATCAACGAATAGAAAGAGTGAAGACATATACGTATCTTGGAACAACTATTAATGAAGACTGGGACCACACGCTGGAAATTAGGTGTAGGATGAAAAAAGCAAGAGCCGCATTTCAAAAAATGGCTAGAGTCTTTAGATGTCATAATTTGTCTATGCCCTTAAAAATAAGATTATTGGGGTGTTATGTTTTTCCTGTGTTGTTATATGGGATGGAATCCTGGACTCTCACGGACGCTGCATGTAAAAAAATCGATGCTTTTGAGATGTGGCTATATCGACGAATTTTGACTCATGTAACTAATCAACATGTATTGACAAAGATGGGGAAGGATAAAGAAGTACTATTAAAGATAAAAACATCCAAAATTGAATACTTTGGACACAAAATGAGGAATAGCCAAAGATATGGAATCTTACAGTTGATTTTACAGGGAAAGATAAACGCTAAGCGGGGTACTGGAAGACGAAGAATTTCGTGGCTAAAAAATCTAAGCACATGGTTCAACTGTGGGTCTGTTCAGAGCACCTGCAAACAAGATACAGATTGCCATGATGGTCGCCAACATCCGAAACGGATAGGCACTGTAAGAAGAAGAAGAAACCCATACCCATACACCATAGCCAAACTGTTTTTATCTTCATTGACAGACACTTCTGTTATAGTTTTATGGTAGTATAGATTAGTGTATTATTAAGTGCATTCTGTTACCAAAAACGATATCTGTGTGTAGAAGTTACTTCTGCTGAAAACGAGATTCTAAGATTGTGCACAAGAGTAAGAGGCGTAAGAGCAGGCTGGCAGGCAGGCGGGCAACTTTTCAAACTTCACTGATTTACAGTTAGCTGGAGCGGTAATTAAGAAGCGTTTCCGGTATTTCCCACAACGCGGTTAGTAATTAACATATGTTTCCACAAACTTTTTAATTGTTACAAATTGCTCAAGTTGCTCAGATTAAAGTAATTAACCCTTGCGTCTGTGTATTCCTTCTATAACCCAACTTGTTTCCTTAATGGATGTGAAAGAGTTGCTAAATAATATTTTATCGCTGCAAGAGTGTATATTTCGATATTAAAGACCTAAATGCACCGGTCTGATGGTTTTTATCTCGCTACGTTCATCATTTCAATCCGTCGTATACTCGCGAGATTTTTGAACATTCTAAACGCTGACTAATCCCCAAAATCTGTAGGTTTTCGCACTGCTTACAACATTTTTTAAGATTTGTAATAATTAAAAATACAATGCCAATATTTGCAGGGAATATTTTAAAAAACAAGTGATTTAAGTCACTGTACTGTTTAATTTTATCTGTACCTCTACTGATTTAAAAAAAAAAACACTCGGAAAAAGTTGACCAATTGTAAGGAAATTTCCCACAGGGTTTTCCAATAGTTCTTGTATGTCGCTATTATAATCTACTTAAGGTCTGTAATAACCAATACAGGAGGATGTGACACGGAGATAAGAAGGCGTATAGCACTAACGCGGGCAACTTTGGTGAACCTGGGAAAGATATGGACCATAGACCTATTATCCAAAGGAGACGCAACATTCAATTCATAAAACTCTGTTTGTTTTGTCGCAATGATTACACCAAAGTGGCCATGAGTATGACAAAGAATACCAATCGATTCTCTTTGTCCCGTCCTCGTGCTGACAACGCTGTAACATTATTGTCGACTTACGGCCACGCTTGTTATCAGTGGCGTGCTGTTTGTTCAAAATGAGAATATATCTATAGGGTAATATTTAGTTTTTGATAAGAATAGGTGATACTCAGTTTTTTATCAAATTGAAGTATTGTAGCCTACTAAAAATATTTTTCTAAACCCCAAAATTGGGCGTCAAATTGTGTTACCCTAACTAAACTGTTTTTCTAAAGTTACAAAATTGGCGTGCCAATTTTGTGTAACTTTAAAAAACTTACTAATTCCCCAAATGTTGGGTGACAATTTTGTGGTGTTACGTTAAAGTTTCCTTTCTAAAGCGAATTGTGTGTAATGTTATAAGCTACTTTTATTAAACTAAATTATTCCAACTCAAGGGCGAACAGTTTTACTAATACCCCATAAACTAAATTATTTCATCAAATTAAAGTACTAAAAAAGAATTTTAAATAATTTTACCTAACTGTCTGAAATGGAAAAAAAATTAAATAATTATCATTAATATTAATTGTACAAATAAAATGTAATGTATTTGAAATTTTAATTTTAATGTTTAAACTATTTAGTAACAGCTAAGTAACCTAAAGGAATAGATTTAAATATTATACTCAGGGTTCCGTGACTTCCTGATTTTTCGATTGAATTAAATTTGAGGTGATGTATAGATTTCTTATAAAATACTACTAAAAAATGGGTCAGGAAGGTATATAGTTCTTCAAATGTAACTAAATAATGATAATACCGCTGAATAAGTGTTGCTGAATAACAGGGAAATAATGACCTTTTTTGAGAATTTCTCAAAAAGTATTGATTTCCACATCGTTTGGTTTTCAGATACTTGTTTTATGCCTTAAAATAAATACCTGTTCATTTTGATACTGAAATCGTCATCGCTACAACACTGGATGAAGAAAATATAGTAAACAATAAGATGTTCCAACTTACTTGTGGAAATTAACACTGGGGCTTAAATAGTCCGGTTTTTACACACTTGGCATTGACGAATCATTTCTTCCACTAATTTTTACTAAATTTAACCAATAATATGCTGAAAATCACCGATAATACACCAAAATCTCGTTGCAGCACCTTCGGCAACAGCGCTACTAATAATAGCCGATTTCGTAGTAAACACACATTTTTGCACGTGGAATGAGCAGCCTTTAAGTTGGAATAATTTAGTTTTATAAAAGTAACTTTTAACATTTGTCACGTGCCTATTTTTTTTTCCTTCTACAAGTTCCATTATTAATTGTCTCTGATGAGTATCGTATTCCTTGTTGCATACCGTACTGAGCTGTAACTCAAATATATCATTCGTTGTAGATAATGTTGCATAACTTGTAGGGGTAGGATTATCGTTTGGTTTGCAATTTCTGTGTGGATGGGACTGGATATCCACACGGACGAGGCGATTGTGGGGCGCGGACTTGAGAAGATTGTGGGTTGACGTTTATTCCGCGCCATTTTTCTTGATTTCCGGCATAGAAGCGGAGTCGTGTTTTGAGAGTCTTGGAAGCCAGGTGTTGGTGAAAGTTGTTGGGGACGGTGTGTTATTAGCACGTGTGCAGAACCTCTATGGGATTTCTTTCATATCTGGCTGTATTTGGGCCATCTTAATTGGATTTTGAAGAAAAACCATTTGATTTTTAACTTGACCATTTTGTCTTGCCCTTGTTGTGGATATTTTTGGATTTCTGGTGTCGAGTTAAATAGCCGTTGTCGGGATTTATTTAAGGGAAGCCATTGTTAATTAGCCGGTGCCGCCCCATAATCTAACCAGCCCCAGGAGTAGCCCAGGAGTAGGCCCAGGAGTAGGCCACAGGAGTACATGTGAATTCGCATACCCAAAGGTTATCAGTGGTTTATTTTTAAATATATAACGCCGTGTCTCATTCGACACCACGAGTAAGTTTTTTTTAGTTTATAAATATAGTACTTTGTGAATTCGTATACCCAAAGGTTATAAGTGATTTATTTTTAAATATATAACGCAGTGACTCATTCTGACACCACGATTACGTTCTGTTTTAGTTTATTAATATAGTACATTGTTGGAAACTATTTATTGCATTAGATAATATGCCAAAACTAAACTTGGATTAAAATAACCTTCTCAATAATTCTTTATGTCCAAGTAAAAATATATTTTCTTCCTACTTATTTGTAAATATCCTACAATCTTGATATTTTAAAGGACAACCATTGTAAAGATATTTTTAAATAAACTCGATTGTTTTGGCAGCGAAAATCTGTATGTAAACGGTTAACTAGTGTTATTAATGAGTTAATTTATATATGTTTTACCTTTTTTTTCTTTGCCTTTATGTAAGCGTTTGAATTAGTGTTATTAATGAGTTGATTTATATATGTTTTACTTTTTTTTGTAACTTGGTAAAGTCTGTTACTCTTACTTCTGTTCTGGTTATTTTATAAAGTTGTAAATTTTACATTTTTGGTTTGTTTTAGCAAGAAAATTGTACCGTAGCTGTTAACTTTGACTATATTTGTTATGATGTTGCTATTGAGCTGTGTACCTTAATTATTTATTGTGTGAGTAAAGTATCCAACATATTTTTGCTATAATTTTATTTATTTGGTTCACCATAATCATAGTTGTTTATCGTGTGGCTCTGCTAGTGCCTATAAGATCTAGGGGTTTTCGGCTTATACCGTCTAAGTCGGTGGCGCGGCTCACTTTATATATATTTTTTTCTTCTACCCTCTACGGCTGAGCTCGGGCATAATTTGCCAGTAGAGAAACCGCTAGCAGAGTACTCTTTAGAGAACGAAAAGACGTGGCACATTACACACAATTGGCTTTAGAAAGGAAACTTACACGTAAAACAAAATTGTCGCCAAACATTTGGGGAATTAGTTTTTTAAAATTGGCACTTCACTTTTGTAACTTTAGAAAAACAGTTTAGTTAGGGTAACACAATTTGGCGCTCAACTTTTGGGGTTTAGAAAAATACTTTTAGTAGGCTACAACACTTCAATTTGATAAAAAATCACCTATTCATAAATATATTCTCATAAAAAACTGAATATTACCCGATAGGTTTATTCTCATTCCGTCACTGATTACAAGCGTGGCCGTAACTCCACAATAATGTTACAGCGTTGCCAGCACGGGGACGAGACAAAGAAAATAGATTGGTATTCTTTATCATACTCATGACCACTCTCATGTAATCATTGCGACAAAAAAAACAGAGTTTTATGAATGGAATGTTGCGTCTCCTCTGGATAATAGGTCTATGATATGAACATTTGCATAGCTTTATTATGTTATCAGTAGAAATGGCGATTATGTTATGCGAACATCTCTTGTAGTTCTTTTATTAAAATGAAAAACGGGCATTTCCAAACTTGCACGTTAAATTTCCTGTACGTATAAAATACGTTCGGGACCTTATTCTTACTAAAAATGCTGAAGGGTGTTGGAGTAAATGCATACCGCATACAGAAAATCAAATAAATAATAGGAAGCCAGAGTGGTCACTTATGACCCTACGTCACTCGATAGCCATCTTGAATTTCCTGAAGTTGACCATGAGGCACCAATATTTCTAACAGTGAAAGCTTATCTAAATGGGAGAAGAAAAAAAACATCCAGAATATATATGCTTTGTAATATCGACAGTGCTCCTTTAAATTTTTTTATTATACACTGACAGACAGGGATTATTTCTTATACTACTCACTTATTTTGATGTAACATCAACTCTTTGTCGCAGTTCTTTCAGGAGAATGGTTGTTTTTTCTCAAAAATCGTACATTTTGACTATTTCTTTGGAATATCTTAGAATGTAAAAAAGTATCTGTTAATATACTTATAGTTAATGTATGTATAAGTTAATTACAAGTGTATTCTGACATAAAAAAATAAATTTAAACACATAATTCTATAGCAGCACACTTTACAACTAGCAAATTAGGCAGCGGTCACATGACCGTTAAAAAAATCGTCAGTCAAAACGCACCTTTATAGTAACATATTCATCATCATTGATATGATGATGATAATATGACTTATTACTTTTTTATGATCTAGATATTAATTTTTTATTATTTATATGCCCGGTATAATATTTTTCTTTCTCTCAGAGAGAGGTTTAGTTTTTTTTTTAATTTATAAATTTCACAACTTTTCTATTTCAAATTTTGATAATTTTACAAAAATAAATAAAAAGCCAAATTTTTAAAATACAAATAATCTACTGAATAATTTTCTACACCTTTTGTCCAAAATGTTTTATAAAAAATGTTTATTTAAATTTTCAAACCTTAT
Organism: Agelastica alni; assembly: GCA_950111635.1. NCBI lineage: Eukaryota > Metazoa > Arthropoda > Insecta > Coleoptera > Chrysomelidae > Agelastica > Agelastica alni. Next base: position 23,832,019 of record OX467716.1, read on the forward strand.
ATTTAAACTTTTTTCTTGATGAATGTACTCTCCTTTCTATGCACTGCGTAAAAGATTTCTCAGGATACTGCCGATTTTTCTTGATAATTTTATATTTCCTTTTTTATTGTTATTATTTAGAGTTTTATTTTAAATTATTTATATTTAATATTTACTTTTTTTGATATAAATTCCATATATTTTCTCTACAATTTTTATACTACACAAAAAACACGTCTACACATTTTAGATTTTAAATCTTTACTCCCATTTTCAAAATACGTCTGCTCTCTTGGCAAATTATTATTGAACTCAACAATCTCAAATTTTTTAACAAACAAATCTCCTAGAAACACCGTTTTTACAATGTTTTGATACATGTTACAACTATGATATACAAAATCAATTATAGTTTACAAATTTTCCTATACCTCTGACTGAATTATTTCTTTTACAAGACCAGACTAATACTTTTGAATATATCTGTCACACCTATACTTGTCTATCAAATTCTTCTTTTCATTTTAATATCCAAATTACTGTCAACGTAAACTATTTTTTAATTACTATTATTTACAAATCTTATAAAATTTTAAAAGTATTATCTAAGCAAATTATTATATTATAACAATATATATATATATATATATATATATATATATATATATATATATATATATATATATATATATATATGTTTTATTGACTTTAATATTATAATTTTTATTTGTTGTTTTTATATGCCCGGTAGAAACAATTTTCTCAATTTCAAAAATGGCTCAGTTCATTCAAAAAATGTATAAACCTTACACAAATTTTCCCTTTTTATTGATCATATAAATATCATATATATAAAAATACATTGCCAATTTTCAATAATACTAACCCCACTAAATTAATTTTTAAATATTCTGTCTAAAATAAAATATATATTATTGTTTATTTTAAAATAAAATTTTTAGACCTTTAAACATTCTCACTGCTCACTTCCTATCGATAGTAGAGATGACAATGTTGTCATAAACTAGATGTCACGCTGATAAAATCCCCTTTTGGTAGAACTCTCAGGAAACTGCCGACTTTCTTGCAACTTCCAGTTTTCACTTTACTTTTATTATTGTTATTAATATTATTATATATTTTTTTACTTATTTAACTATTTTTATAATACAATACTTTTTTAAACACAAAAACGTCTGCTCTCTTGGCAAATTATTATTATATTAAACAATTTTTAATTTTTTAACAAACGAAAACTCTTAGAAACCCGTTTACACAATGTTTTTAATAAATTTTTATTCATTCTAAGATATTTTTAAATTATAAATTTTTCTGACTGAACTCCCTGTTTTACAAGACCAATAATTTAATCTTAAATACATGTGTCATCCTTTATAGTTATCCATTAAATTTTTCTTTTTAAATTTTTATTCTTTACAAAATTTTATTTAAATATTATTTTTAACAAATTATAACATAACAATATATATATATATATATATATATATATATATATATATATATATATATATATATATATATATATATAGGGTCATAAGTGACCACTCTGGCTTCCTATTATTTATTTGATTTTCTGTATGCGGTATGCATTTACTCCAACACCCTTCAGCATTTTTAGTAAGAATAAGGTCCCGAACGTATTTTATACGTACAGGAAATTTAACGTGCAAGTTTGGAAATGCCCGTTTTTCATTTTAATAAAAGAACTACAAGAGATGTTCGCATAACATAATCGCCATTTCTACTGATAACATAATAAAGCTATGCAAATGTTCATATCATAGACCTATTATCCAGAGGAGACGCAACATTCCATTCATAAAACTCTGTTTTTTTTGTCGCAATGATTACATGAGAGTGGTCATGAGTATGATAAAGAATACCAATCTATTTTCTTTGTCTCGTCCCCGTGCTGGCAACGCTGTAACATTATTGTGGAGTTACGGCCACGCTTGTAATCAGTGACGGAATGAGAATAAACCTATCGGGTAATATTCATTCAATATATATATATATATATATATATATATATATATATAAATATATCGAAGATATATCTTCGTTGTTTAAAGTTGTAGGCTAACTTAAAAAGATACTGTTCTTACTCTTTATTTGGACTGACGAAGAATAGCGTCTTCATCTTCCTGACACTCTTCACTTATACTCATTGATGGTTCTCCTACTGGCTCTTAAAGTCGATTTTCTTCAAATAACTTCTCAAACTGTTTTTGACAAATATTCTCGGTTAAGGTTTTGTTCTTGTTTATTCGGTTTTGGTCTTGCAAAATCGTAAGACCAAGACCAAGAGTGCAAGACCAAGACCAAGACTGATTTTGCTCATAACTACAACTATCTTTCCTAAAAGCCAAGATTTAATTTTCTCGTCAGTAATTTTATTTCTATGTTAAGAATTATTTTTTACTTTTTAGTTTGATTAACTCTAACAGCGTGTTTTTTAGTTTTTTTTTAACTATAATTTATTTTTCGCTTTTTAGTTCGATTTGTTTTACTCACTAAAAAAATTATGTATTTAATGGTAAAAGCACAAAAAGAATGCATCGGCCGGGAATCGAACCCGGGCTGCCCATGTGGCAGGCGAGCATTCTACCACTGAACCACCAATGCATTTCGTTACGTGACGATTTCTACTAAATCGCACTACCCGTAAGCCGCGTTAAGAAACTTCGTTCCAAAAATTAAATAAGAGTGGAACTACGAATTTCATTCTAGTCGTGTAACAGACGATATTCTCTCCACGACCAAAGAATTTAAATAAAAAATACTTTAAAGAACTTAAGGTAATAATATTTTTCGTAATCCTTCTTTGATTTTTGAGGAAGTAGGTTTTCTGTTATGTTATTAGCGTAATTTGTAATCTCAGGTGGAGTATTTTCAAATTCTGAATCTGATTCGCTTAAATTCTCGTTCATTTTTATACAAAACTTTTAAAAAATATTTTTTAAGAAATGGCAATCGCTATTGCTTAAGCTTAAAACAATTACTTGATATTCATACCGTAACAAGTGATGGAATGAAAATACATGCAAACCCCATACGAAACAACTGTTACATAATGAATATTCTCACTCTAGAGTGTGAATGTTGTCATTATGTTATTAAAAATAATTTTATAGTGAGTATATTCCAAGTATGGTCGTGGAGAAAACATGGACCCCTCTTTCAAATAATACCCAAATATTTTTGTATTCGTTTATATCGTGATATACTATTTTTCCATAATTTTAATAACTTTAATTAAAATAACATACACTCGTAAAATGTCGATTGATTGCTTAATGTTTTCGTCGTAGAATAAAAAAAATTCCACTATTTTTAATTTACAACGTATTTTAATGTAAAGATTTATTTGTTTACACAAAAAAAGGATTTACCTAAAATATATCGATTTATTATTGTATCCAACACTGACAGTATCTTAATAACCTTTTTTATTTCAAGATGTATTTGTTTATCGCTTTCATGAACAAGCACAGCTTTTGTGTCGTGTCGGAAGTGAATAATAAACGCTGTTTTCAACATTGAATCGTCAATATTCTACTATTTTATTATAAAAATAATGACGGTTTCATATCTTTCGAATCACCTTTATATATATGCTGCCTTTGGTATTTGGTAAATATTTGTATTTGATTTCGATAACCGGCCTGCGATATGTGGAGGTGTTTGCTCTACACGATACGTTTCTAGATTTTAAAAGTAAAGGTAAATTATTGTTTTACATTTTCGCACGTTGCTTTTGCTAATTTATCTGGGAAAACTTATATTTACGAAACGCAAGCAGCTGGGACGAAAATTATGCCATATGTATTGGCTCATCGGCCGCAAATCAAACAAGTTATTACTATATAATTTCATTCTTAAGCCTATTTGGACTTTAGGGGAATTCAGCTGTGGGGCACCGCGAGTATCTAATATATAAAATTCTCGTGTCACAATGTTAGTTACCATACTCCTCCGAAACGGCTTGACCGATTTTGATGAAATTTTTTGTGCTTATCCGGTATCTATGAGAATCGGCCAACATCTATTTTTCATCCCCCTAAATGTTAGGGGTAGTCCACCCCTAAACTTTTTTTTTTATTTTTTAGACAAAATTTTAATTTCTATTTTTTTATGATACAACATACAAAAATACATACAATCCTCAATTTTCACCCTTCTACGATCAACCCTTATTTTTTAATAGCCATTTTAGTAATTTAATCATTTTTCCTTTCCGGTCGAAAACTGATCAATCGTCATTTAATTAGTTATCCCCGCCAGATGTCTACAGGTGTCACTTCTGACCCAGTAAACATTACGGAGTAGGGATGAGAACAAAGCCGGTCTCCTTTCTCTCCTTTCTTTCTCACTCCCTACACAGTTGTCGGCCATCATTATTGTTTATGCATCAAGTGTAGTAGTAACGTTGACAATTATTATTTTGCTATCTCAGTGTAACTCTCATATTAACTTTTAATCATTCCTATTTTATCAATAATAATTAAATTATCAATTCTGAGTGTATTTTGCACGATTAGTTAATCAAGTGATTTTATAACCTCAAAGTACTCAACACGTGACACGAGCTTCCAATAACAACGGATTTTGTGTTGTAAGTATACTTTTTTTTATTTATATCGAAAATGTTGTTGATCTTATAAAAATGTAATTTTAATTTAATTTTATTAAAAAAATGTAATTGAACAATTAAGATTTTCATAGTTTCCAAAAAATCAATCATCATGAATCTTTATTTTGAAATGTCAATGGAAATATTGGTTGCATGAAAAAATTATAAGAGACAATGTTTTCATAAAATTTAATTTTTTACTTTTGTTTGAAAAATTTTTCCATAAAACTTATATTTTTGTTATAATTTCATAAATTAAAACTAATCATTTCAAAACTGCGGCAAAAATCCTGGCCCTAATTATACTTTTAACATTTTTCATCATTAAATAATTTCATTAATTCTATTTATGTATGTTTTGTACGGTGAGCAATGCCAAGAAAACGCAAAGGGGCTGATTTGAGCCGCAGTACAAGTAAAGCTCGAAACTTGCGAAATAGCAGATCCGAAAGAACAGAAGAACAAATCCAGCAACAAAATACTGATGCACGTGTCAGAATGGCGCAATTGCATCAAGAAGAGCCAGAAGATACACGAGCTGAACGCAATGAAGTCAGAAGATTAGAACAACGACAATCACATTCTTACATACATACAATATACACATTCTAACATACATACATACTTACAATAAGTAAGCTATTTTTTGTCTACACTAGAAATTACTAGGAAATTATTTATATGGCAAAATAACGTTTGCCGGGTCAGCTAGTAATATATATATATATATATATATATATATATATATATATATATATATATATATATATATATATATATATATATATATATATATATATATATATATATATATATATGGGGATACAGGGATACAGGGAAAATAGAATAGATCCCAGGTATGGTCTGCCTGTCGTAAAAGGCGACCAAGAGACTCAATCCAAAGTGTAGTAGACAGCCCTAGTCCTGTGCAGGGGGCATCTCAGGGCCGGACCACCCCTTCCCCCATACTCGTTGACTGCAAAGAAGAACTGAGAACGCTGGTAGACCATAATCACGTCAAACTGATAAGGGTTCCAGAATCCCCTTGTTTTGGGCGGCATACGGGAGGATGAGAGATGTGTTCAAAGAGAATATTCCGATAGGTCTGCAAAGAAAAGCTTTCAATCAGTGTATAATACCAGTTTTGTCATATAGCGCAGAGACCTTAACACTTACTAATGCATCTATAAGAAAATTACAGGTAACTCAGAGAAAAATGGAGAGATCGATGCTTGGACTGAGCCTAAGAGAACGTGTCAGAAATAAAGATATTCGGACAAGAACAAAGATAAATGATGTCGTGGAGCATATACTAAGATCAAAATGGAAATGGGCCGGACACATAGCAAGAACGAACGGAGACCGCTGTACAAAGAGGAATGGAGACCGAGAGCCGACAAACGCAGAAGAGGTCGACCTCCCACCCGATGAAGCGACGATTTAAAGAGGATTGTTACATTATTGTATGATGATGATGTTAAGGTTCACTTTATCCAATAGCTAGACTGTGTTACTCATGAAAGATTTTGGTCATTTTGAGATAATAAACAAACATAAAATTCTAAGATAAAATGATATAAAGTTACATACTCATAACATATAAACGTTTAAAAACTAACTGAAAACATTTGTAGTATATAATAACTAACACAATGAAATTATAAAAAATTTTGAGTAAAATATGAATAGAATATTGTAGACTTACTCGATGTGATATAAGATAAAGTTAACTAGATAGAAAAACACTATTAAGTGATATATAGGTACTGTTTTATTCTATGATAGTATTTTGTTAATTGATGTTGATATTAGAGGCCAATATGTAATTTTTTTTGAAATTTTTGATGTTAACTTGCATTTTTAGATTTATTCGTAAGTGATTGTATAAATTATGGCTCACATATATGAACCATTGCTGTCCAATAGACCTTTGGAACTTAGGAAGAACTACGTTTGCATTTTCTCGAAATCTTGTTGGATAAGTATGTGGTATAGTCAGGCCCGCGCTTAGCACTTTTGGCGCACTTGTGCAAATTTAAAATAACGCCCCAAATTTGTATTACGTTCATATGTGAGTACAGATACGGGTTAAGTTAGGTATTATTATCCACTATGAAAAAATAATTTTAAAAAGTATTTTCATAAATTTTTTTATATTTTACAATACAGGTTCAGAATATTGGTATTCAGCTGTATTATTGTTGTTATTAATATTTGGCAAAGTAGACTCGGGTTTTAAAAAAAAAAGCGTAATTTTGACATGGTTTTCCACTACGCTGTGGTGTAAAAGAAAATGTGGTTACAAAGATTGATAAAGGAAGGCTTAGATGGTTTGGACATGTAGAAGGGATAATTGAAGAAAGATTGACGAAACTAATTTATAAGGAGAGTGTGAATGGACAAGTCGGTAGAGGTCGACCTCGGCGAACATATCTCGATCAGATCAACATTGTTTTCAAGAAAGGCCAGGTCAAGAGTATCAACAACCGACGAGCATGTATGAGAGCACTTCTGAAAGTAGAGAAAGCATAAGAACCGAGCGGAAGTGGAAGGAATTGGAAGGAAGTGGTTTCTGCCTACCCCTACGGGAAAAATGCGTGACTATATGTATGTATAAATCTAAAATAAAAAATAAATTTTAGATGAACTCACCTTTATTCACAACAAAAAATACAAGTCTGTAAAACTACAAAAAATTAAAGTTCAAAAACGTATATCTTTTACCCCATGCACCCTGTCACTTTGGGCATCTGGCAACAAATGAAATCGCGATTGATGCAGCGCTTAATATATAAAGTTTCATACATTGCAAGCTTAGACAGAAAAAAAAACGCTTGTCCGCTCGTTGGCTCGTTGCAAGCCAAATTTCAAGCTCAAACATGAATAAAATCAGATTTGTTTGAGTTTACACAATTCATGTTATCATATTACGTATTCGATGGAATAAATGCTATTTAACAGTTTTCTTTATATTGATGGTGAGAATATTTTCATCGATATCTCCAATATAAACATCCTGCAACGGTTTCAAAACAAGGTACTGCGTGCCATCGTCAATGCGCCTTATTATGTCTCTCCAACGAGGTGATTCAGCACGACATACCCCTAGAATCCGTCAAGGAAACTGTAGGAATCCGAGATCTGTAATTCCCTTTTTCGTACACAGGAGGAATTATGCTCTACTTCGATAATTTGCCACGTCTTTTTCGTTATCTAAAGAGTACTCTGCCAGTGGTCTCTCTACTGGCAAATTATGCCCGAGCTCAGCCGTAGAGGGTAGAAGAAAGCCGCGCCACCGACTTAGACGGCTCAAGCCGGAAACCCCTAGGTCTTATAGGCACTAGCAGAGCCACACGATAAACAACTAAGATTATGGTAAACCAAATAAATAAAATTATAGCAAAAATATATTGGATACTTTACTCACACAATAAATTAAAATACACAGCTCAATAACAAAATTTTAACACATATAATCAAAATTAACAGCCAACAATAAATCGAAACTTCAAAATTTACAACTTTATGAGACAACAATAAATCAAAAATCCAAAGTTTACGATTCCATAAAATAATTAAAACAAAGGTAAGAATGACAAACCTTATCAGGTTACCAAAAAAAACGTATACGTATACGTATATAAGTCAACTTTTTAACAATACTTCATCAACGTTCACGTACGGCTGCTAATTTAATCACGTTTTTTACCATTTTTCCATTTACATAAAGATTTACACTGTTAAAAGAATCGAGCTTATTTAAAAATATTTCTTTTTACGATGGCTGTCCTTCAAAATAGCAATATTGTAGGATATTTACAAATAAGTATAAAGAAAACGTTTTTACTTAGACACAAAGAACTATTGAGAATATTACTTTAATCAAAGTTCGGCCTTGGCATATTATCCAATGCAATAAATAGTTTTCAACAGTGTACCATATTAATAAATTAAAACAAAACTTAATCGCGGTGTCAAAAACAAATCACGTCGTTTAAATATTCTAAAATAAATCACTTGTAACCTTTGGGTATACGAATTCACTAATCCTGTGGCTTACTCCTGCGGCTTACTCTTGTGGCCGGTTTAATTATGGGACTGCACCTGCTACTTAACAATGGCTTCCCTCCATCAGATCCCGCATGCGGATATTTTAACTCGACACCAAAATCCAAAATATCAACAACAAAGGTAAGATAGAATGGTCAAGTTAAAAATTAAATGGTTTTTTTTCAAAATCCAATTAAGATGGCCCAAATACAGCCAGATATGAAAGAAAAAACCGTAGAGGTTCTGCTCACGTGTTAATATTAAATTGTTCCAAAAACTCTCACCACCACCCGACTTCGACGACCAAGCGACTCCCCAACTACTGACTGCCAGGCCGGATATCAAGAAAAATGACACGGGACACGCGTCAGCCAACCATCTTCGCAAATCTATGTTTCAAACTCATAATCGCACTCGTCCGTGTTGATAGCCAGCCCATCCAAACCAAACAATAATATAGCTGACAACACACGACAATCGAGGCCAAAAATCAAAGCAAAAATCTAATAACAAAAACCCCCACTCCATCTCCATCGATTAACAAAAATGTCACAGCCATTAATAATTAGATCCTAACACTACAAGGTATGCAACACTATTTACAACGAGTGATAAATTTAAATTACAACAAAATACGGTAAGCGAAACTATTTACGAGCACCTGAGAAATACAAAACTATCAGAGATCCAATTAATAATGGAACTGTAGAAGGGAAAAAAATAGGCACGTGACAAATTATTGGACTGGTTGAAAATCACAAATCGCTGGTTTTTAAAAGTTTTTATTTAACACTAAAATATTTCTTTCTCCAAATACACAATGCACTTTTTCCACTAATGAATTGCTGTAAGCACTGAATCAAAATTTGAATGTCGATCCTAAAAATTACACAGGCCATAGCATTCGTCGAACTGTCACTGCATTTTTTTGGGCGGGTTGCTTTACGGATTGTAATAAAAGTCCTCTGGGATTATGCCGGTATTATATATCGCATTAAAAAGGCTTGTGTTTTTGTCTATATTCCTTTCCTCTATAAGTTTCAGTATTTCCATGGGTCAATATTTAATACAAATAAGAATTAAATTGCTCGAAATTTTATTCGACAAATAAATATAATAAAGGAATGTCTCTCATTTTTTTTTTTTTTTTATATGTTCTGGTTCCCACGAAAAGGGATATCCTGTAATGTTCAGAGGACATCGTGGGAACCAAGGGAAAGAAGGTAGGAGTTGGTGTTCTTCTTAAATTTCTGGAGGTTGTATGCCTCGGGGAAAACCTCCCTAGGCAATGAGTTCCAAAGCCTTGCAATTCGTTGGATGAATGAGTCTTTGGAAAGTGATGTTCTGCAGGTCTCCAAAGTGACCACGAAGGGGTGTGAAGACTGAACTTGACGGGTTAATCTAGAAGAGACTGCCAAAGGAGGAACGATTGTTGATATTTCAGAAGAGCATCGCCCATGAAAATATCTATAAAATAGAGACAAATCGCCAACTTTTCTACGGTGTTCCAGACAAGTGAGCGAGTTTGTAAGCGAGGCATCACCGACGAGACGAATTGCCCTTTTTTGGACAGAATCCAGTAGCTTCAGGATATGTTTAGGTGCTGCACTCCAAATATGGGAACAGTACTCCAGTACAGGTCGGATCTGTGCCTTATAGATCATAAACAGCTGACTGGAGGTGAAATAGCTCTTGGCACGAAACAAAAAACCAAGTTTTTGGGATTCACTTTTGGCAATGGACCTCACGTGATTTTCTCAGGAAAGATTATTGCTGATAGTAATACCAAGCATCGATATGGATGACTTCAGTGGTATGTTTACTCCTGACAAAGTTATGTTAGGCACAGTGAGATCGGCTTTTCTAGAGAAAAGACATGCTTGTGTTTTGTTTGCATTGAATTCTACCAAGTTATTGGATCCCCATTCGAGAATTGTTGCTAAGTCCATATTTATATTGTTAACATTTCTTCCTCGTTCATTTCTGGTTTCATGGGCTGATATAGGGGCCCTGGAAGAGAAAGCGGTATGGAGGGTACTATCATCGGCAAAGCTGTGTACGGGACATGAAGTTGCTTTCAATAGGTCGTTGATGTGAAGTAAAAATAGTGTTGGTGCTAGAATGGATCCTTGCGGAACACCAGCATTTATGAGTAGAGTGTCAGATGAAACTCCATCGACCACTACATGGAGAGACCTGTTTGAGAGAAAACTAGCAAGCAGAGAACACAGCTGAGGGGGCAAGCCATAAGATGGGAGCTTGGCGAGGAGTCCCTGGTGCCAAACTCGATCGAACGCCTTGGAGATATCTAATGCCACAGCTAAAGTTTCTCCATACTTTTCAATAGATAGCTGCCATATATGTGAGACGTATGCGAGCAGGTCACCAGTTGATCTCTGATGGCGGAAGCCATATTGCCTATCATTGATAATTCCGGAGTCTTCCAGATATTTCATGAGCTCGATGTTGATGGCTTTTTCCATGACCTTTGAAATAATAGATAGCAGTGCGATAGGTCTGTAGTTGCTAGGTAGGGTAGGGTCATTGATTTGTTATTCGATTGCCGAAAAAAGAGTGTACGCAATACGTCCAACAACAGTTTTTTTGGACTCGCAAAATTTTGTCTACTCGTCCAACAAAAAAACAGTTTTTTCCTGACTTGTAACGTAAATTACTATTTTGTCTCAATTTTGGACGTGGAACTTTTCCCAGTGTAGAATGGTCATTATTATTGTCGCCGATCCCTCGTATTTATATTTTGTTTATCTATTTAATACCTGTTTAGTTTTTTACGCTCTCGTATATCGAGAAGTCGTCGTTTTCATTTTTGTAGAACCTGAAGCATATACATTTTGTGTGTTGACGACTCATTCTTTTTGTTTAAATAAAATTTCTTTTCGAGTTAATATTTAGTGAATTATAAATAAAGAGAAAACACCCCACAATTATCACACGTGAATAATAGCGCATTTTAGTCACTAAATACATAGGATAGTATACTCCAAAAATTCCCCTCTTCTTTTATTTGACATTCTGACGAAGCGTTTGTTTAAAGCAATAAAAATTGACAGACGCACGTGATCTTTTCCGTATTTCGAATAAGAACTGAGCGCAAAAAATGTGTAAACTTACTTGTTAAAATTATCACGGCATCTAAATGGTCAAATATCCCAAAATTTAAAATCAAATTTTCCTACCTGTATGCCAAAACCGTTGGGGATTGAACTAGCCAATATAAAATTTTAAAACCTTGCAATTTGCGCGCATTAAAACGGCTCTTCAGACAATATTAAAAAAAATAAAAAGATAATCTTCATCGGAGGTGCGTTTTAATTGACATTAATGAAGTTCGGCATGTTCATAAATAACATTCGCGATTCAGTAATTTTAATATATCCGAACGAAAAAATTGAAAGGCGCTTCCTTTAATAAAACATTATTTTTTAATTTTCGCGAATCCCCTTCCTTACTCGATCGATGATTCTCTCTCTACCGGTAATAAAGGACACTACATTACCCGTCCGACTGTAAAATAGAGGACAATCTGTGGATCCCCATCGTTTTTAGTCTCAGTGACTTATGCAAAAATTTGTTTGAAGATCACGCAATAAAGCATTTTGAAAATCATCATTTTAGGATCCTAGATCGAGTTATGAAAACAGCTGAAACTCATTTCAATAGACTTTTTGTTTTAAATGTTTTTATTCTTCTTCTTAAAGTGCCTATTCAGTCCGAATGTTGGCAATCATTTTGGCTATCATTATCTTGTTTGCTGCGGCACGGAATAGCCCGGTCGTGGTAGTAGAGAACCACTTTCTCAGGTCCTTCAGCCACGAGATACGTCTTCTTCCCGGTCCACTCTTTCCCAATATCTTGCCGTGGAGAATCCGTTGTAGAATTCTGTATCAACGTTCGTTGCGCATAATGTGACCAAGATATTGATACGACTTTTCAGTTCTTCTGCGGGTTCTGCGATTAAAACTCTCGGTCCAATAACAAAACAATGTTTATTTCAATACAATAAATTTTATTTTCATTAACCACTTAGATATTCACTTAGCTATACAACTTTTACAACTCTTTATAACTATTTACATTCATTAATTCGTAAACACTTTTAAGACCGATACTGTTCTTGTTATGATCGTTTCCCCTTTTATATCTTCACATCACAATTCTAGATCATTTCACCTGTTTCTCCAAAGTTCGACGTGGCTTTGAGATGGTTGCTCGACCTTTCCGGACCGCTTAGGCGGCCGACAGAATTCTGCGGTACAGCCACAATTCAAAGGATTGTAGTTTTTATGTGGTAGCCTCCGTTAACGTCCATGTTTTTACTCCATACAGCAACACAGAGAAGACGTAGCATCGAAGAAGCCTTATTTTGGTGTTCATTTGTAAATTTTTTTTGAAGAGTGATGCCATTTTTAGAAATATTGGTTTCGCTTTCTTTATAATGCAGCGAATTTCTTGTGAGTGATCCCACTGCTTATTTAACATGGTCACTAGGTCTTCATATTGTTCTTTTGATGTTTTCATTATTAACTGCCAGTTGTACATTATTGATGGGGGATTTGCTAATGACCATATATTTAGTTTTGTTGATGCTAAGATCAAGCCCATATTGGTGGCTAGTTTCAGTTATTCGCGTCATGAGATATTGAAGGTCTTCTAGGTTATCTGCGAGAACTGCAGTGTCGTCGGCATATCTAATGTTATTCACTTCCTCCCCATTAACGAGTATTCATGCTTCGATCTTGTCCAGTGCTTCTCTGAAGATTTGTTCGGAGTATATATTGAACAGTAGGAGGGAAAGAATAAACCCTTGACAACACCCCGTTGTATTGATATGGTATATGTACGTTTTTCTTCCACCCTAGCAAATGCCGTTTGTTGCCAATACAAGTTGGTGATTATTCTCTGGTCCTTCTCATCTAGGCCTAGTTGTTTTAATATTCCTATCAATTTGTGATGTTGAACTTTATCAAATGTTTTCTAAGAGTCAATAAAGCATATGTATACATCACAGTTAACATCTCTGCAACGTTGGATTAAAACTTGTATGGCAAATAGGGCTTCTCTGGTTCCCAGGGCATCACGGAAACCGAATTGGGTTTCAGATATCTGCTCCTCACATATTCTGTATAGTCTTCCGTGGATGAATTTGAGGAATATTTTCAGGAAGTGGCTTATGAGACTGATTGTACGGGGTATTCGTTGCATTTTCTAGCTCCTGCTTTCTTAGGTAACGTAATAAATTCTGAATATAACCAGTCTTGTGGTATTTTACATAATACAAGGATAAAATAATTTATTATTTACCAGCATGTAGTCCCCACACACCGCTGAATGAAGAACAACAAGGCTTTCGCAAAAATTGCAACCATTGCAAATCTAATGTAAAAGATGTCCAAATAAACCACCATGTTGTTCCAAACAATAGCCAAATCAAAATGACTACTTTCCTAAAAAGTCAGACGTACACACTATGGCTAACATTTTTATACTGACTGGTAAACGACGCAAACGCATGTCACCGTAATGGGGACAATTCAAATTAAAGTGGTGCAGTTAATTTCTTGATTATTTATCGCGAATATTTATTGTATTTTGTACTGGTCCACTGGATCCCGTCCAGCTCTCTGTTATGCATTAAAATTTCTATGTCCCGCAAATATTTTTCCATATATGTATACCAATTTGGCATATTTTTACCAGCGATATCGATTCCTAATTATTTTGATATAAATATTGTTTTTACAAGATCCAAATTTTTTGTTTACTTTTGTTTACCTTCTTATTTTTTTTTATCACCTATACTACTACTACTACTACTCCATGGCTCTACAACCCGGGGTGAATCTTGGCCAACTGTACTATTCGCCTCCATTGTTGCCGATATTCCATCAATGCTGTGTCGTATTCTATTCCAATTGTCCTTAGGTCAGCTTTGATGTTGTCTCGCCACCTCATTCGGGGGCGCCCCAAAGGTCTTCGTCCTACTGAACGAACCTGCACATGACCTGCCCATTGCAGCCTTTTTGCCTTTATCTCCTTCACATTATATCTGGATCTTTGTATAATTCTGATATTTCTTGGTTGGTTCTCACTCGGTACTGTTGTGTTACTGAGCTTCGCAGTGGTCCAAAAATCTTTTCTTTCAAAAATTCTTGTTTCCCGTTTGTTGTCTTTGATCATGTTTCAGGTTTCGCTAACATACATAACAGTCGGTCGTATAACGGTTTTATAGATTGTGATTTTTGTTCTTCGTGAGATGTTTTTCGATGCTAACACTGACTTAAGTGCATAAAGACACATTTGTTCCCTCTTTGAATTCGGACTTTAATTTCTTCTGTCAGATTGTTATCTTGAGCAATTGTGGCTCCTAAATACTTAAAGGTTGCGATCCTCTCGAAATTGTATTCCCCCACAGTGACATTTTGGCCCACTCTATCTCTACGTTATGTTCTGCTGGTGTGCATATACTTGGTTTTTTCCTTGTTTATTCTGAGCCGTATTTGCTCAGTTTGAATTTCTACCCTCGAAAAGAAGTCTTTCACAGTCAGTACCGTGTTACTCACTACGTTAATATCATCGGCAAAAGCCAGCAATGATCTTGGGCCCTCCCAACTAAAAAGTTCAACGCTTATTTTGTCTGTGTCTGTGTAATGGATCTCCTCCATTTTGGATACATTTAGAAGGAATCATATTATTTCCCGGGGCTTTATAGTTTTTAAGCTTTTTTATGGCTTTTATCTCCTCCTTGCGTGAAGGATTATCTATGAGCGGTTCTGTCGAAAGATATTTTGAAGGACTATGTCCATTGTCGTTGTTAATGTTTAATAGTGCGTTAAAATATTGTTTTCATTATCTAAACAGTTCATTCCTGTCACTTGTTATCACCTATACGAAATATATTATTGAGACACGGGATTATTTTTTGTCACCGCTACAACCACTATTTTAGATTACTTTTTGGGGGGAGGAAAGATCAAACCACCCTCGTATCTGGCTAAGATTAGTCGGTAGCCTAACGGGTTACTATCGTGTAACAAAAGTAGAAAATTTATTTTTTCCCTACTGTGAAAAAAGCGTCACTTTCGGCCCGCTACGCAAAACGAAGTTGCCGCTTTCCGCCAACAGTAGGGAGAAAAATAGTATACACACCACGGGCATTAAAGTAAGAAATGTCTCAGAACACGTGTATGAGAACATGTGCTCTGAGACATTTCTTACTTTACTGCCCTTGGTGTGTAATATACTATTGAGTCAAGTTTTCTGAAGTGGGCCACCAAAGATCAGCATATCGAATTTTCTATTTTTTTGCGATAATTATTTATACATATGTCAAATGAAATCTCCTAAAAAATATTATTTTTACAAAAGTTATAAACAAATTAGTTTTTAGGCTACTTTTTTTTAAATAGAGATTATTCAGCGAGCTTTAAATTTTAAAACAACTAATTTGTTTATAGCTTTTGTAAAAATAAATTTTTTTAGGAGATTCGTTGGTCCACTTGACTCATTACGGTGTAGCTGTAAAAATTAAGAATCTGGGTATAGTAATAAAACTGTAAATTAACAATTGAATTACATTTATTTAAAAATTGTGAAACACACCGAACTAAAATTTGTTAACAATTTTATCGGAACTATTTACATAATATCGAAGAAATAATATTTATAATTATAACAATATCTTCTTTATGCTGAAATATAGTAATAAAGGATAAACAAAATTTTCGATAACGACGAAATCAAAAAAGAAAACCGAACAATTGCACTGTCCCACTACAAAATTATCTTATAGAGAATGTTTTTTTTATAGTTGAAGAATTACATTAAAAAAGAATTTTGTAGATTTCGAAATTTTTGTTTTAAATCATTTTACGAATAAACGAAATTTTTCATTTGGCAAAGCCAGAAGCCAATGCCGAAAGCCATTAATTGTAAACTAAATTTGAACAATTCAGTCGGTACTCCACGCTGTCATTCGGCATTGCCAAATATCGGCATGGTGTAGACGCGGCTTTAGACTATTCATTCAAAGTTTTATAATGGGAAAGTCCACTAATTAGAGAAATTATTTTAAATTTTTTTCAATTGATAAATAATGATGATTGTTTAGTGTACAAACAATATAATGAGTCAAAATATAAGCAAATGGATTCTTCAGCGTTTTGAAATCAGTATCTCTCTCTCTCTCTCTCTCTCTCTCTCTGTCAGTCGTACTCTCAAAGCTGAAAGGTCGTGTTTCCATAATTTTCAATTTGTGTTGTTAATGATCTGCTTTCAAAGTGATCAGTATAATAATTATAAGTATAATAATTCAAAATTAAAAAATGCCAGAATCAGGTGGGCGGTTCTTTGACATAATCTTCTTTTTCTTCTTCCTTCTTTAATCTAGGCGGATCACCTGTTTTTTTTCATCGTCCCTCTGCCTATTGCACTTTCTCTGTCCAAGATCGTCTTTCCAGTTATTCTACGAAGTACTCCCATTTCGGTTGTCTCTAGAAGTTGTTTAGTTCTCGCTGTGTCTGGTCGAGTTTCTGCTTTGTATGTCATAGTTGGTCTTACTATTGCCTTGTAAATTCTTGATTTGGTTTCTATTTTAATGTTTTTATTTCGCCATATTGTGTCATTTAGGCATCCTGCTATTCTTGTTGCCTTCGTTGTCTGTTTTCTCACCTCCGTCTCAACATCACAATAGCCTGCGATTTTTATGCCCAGATACTTATATTTCACTTCCTGTTAGATAACTTTGCCTTCAACTTTCAGTTTGCATCTTAATGGCATTTAGTCATGCATTTAGTTTTCTGGGCCGATATCACTATATTAAGTAATTTGGCAGTGCAGTTAAATCGATGTAATAGTCGCTGCAGATCGTATTTATTTTCAGCAACTAGTACTGCCTTATCGGCATAGCATATAACAGTAATTTCACGGTCATCCATTCTGTATCCTTTCAGTAAACGTACTTTGCTTATTACTTCGTCCATAATGATGTTGAAGAGCAGAGGGCTCAGGGAATTCCCTTGTCGAATACTTTGGCCCACAGCTATTGGTTCTTTCGTGGTCCTATTTATTTTTGCTTGAATTTGATTTGCTTAGTACATATTTTCTATAATTTTGATGAGATTATGTGGGATTTTTCTGTTGTAAAGAAGGTCTCTTAACCGCACACGATCGAACGCTTTTTTCAAATCAATAAAGCACATGTATGCTGGTCTGTTGTATTCGATTGACTTTTCCGTTATCTGTCTTATGACAAAAACCGCATCTGTGCATGATCTGCCCGCTCTGAATCCTTGCTGTTCATCTGCTAAGAGTGTTAGGTTATTAATTTTGTTTGCTTTAACTTTTGTTGTTAGTTTCAGTGCAGTGCTTCAGAGATTTATGCCTCGGTAGTTTAAAGGCAATTTCTCATCCCCTTTTTTAATCATAAGGATAGTGATGCTAGTTCGCCATTCGTCGGGTATTCTATGTTGGTAGAGAATTTTTCGAATAAGAAACGTTAGCTGCTGTTTGAGACTTTGACCACCACATTTAAGTAATTCATTTGGGATACCATCTTGCCCTGGGCTTTTCCTATTTTTGAGCTTTTGAAGAACTATATTTATATCTCAATTTGTGTGTTTTCATTTGTTAAGATTTCGGGTGTATTTAGTTCAGCCTTACATTCTTCTAATTTATATAGTTCCGTCAGATAATTAACCCAGGTTTCCCTTGATATCTGATTTGTTTCCACTAGCTCATTGATCTCTTTTGAGTCCTAATAAACCGCCAGATTTGTTTTTGGAGTCCATAGTAGTCTTTCTCCATTCGCTTTGAGAAAATTTCCCAGTGATGGTTTTTTGTTTGTCTTACTAGTGCTGTTGTCTCGTTTCGGATTCGTCTATACCTTTCATATGACATAATAGTCCCTAATACTATCTGTCTCTGTCTGTCAGACACGGAACCTGGGGACCACAGATAAGCATGGATTTACTATGATGAAACAAGTTCCTACGATTGGTCAGCTCAAGGTTGATGGAAATGTAGGGACTAGCACGTCACACTGCATTACACCAATGAATAAAAAATATAAAATTACATTGTATGATAGATTTTAAGCATGAAGAATATACGATTCCAAAATTTAGTGGTCTCTCCCATTGCAATTATTTAATTTTAATAGTACACTTCAGGTTTATATTTAAAATTTAGTCTTGTTTCAATAATGGTATTTACAAAATTCTGAAAAAAATGTATTAAAAATTACACAATTTGTTTTGAAGAACTTTGTTAAAAGTATCTATCTACTTATGTTTACATTACAAAATATTAACTGTTTTAAAAAAATACTACATTAAAATATAATCCAAACTTTTTTGACAACAAACGAATCAATAAACAATTTGTTTAGTTTTTGAATAAAAAAAATATGCAGTTTATTTACAATGTTTTTAAAAAATTGTAGAGATTCTAGACAAACACATTTATAATAATTTTGATACATGGTATAATCATTAACATTTCTATAAGAAAACTAAATTCATCTGGAACCTAGATTTTTAAGGAACATTTTTTCAGTATTTATAAAAAAATTTTTTAACTGTTCAACTCTTTATTTTTTTCGATTTAGTTGTTTACTGTGTCTCTTAAATTGATTTTACCGTAACAAATTTTCACCAGTAATACCACTAGAGGTCAAATTATTTCCGGAAATTTTCTAAAAATATTCATGAGCGAGAAAAAATTTCCGGATATAAATTTGACCTCGCTTGGTTTTCGGTAAGAAAATTCCACACCGAATTGTGGTGAAAAATCAAAAAATTTTAAAATTTATTTTTCGATTCTCAACAAAGCAAATTATTTTCTTCGTCAAGTAACCAGCGAAACATAAAATGTGTGGTCGACTTGATTGTTGAGTTGCCATGGTAACCAAGTGAGACCCTAACCTCGGAATTATTATTTTACTTTTGAAGCTGTCAAGTGGCACGACGTAAAAAAATGTTTCGCTTCGGTCAAGAAAGCAGAGAAAATATTCGCCCGAAGATTGAGCAATTGACACCCGCGAGTACCAGGAAATCGAAGTCAAGCGTATGGAGGCAGTTTACAAGCTTTTGCGCAGAAAAATCGTATAATTTCAATAGAGCGGATATACATGTGGAAGAATTGGCGCTTATTCTCGAAGACTACGGGTTCAACATGCGAAAAAAGAACTCCGAAGACTACAAGGAGAGTGTTATCAAAGTTTTATGGAAATTCCACAGCCAAGTAGTTGCAGGAATATTTTTTTGAAAAGTATAATCGCAAATTTAATCCATTCTTTGACATACAATTTTTAAACGCAAGAGCTGCAAGAAATGCTAAGCGCCGGAAGCTACAAATGGATCCAACCAAGAGAAAGGAAAGTTCATCTGCACTATCAGCAGACTAGCTGAGAAATTTTTGGGACGAAAACACTCCGGAAGGACTGCAGAAAAAGTTTTTTTTCACGTTGCCGGTCATGAATTGGGCTGGAGAGGAAATGAAGGAGCGGCAGCTCAACTTGAATTTTTTGTGGAGGAAATTTTAGAAATTTTATTACGACGCCAATCTGGTCTTTGTAGACCAATTTTAGTACTTATATGCCTCTGGCGTTACAATAAAAAAAATTATTCAAAGCAAAAATTTCTTACTAATTTTTTGCACTGAATAAATTATTAAGTAATTTGGCTTAACACAAGTAACAAATAAATGTGTGTTTTACGAAAATTACAGTATGCCTTAATGTTTGTATAATACTGAAATTTTGTTTGCTCCCAAAAAAGATCTAGTTTCTTCTAATTGATTAAAAAATAGACCTAATTATTTACAAAAACACTTAATTGTGGTATCTAACATTTTTCTCACTCAAGTCACACGGACTATTGCTGTCTCTCCCAGAATGACTATCCCTATATTCCACTACTCCCGAGGAGGTCCCGGTGGCACTAGAAGTTGCCAGATTCGAAATATCACTAAACCAGGTACCTAGGTTCAGCCGTTCCGGCAGAACCGGAAGCGGTTTTCATATAACATGCGCCGGTAACGGTTCATTTCGGAACTCGTCGTTTTTCATGATCACGCAAACCGGTCTCTTGATGGTTTCAGGACTCGGCGATCTTCTGGAGAAAGCTGGAGGGCATATATTGCACGGCACGCTGGTGTTAACGCTGTTCGCCATCGGCCAGTTTAATCCGGGAGAGTATATCGGATTGTTGCTGTACAATAGAGCCAATTCTGCTGCAAACTTGGATTCATCCGGGTGTCGAAAGGGATGATACAGATACGGTAGGGGCGGGAATAGAGTTCTGGATAGTTTGAGATGTTCGTGGTCGAAATGCGGGATACCGCTCGCCGATGATATGGGTGGCATAAGCGGGCGGGGAAGCGGATTGTCCAATTGACTGTTCGATAAGAGGGGTGAGATGGAAAACCCGAATTTCGGTTCTTTCTTCATCAAAGGCTTCGGCTTTCTTCTGGGACGGTACTTGTAGTCTGGGTGTTCTTTCATATGAAGAGCTCTGCAACAAAAAATAACCATAATTATTATATTCCTTCCAATATTTTACAACTATTATTTAAAGGTTAAAGAAAACATCATTGACCAGCCAGGAGTAAAACGATGGTACACTGACGGATAAGGGTACCAGGGACGCTACGGGGTAGATTTGTTTGGAGCATCCTACAGCCACAGGAAAAGCATACCGCATGGGGAAATACGCCTCGGTCTTCCAGGCCGAGTTCTATGCCACGCACCTGACAGAAAACAGAGTGACCAACAGTGAGATTGATATTCTCACTGGCAGTCGCGCGACCATTTGGGCCCTCGTGAGTTGCACCAAAACATCATCGGTGATGTGGGACTGCATACAGGCCCTCACCAAATTAGCGACTGCAAAAAAGGTCACGCTTTCATGGGTTCCTGGGCACAGGGATAAATGGTAGCGATAAACTGGCAAGAAATGGGACCCTGGTGAAACCAAGAAGCCAATTGGTCGGATTGCCAATTGCCGAAGCGAAACATGAATGACACTAATTCTTGAGGAAGAACATATCACTTAGTCGAAAGCAAATACTGGCTGCAGAACATCAAGACAGCTGATAAAAAAACCTCTCCAGAAGAGGGAAGACGCACTCTGGACAATGAACCACATCGCACTTAGGGCGTACCTCTTTAAACTTAAGCTGGAAGAGCCAAAGAAAGCCCTCGAAGTAAATGATGGGATCAAGTAGAGAAAGATATAAAAGGATTGAAAATCAGTGACTGGAAAAAAAAATGCAGAGACAGAAGAAAATGGAAAACCATAACAAAAGAGCCCAGGACAGATTAAAGACTATAAACGTACTGATATAAGTGGAGTAATCCACCTCGTTAATAGAATTAATACAGCTTTATTTGAGCAAGCCATAATCCCTCGGGATTAAAAGGCCATAATAGTAATGAATGAAATAAAATAAATAATTATCTGAACAAGGTCTAAAGATCAAAAACCAGACTCTTTATGCGAGACGAGACCTTTGTTGCTCTGTGTTCACTGATACCATGGCGATCCAGTCACGCACTTAATGAATAAGGTTTTTCAATAAAGGTACAAAAATATACCGTATATATTTGAGTTACCCTCGTAATAATAGAGTAATATAATATTTATTGGTGTATCCGTAAATATTCAATTTTTATCCTTCTACAATATTTATCTATGAAATTAACATCCCGAACTGGGAACTGTAATGATCATTATCATTAATCCGTACATTAAAAGCTAAATACTCCAATAACGGTTCGATTTAGGGATAGGGAGTGGTTAACAAAACTTAAAGAACAGTTAAAGTGCTTTTTAATAACGTCGTAACATACAGGGTGATTTATTTAAGGAAGTTGTGAAATTTTTAAGTACGTCTGGAAATACCTTGCAAATTAAAAATTATTTCTTCCACAAAATGTTTTTTTTTTAAACAGATATACTATAAAAATTTGTACCAAACAAAATGTTAACATTATTATTATTTATAAAGATACAGGGTGTCAAATCGGACACTGTTTCGTAATAAATTTGGTCATATCTCGTAAAACACTCGAGGGACGATAGCAAAACCTCTATATTAAGAGAATCCTCAATAGTAACCTTTTCGAAATACGTAATAATATATGAGTTGTTTTGTTCTCCAAATTGTTTTGAACAGCTGCAAAAAAAAAACTTGAAGCAATCGTCGAGTGGGGAACCAACAATCTTGTTCGGTTAGGTTAGGTTAGGTTAGGCCCAGAAAACACACGTCACGTTTTCCACGTTTTCCAAGAAAGTGAATACCTCAAATCATTCCATCACAATGTCCGGAAATACCCGGGGTCCCCCAGGGTTCCATCCTGTCCCCCACCTTATTTCTTTTACACATCAACGACCTCTTAAAAACCACCACGAACCCGATTTACAGTTTCGCAGACGATAGCACACTTGTCTCAACTTTCACATCCTATCGATCACTTTCGGTGAATGATACAAATTGACTCAGGCAGGAACAGGTTGATTCCATCAATAGAGATCTTAAAGCAATCGTCGAGTGGGGAACCAACAATCTTGTTCAGTTCAACGCCCAAAAAACACAAAGTGCCACGTTTTCCAAGAAAGTGAATTCCTTAAATCATCCCATCACAATTTCCGGAAATATCCTTAAATCAAGTCCCTCCATCTCAAATTTGAAAGTCACGATGTCTAATAATATGTCTTGGCATGATTTTGTTGCTAACATCGCAAGATCAACAAGTCAGAGGCTGGGTTTTATGTGGAAAGCTAGAAAGTTTTTTACTCCTTATCAATTGTTGACAACGTACAAGGCTGGAATCCGACCTCTACTGGAGTATTGCTCGCACATTTGGGGTTCAGCACTAAAGCATTCTCTTCGTCTTCTAGATTCCATTCAGAAAAGGGCCATTCTGTTGATAAACAGTTCAACTCTCACAGATACCCTTCACCCACAAGAACATAGAAGAAGAGTTGCAAACCAGACATTACTCTACAGATATTTCTGTGGCAGAAGCTCCAGAGAAATAAAAACTCTTATACAACCACTGGCCACATTCGGCCAAAGAACTCGGCACGCTAATCAGTCTCACCCATTTATTTTCAAGATTGACACTACAAGGACCAATCTCCATCAAGAATCCTTCTTTTACAGGGATGCTACGGAATAGAACAAGCTTCAAAAATCAGTTTTTCCAGAGAACTATGACCTGCAACTTTTCAAAAAGCGGGTCCACAATCATCTCCTTTTTATAATCCCTCACCCTTCTAATAATCGCAGTGCGGGCTGTCCGCGGCCCACACGATCGGTGTACGCTTTTTGAAACTATTTTCAGTACAAAAAATTGCAGGTAATGACATTATTAAAAGGCATTTAAGTTGATCATAAAACTTTCTGCGTGAAACTGTTGGTATCCAAATTTTTTTAAGTATTCAGTTAAAATCTCCATGTTGTTGAAGTTTGACTGTTATCTATTCAACGGGTATTTTTCGAAAAACCGCTACAATGGCAATTGTACAAAGTTGTTTATTCTCAAGAAACGTTTGTTTGTGAACTGATAAATAGAGAATTGGTATTATTTAACCATAAAGACTGCATTATCTTGGACATACAAAAAGGTGTATGTTTAAACTGAACAGAGTGAGAAGAGCGCATTCAAAAACTATTTTTGTAGTTGTTCAAATACGGAAACACTTATCAGTAGTAAGTGATAAAATATTTTTGAATTATTTACACAGGTTGACAGTTTATTAAACGAAAGATAAATAGTTTATGTAGGCACCTTTGCTCCACTTTTTCGAGATCTCGGATCTCGGAGATACCGGCGTTTGTTTAATAAAAAAAAATAATTGCTTCAACTAGGAAATTGCTACCCAATTATTTTAAAAAAATGGCATACTATACTCCGACACATGCAGCACGTTGTGTGATTTGGACCATTTTTTTTTTGGATGCACCCAATATTAGAGACAGTCAGATATTCTCGGATTAAAGTTGATGAAATGTGGAACTCGACTTCAACATTATTAACTAATACTCCTGTCATTCCTTGCTGGCTAAAAGTCAAAACGTCTATTGCGCTTTTATAGACTTGAAAAAGGTCTGGAGTGGTCAGGAGTGAATCGTGATCGACATTATTTATGTATGTGGTGAGCGGTAGTTTAATACGAGCACTGAAATCACTTTACGAGGATTCCACTGCTTGTGTCAGGATAAGTACTAAAACACACGGAGCGGTTTCTGGCGAGTCGGCGCCGACTCGGCAGAGAAGCGGCTCAAAACACACGAGGCGTCACCGCAGCTTACGACCGACACGTTTTTATCGAGACATCTTTCGCAGTTGTCTAGTTGTGTCTGAGTGGTTCGCATCGTTGGCATAAAGTATGACTTCTTCGCTGGTCTAATATGAATCTCATTGATTAATTTTTCAACGTCCAAAGTTTCCATACTGGTCTGACAACGCCGAGTCACTTATTAATAACAAAAACCGCCACAAAACCGCTTACGTGTGTTTAGTCCCATAAGCAAACATGTACTGATTTGCCGACTACAGTAGTAAATCCGCGCGCGGGGCATGATGTCCAGCAGGGTACGCGCTGCCACCGCCATCATGAACCGCGCGTTGACGCACCGTCTGTTTCATTCAATAGAACTGCCATAAAGGATGCACCGCTTCGGCAGCCGAGTCGGCTGCCGACTCGCCAGAAACCGCTCCGTGTGTTTTAGTACTAAAAGTAGCTTGCACGGAATGGTTTCACTTCCGCTACGGTTCTTACACACATCTTTTGCTTCCTCTTCTTTTATCAGTGCTCTCATACATGCTCGTCGGTTGTTGGTACTCTTGACCCGGCCTTTCTTCAAAAAAATGTTGATCTGATCGAGATATGTTCGTCAAGGTCGACCTCTACCGACTTGTTCATTCACACTCGCCTTATAAATATAATTAAAACTAACTAAAATAGCTGACCACGTTAGGGCGTCAAGGGATTCTATTAAAAATCACTAAAAATGGGTTAACCCCAAACAAATCCAATCGTATTATCTTAATTTAGTACCATAAAACGAGCTAATTTAATGAACGTATTTCGGCTTTAAGGCAGTGCAAAACTTTGTTCTTATTTCTAAGAAAGAACTGAAAAAACCTAAAGTGTACAGACAGGTTTATTACAAATAAAAAAACAAATACACTTGAATCAAACAAAATTCCAACCAATTATTAACGTATGTATAATCCCAATCATTCATTGTTATATGTCCAATCAGACATTGTTTTTCCTTTGTTTACATAAATTTATTTTGTAATCCATTTTGTAGGTATTAGTTCCATGTCAACCATCTCGATTTGTCAATATTTTCAGTGTTGTCATATGTCTCCTTGTCAACTCATGTTGTCAGTAGTCATCACTCAACTTGATTTTAATTTTAATGTTTTATAATAATAAAATGTACATGTCTTTTAAATTATGTAATTTAGTTACAATTTTATAAAAAAATTTGTTCATCTTGAAATGTTCATTGTTGAGCTGTAGTCATGTCCTTCTCATGTTTAATCTTTAGTAAACAAATTTGTGACAAGTGAGTACCGGTAAACTATTTAATATGATTAATTTCAAAAACATTTTTAAATATCAATATACCTACTGAATTGCTTTTACTCACTTTCAGAAATTTCTTCTGATGATGGCTTGACGCCGAAAACGTTTGAGAATCGGCTTGCAATTTTTAAAAAATTTGGTGAACTATAGCCTTTTTTTGCTCATTGATATCTTGTACATCGCAGTACACAAAACCCCCCTTTTCTGTTATATCTCCAAAATTCAACTAACTAATAAAATTCGACCAACAATTGCTTTTAAATATTATAATTTTATCAACATTAGTCGATAAAATGCTAGAAGGGACGGCTTAATACCAGGACCGGCTTTGAAAAATTCTTAATAAACATTAGAAGAAAAATTATCGTTCCAAATTCCAACTTTTCATTTTGAAATTTTAGCCGTTAGAAAATAGTAACACGTTTAAAACACTGGTCTTTTCAGGTAGGTTGCGAAAATAAATGTCAAAATACGGTTTTTGCGTCTAGAAGAGAAACAAAATAATAAATAAAAAATTTATGCAGTATTGTATTTTTTTTTCAGTTTAAATTGTAACAGTCCTTGGACAAATTCACATCACAAATCTGTTTGTTTTTTTTTGTAATAAACGTGTTGCTCCAATAAGAACAGCCTTTTAAAGTCATTTGTTAAAGATAATAAGAGATAAATTCTTGTTTTATGTAAATATGACACCAGGTTGATAGCTTTGTTTTGAAAAAAAATTTGTTTAACTTAATCTGTATAATAAATCCGAATTAGGCGCATCCACAACGACAACGTGACGAATTTCGTCACAAAAGTTAACATTATGGCAGTAAAACCATTTTGATAAAACAATATTTGTTTAATTTTAGATAAAATCGTGTTCAAAGAAAACATTTTAAAATTAAAACAAAAGTCTAATCTACCATTGACCATTTAATTTTGGTTTATTTTTTGTGTCCTGTAAAATATACACGCCACTGTGTTTATGATTGAATTTCGCCTGCCATAAAACAATACACACATTTTGTACATCACTAAATACATGGAAATAATCCAAAGATATTAATTTATGTTTAAATATTTTTCAATGGTTTATTTAATGTATTATATTTTTAACCCACATGTGTGTCATTGTTTTTCTTTACCATAAAAAATATTAACGAAAAAAATTAAAAAACATGTTTTTGTTATTAGTCTACATTGTATCGGCTTCAAACCCTGGAAAAAATGTATCTATCAGAAAATCACATGAATTGTTAATTGAATATGAAAAGACACCATTTAAAACGTGAGCAAATACTTATAGACATTGGCATGCTAGAAAATGGTGCTCGATAAACAGATAAATCATGAGCATTTGGCCTATCTCAAAGCGTTATTTTCCGCTTGAATGCTTTTATGCAGAAACGTAATTGAGAAACACATGACGCATGAGAACTACAACCCACTGTAAAGATAGTTTTTTTTTAATAAGCTGCGAGAAGAAACTTTATGGTAACGATACCTGGATTACAAAGGCAACTGCTGCAAGCACATAGAACACAAAAACAAGCTCGTTTTGCTGCAAATTATTTAAATGCTAATGGGATATTTGGCGCATTTATTTATTATACTGATAACGCAGAAATAATTTATGCTTGGCAACGTCGCTTTATTTTGATTAGAACGTTTCTATTTGTTTCTTATTTGTTGAAGCTGCACTGCATTTCTGTTTGTAATGGACAAGGGATATCCAAGTGGTTGTTGGTTAAATTTGTTTATTTCCTATCAATATCGAATCTAATTTTTGTTCTGGCTTGCGTCGTTGTATTAAGAATTTTTTTTTTCCAGTTTTGTATTTGGATTTTATTTATTTTAAAATAGTTTTTTTGAGTACATCTTAAAGTGATGAAAATTAGGTAGTTCTAACAATTTTTTTATAAATTTAGAATTAATATTGTCTCATTTTTAAAAAAAATACATATATACATTGAAACTTCTGTTAACGGACACCTCTACACAACGAAAACCTCTCCTGATCGGACAATTTTCAGGGTACCAAACATTTCATATGTGTGTAAATAGGCTAATACACCCCTAAACAACGGACCCTCCTCACAATGACTTCGGACAAAATTTATCCACATTTTTTATATGTTATTCTTATAATTTGTACCTAGCTGCCGGCAACGGACAATAAAGGCGATTATTAATGGGGCTCGGGAAACCCAAAAAACTTATTGCAGCCACAAAGCTAATTATAGGTACTTGTAGTCATGAAACTAAGTTGGTACTTCGAGTTTGATTTGGAGACACCCATTTCAGAATTAATACAACCTTTGTACATTCCTAATTTAATTGCAGTTATATAAACACAAGTTTTTAAGTTCAGATAATAATATTCCCAAGTAGCAAATTAAATTCTATAAGGTTTGTATAAACAGCTACAAGTTATATCTTATATGATTCTAAAATTCATGTAACGGTCTACAAAACAATAAAATGATCCTTATACAACCAAAAAGGGCCCATTTTTATACAACAGTTTGGTAGTATAAGAGTTCTATTAAAAGTTTATACAACTCTTATATGACTGTTTTATACACATTTGTACAACTCTAATACGATTGTTTTATACTCATTTATACAGCTACTTTAAAAAAGCATTTTATTTTTTAGTGAAGAATGTTAGAACCAAATTATATTTTAATCTAAAAGTGCATCATGCATTTTATTGTTTAAGTTGGGTTGCTGTAGAGTTAATCCAATAGAGCATGCTTCAAAAAATAGTTTCGAGAAGTATTTTTAGAACCTCCAACAATTATTAAAGGCTTTAGAGGGAGCATGAACATATACCTTAAGAAGAAATAGATAACGTGATTTTATCCACGTAAAGACGGTGTGTGTAGTGCTCCTAAAAATAATCGAGGGCGATTATTAATTTATTTTATTTTGAAGTAAAACTAAATTAAAAGTTGAAATTAAATTAACTGAATTTAATTTATCCACTGCAAAACACCAATTTATTTGGAAAACTCAAAAATAAATATTCTTTGATTATTTCACTAGGTGCATAATAAAATGTGGGTGATTTTTATTAAAAAAAAATTTTACGGGTTGCACTCTGGGAGTGCCGGCAGAAGTGAAAACTTAAGTATTAACGCGCGTGAAAATATTATTTTTAATCTGAAAAATATTGTCTCCAGATTTCCATAGTTTATGAATAATGCATTATTTTTATTAACGCTTTATTATAAATCATATATTAAACATCAGTACCAGATTTGAATTTTTTCGATTTCTTTCTTCCGCTTTTTGCTTGATCTTCTTTTAATATTGCGCTTTTCTTCCTACCTCGACTTTTTCGTTTTCGGCTTCCTCGTTTTCGGTTTTGTCGCTTTTGGCTACGTCGTCTACGGCTTCTGCTTCTATTTTTTCTTCGTCTTCGAGCCTCCGTTATCGGCAAACCAAAACCTAATTTAAACCTTCCCCCGTTCTCTTTGATCAAACCAGCTTTTAGTCCAGTTTTTAATGCTTTTTTAACACAAATTGATGCATTTTTTAACGGTTTCTTGCACTGATAAATTATTTGATCTAAAATTTTGTCGGTGGGAGAACCATTAGAGTCATTAAGACACGCACCAACGAAGATTAGCAGGGAAAATTGCCGCAAATTACATACAAAAAACTGACAACATAGAAACAGCGTGGACCAAATTAAAAACTAACATTCTACAAGCAGTAGAAGAAGCATGCGGAAAAAGAACCATTAAGAAAGGGGGAAAGCCAAACTCAAAGCCCTGGCTAAAGCCAGTAATTAAGATACTGGCCGAAGAGAAAAGAAAATCGTATCTACAATACAGATCCAATGCTATAACGTATAATGACTATAAAGCCGTAAGAAACAGGATCAACGAGAATATTCGGAAAATCAAAAGGGAACATTGGGAAACATTTTGTAACGATATGGAGCATGACCTGTATGGAGGGCAAAAGAAGATATGGAACCTGCTAAGACATAGGAAAAAACCAATAATTGAGTGTATACAAAATACAAAAATAGCGGCGGAAGAATGGGAAAAATATTTTGGAAAACTCTACACTCCGACAGAAAACAACTTACCACCACAGGAAATACAGCCTGACATTGGAAATGTTAACGAACAACAAGAAAAGACTATTCCCTTGGAGAAAATACGATACATGGTCCAAAAACTAAAAAACAGAAAAGCCTCGGGCATTGACGAAATTAAGAATGAGATGATCAAATATGGAGGTGAAAGCTTATTGGCCGAATTACAGATTTTCTTCAATAAAATACTTACTGTCAAGGTTGTTCCATCCGAATGGAAAGAGAGCATACTGATACCAGTTTTCAAAAAAGGAGAGAAAGCAGACCCTAAAAACTATCGAGGTATTAGCTTATTGAGTGCTGTACTAAAACTGTTTACAAAAATTCTAGCAGAAGAAATATCTCTAACCGGAATATGTGAAGAACAGCAAGGGTTCAGACAGAACAGATCTACTATAGATGCTATATTTATAATACGTCAAATTACTGAGAAAGCCATTGAGTTCAATAAAGTAGCCTTCACGTGTTTCATTGACCTAACCCAGGCATTCGATTGGGTACGGTTAACAGACGTCTTGGCCTTACTACAAAAGAGAAGAATTCATCCGAATGTAATAAAGACCATCGAAGAATTGAACAAGAACAACTACACATATGTAAGAACTGC
Organism: Agelastica alni; assembly: GCA_950111635.1. NCBI lineage: Eukaryota > Metazoa > Arthropoda > Insecta > Coleoptera > Chrysomelidae > Agelastica > Agelastica alni. The sequence continues at coordinate 23,863,029 of OX467716.1, forward strand.
AAATAAGCTAAGCAATAAAATACCTATGACAACCGGAATCAGACAAGGAGATAGCCTAAGCCCAATCCTATTTAATATCATCATGGATGAAATTATAAATGAAGTCAAAGTAACTGGGAGAGGATATCGACTGGGAGATAAATAAATAAAAATCATATGCTACGCAGATGATGCTGTAATCGTATCGGAAGACGAGGACATCCTACAGAGACTCTTACACAAGTTCCAAAAAACAGCTGAAGAATTCAATATGCAAATATCCGTCAAGAAAACCAAATCGCTAACAATATCCAAAGAACCGAGAAGATGTAAACTCGCAATCCATGAGCAGAGTGTAGAACAAGTGATGTCCTTTAAATATTTAGGAGCTAATATAACTAGCACTAGAAATATTAGGGAGGAAGTAAAAGCTCAAACAACAAAGGCATCTCTAATCTCAGGATTCTTGAGAGACATAATCTGGAGAAATAAACACATAAGTACCAGAAGTAAGGTCAGAATATATAAGACATGTGTAAGACCGATTATGACATACGCGATAGAGACCAGAGCGGAGAACACGACTACAAAGCGACTTCTTAGATCAACAGAAATGCGAATTCTTAGATCGATAACTGGCTATACCTTACTTGACCATAAAAGAAGCGAAGAGATAAGGGAAATATGTGAAGTCCAAGACATAGTAAGATGGGCAAGAAACTGAAGAAGAGAATGGAGAGACCATGTTAGCAGAATGCCAAACGACCGGCTGGCAAAAATTGTGAGAGAGAAGCGGCCCAACACACCACGCCCAACTAGACGCCCACCAAAAAGATGGTATGATAGCTGGTCTTCATCGTCCCAATTGTTTTTGGGCAACCTTTGAGGCAAACACAGGACGTAGTCCTAACGTAAGAAGAAGAAGAAGAAGAAGAAGACACGCTATGGTGTCCATAACATCTGCTAAAAACGACACCTCTCTTGGACCATTTTAATGCAGCAAAAGCAGAACTTAATCAATAAACTAATGAAAAGCACTTGAATTTTGAATTTAGCTACTAAATTAATTTGTCAAAATGACATAAAAAATGTACTTGAATTTGTCAGTTTGTTGAATAAGGTTGCCAAGTTACCAGTCAAGAAAAGTCGCATTTTATATTGCTCCAGTGAAATACATCCGTCTTACGAATTTTCGATCAGGCCACGTGTCCTGACGCGAGTTTAACATTTTTTACCCATTACAAAAAAAGTTCACAGCGTGCCATAAGAAGTTATCACTTCAAAAAACAACACAGCGGGGAAGTATCGGTTGTCAAAGAAATATTATTTTGGATTTTTTTTTTATAAACCTCGTAATAATTGATGAGTAAGGGGTGTCCGATGTAGCGAAAATTACAAGATTAAATTTTAGAGAAAAGGAGCTACCCGAATTTTGGCCGAAGTAAATACGCACTGTATCTAAAGCAACATATTCATCTGGTGACAAAAGATAATGCCTCCATTGTAAGGACACATTGAGCACCTCCTGTGATCCCATTCAACGGCAGATTGTCTCCAGGCGGGACCCTTCTCGCGTCTCGCCCGCAATATAATACACCCCTTTTACGCCGCTCACGAGCCCCCTTTTGTTCCATTCGGCTACAGAGCAATTGGAGTATTTACTTCCAGTGATCGCTTCACATTTAGAAGCCAGTAACACATTCTGTTCCATTCTCTTCTTCGTCTATTCTCTACCCTTCTATTATGCAAGTGTGAAAAGCCCGTGTATACGAATCAAACAATCTACTAGACGAATTTTGGCGTCGTGGTATCGGCGATTTACCTCATGAATGTTAATTGTATTGTCTTTTACACGAATTTCGATTTATCAATTATGAATTAAATGCATTGGGATAATCACAACCATCTCTTGAAAAATTTCTAATCGAAATAAAGTACCACATTTTATTTTCGAAATTAGACAGAACCACTCTGTTTTTGACTCGAATTTTTAATATTTTGGTTGGTACAAATAAATATTTTCATCATTTACCATCAAATTTCGAGGAAAACACAATTTTGTAAGCAGTAAATATTTTTGTTATTACTAAATTCTTAACAAATATGCTTTTGCAGTGGTCTTACCAGGCATACGAAAAATCCCAATTAAAAAAACTAACAGCACGTCAATTTAAATGTCTAAAGATATGTTCCTTTAGGTTTTGCAATCATGTGCTTTCTTTATTTCGGTTAAGTTCCTTCAATCATTTAAAGAATTATTAGAAAGGTCTATTTATATTTTTAATATTTTGTTGGTACAAATAAATATTTTCATCATTTACCATCAAATTTCGAGGAAAACACAATTTTGTAAGCAGTAAATATTTTTGTTATTACTAAATTTTAGAAATTTCCAACGTTATTTGTTTTACAAAGTTTTTTGGATAAATTATGTACCTTTTTTTTTCGCCAAACTTTTTCATAAAATCCAAAGCTGTGTTGTTGAACGAACATTAAGTTTCAGTGTTAAGTTAATCTTTTTTGTTCCAAAAGCTTTCTTCATCCTGATTTAGTGCCTGTTTCGTTTGGTAATTTTTTTTACGCGCATTAAAATTCTTAACAAATATGCTTTTGCAGTGGTCTTACCAGGCATACGAAAAATCCCAATTAAAAAAACTAACAGCACGTCAATTTAAATGTCTTAAGATGTGTTCCTTTAGGTTTTGCAATCATGTGCTTTCTTTATTTCGGTTAAGTTCCTTCAATCATTTAAAGAATTATTAGAAAGGTCTATTTATAGTAAAAGTCTTCTATGCAACTAGAATCAAGATTGATATTGTGATTGTGTACATATTTATTTTGTGATTATTTCTTTATTTTAATTAAAATCTTTTATTCATTTAAAGTATTTGAAAAAAAGACCTAATAAAAGACCCATTTATATCAAAGGTCTGTTCGTTTGTCATGCTCGCGCTGCTTAAAACGGATTTGAGAAGTATTTGACTGTTCGTTTGTTGCAAGCAATTGATCAGAGACCGTTCGTTTGACAGGAGCAAGTTGCTATATACCAGATAAAGCAGAATTTATTTGCTCCACCAATTTAGGTAGAGCAGAAAAATCATATCAGTTTGATCTAGCAGAATTTCAAAAATCGGACATTAAAAATTAATAGAAGATTCAGTTTAATTAATGGTGAAGTGACTGAGTCAGCAAATTCTGAATTGGAAAATTATTTACTCAACGAAATGAAAATTTGATGGGCAATTTGGTTGTTTTTCTTTGGGATCAAATATAAAATTGTTTTGGTGGGGGTTTTGTGTTCCGTTGAACTCAATAGTTGGTTAATGCTGTTTGTGGATTTGTATCACGAAAATCATATCAATCTGCACATTTATGTCATTTATTAAGCATCGTGAGCATGACAAACAAAATTTTAATCGTTTAAAGTATTTGTATAAAGACTTATTTTTATTAAGAGTCTCCTAAAAAACTGGACAGAATCAAAATTGAAGGGTAGCCCGTGCACATTTTTATTAGGTAGTTTCTATATTTGATTTTTCAATAATTTGAAGAATTTCGATTGAGGGAGAAAGAGTGGAACAAATAAATGAATTTGTGTACTTGGGTTCAAAGTTTACGAGAGATGGAAAGTATGACAGTGGCATTGAGCGAAGGGTGTTGACAGGAAAACAAATGAATGGGGCACTGCATAGCTTTTGAATAGCCAGAAAGTGTCAAAAAAGGCACGTCTGGCTGTGCATAGAGGTGTGTTGGTTCCTACACTTATGTATGGTAGTGAATGTTGGGTTTGGCAGAAGAAGCATGAAAATAGGATTAATGCTGCGGAGATGAGTAGTCTGAGAAGTATAGCCGGAGTAACTCGGTTGGATAAAGTAAAGAATAGTGAGATAAGAGAACGCTGTGGTGTAAAAGAAGATGTGGTTACAAAGATAGATAAAGGAATGCTTAGATGGTTTGGACACGTAGAAAGAATAGATGAAGAAAGATTGATGAAACAAATTTATAAGGCGAGTGTGAATGGGCAAATCGGTAGAGGTCGACCTCGGAGAACATATCTCGATCAGATCAACATTGTTTTAAAGAAAGGCCAGGTCAAGAGTACCAACAACCGACGAGCATGTATGAGAGCACTGATGAAAGTAGAGAAAGCAAAAGATGTGTGTACGAACCGTAGCAAGTGGAAGGAAGTGGTCTCTGCATACCCCTATGGGAAAAAGGCGTGACTTTATGTATGTATGTTGAAGAATTTTCAAAAATACTCATTTATATCAAGAGTCTCCAAAGCAACTGGACAAAGTTAAGATTGAAGAAGGATAGCCTGTACGGATGCACAACAAATCAGTTGTTTAGATCTGCTGTTTCAAGAATACGCATAGCATTGATGAGTGCCAACCTTCGCAACGAATACGACACCTGAAGAAGAAGCCTGCGTACATTTTTATGTTGTGATTTCTTTTTTTATTTTAACTAAGATATTTTAATCGTTTAAAGAATTTGTAAAAAGACCCTATTTATGTGAAGAGTCTCCGAAGCAACTGGACAGAATCAAGATTAAAGAATGGTAGCCTGCGTACATTTTTATGTTGTGCTTTCTTTACTTTAACTAAGATATTTTAATCGTTTAAAGAATTTGGAAAGAGACCTATTTATTTCAAGAGTCTCCTAAGCAACTGGACAGAATCAAAATTGGAGAAGGTACATATTTTTATTGGGTGGTTATTTTAACCAAGATCTTTCAATCATTTAAATTTTTTTTAGAAAGACTCATTTATATTAAGAGTTTCCTACGCAACTGGACAGAAACAAGATTGGAGAAAGGTAGCCTGTGTCCAATTTTTATTAAGTGCTTTCATTATTTGAACTAAGATTATTTAATTATTAAAATAATTTTCAGAAAAACTCATTTATATCAAAATTTACCCAAACAACCGGACATAATTAATATTGAATTTTATTTTATAATCGACTTAGTTTTAATCAAATAAGTACAAGGAAAAATTGATAAGTGTGACTGGTGTAATATAATGTGTGGAACTGCCAAATGGAATAAATTCGATAACGAATAAATGAGAGCGTGTTGGGAAAAACTCTTGCAAACGTCGTTTTGTATTTTTAGATGCGCATTTTTTTCAAAAAAAAAAAATTATATAGGGTGTGTCATGTGACAGTGGACGATACCAATTTTCTTATTTTAAATACAACCCCCTGTATAATATTTATTTTTTGGATTCTTCAGAAAATTCTAGACATAATTCATGTACAATGTCCCATACCTATCTTCAACTGTTTCAGAAATATTAAGTGTTTTCAGATGTATTACAAAAATAAACATTAAAAAAAGAGAATTATTTTATTTCACAAATTCGCTACATTACACTCAATACATTGCCGCTATTGGTCTAATGAGAATCCTCACTGGATGAGAGAGGAACATACGCAATATCCTGAAAAAGTTAATGTTTGGGCAGGAATTGTTGAAAATCATATCGTAAGTCCCTTTTTCATTGATGACAACTTGAATGGAGATAAATATTTAGAACTGCTCCAAAATAATGTCGTGCCAACTTTGACAAACTTATATCCTGATCCAGCAAACCCACAAGTTCCTGTCAATATACTATGGTTTCAGCAAGATGGAGCACCGCCCCATTACCAAATCAATGTCCGGCAGTACCTGAACCAAAATTTTCCAAATCGGTGGATAGGGAGGCGCGGATCGATAGAATGGCCAGCATGATCTCCTGATCTGACGCCATCAGACTTCTTTTTGTGGGGATATGTCAAAAATATTGTATACAAAACTAAACCACTCGACTTACATTGACTTTAAAAGACGAATCACGCTTGCGATTAGATCAGTCACGCCTGAGATGTTGAGTAACGTTAGAAGACATTTCTATACCAGATTAGCATGTTGCCAAGACGTTCGCGGCGAATATTTTGAACATTTCTTCCATTGATATTAATGTTTTTTGTTTTTTTTTTTTACATTATTTGTGAAATAAAATAATTTTCTTTTTTTAATGTTAATTTTTGGTAATACATATGAAAACACTTAATATTTCCGAAACAGTTGAAGATAGATATGGGACATTGTACATGAATTATGTCTAGAATTTTTTGAAGAATCCAAAAAATAAATAATATACAGGGGGTTGTATTTAAAATAAGAAAGTTGGTATTGGCCACTGTCACATGACACACCCTATATAATGCGCATCTAAAAATACAAATCGACGTGTCCAAGCATTTTTCCCAACACGCTCTCATTTATTCGTTATCGAATTTATTTCATTTGGCTGTTCCACACTGTATATTTATTTTATTCATGTATTTGGGTGATATTTAATTAGTTTTTCGTGATTTTATTAGCGATAATTAATGAAAAAACAACCGTAGTATATAATACCGCCCCGATTATTGAAAATTAATCCGGAGTAAGTTCGCTGACAAAGTATCGGGGTGTGTGTATCCCGTAACACAGCATTATGACTTTATTAATATGCCCCGTCTAATCCGCACCTAAGTCCCATTAATAGGACGCATACGGCCAATTCTGAAGCGCGCTCTGTTATCTTTTGTAAAACAGACGACCTGCTTTGTAGTGAATCACTTTAAATCTTTGTTTATTGAGATGGGGCAACCATGCAATCGCGCCTTAATAACTGTGAGAATTGGCAAGTTGTCGGTGTTAAATGTCTGCACAGTCTGGCGTATTTATATTATTTTTTTTTCGGAATAAGGTTAAATTTATGTATTTGCATATAATTTGATGATTTAGAAAATATGCGGCTTGATATATACAGGGTGTTTCAAAAAAAGGTGACCCCGTCTCTTGGATAGGTAAAAAACTGAAAAATAATTGGAGTTTGCTTAGTAAAAATTTTTGTAACGCCATCCGTATTCAAGATAAAGGGCAAAGAAGAAAAAAATTTTGGTTATTACTCCATAATTTTTAAATCAAAATATACCGAAAACGGTACACAGTATTAAGTTTTACCAAAATTACTTTTTTGGTGTAAAATTGATTGATGTTTAAGTTCACTTAAAATTTTGACTATTAAATCTAACCTTAAAAAAGTTATGTTCAGTACTACTTGGTACGAGCCGTGTAACTAGCTCCCTCTATGGGTGTCAGATATAAAAACAAGTTCATGGGATTTATCAGCTTCTAAAACATATTCGTAAAAAATTTCATTACAATGTTTCCAGTAGTTTCGGCAAAATCGTAATAAATGTGTATACATTTTTTTTTTCTTTAACGCCCTTTATCTTGAATGCGGATGGCGTTACGATAATTTTTTAATAAGCAAACCCCTAGAAACCTTACTTTTTTTTGAAACACCCTGTAGAAACAATTTAAAACAAATTTGCTATCGTTAGGAATTATAAGACATTAACAATTCCATTTCATTCAACAAAGTTATTACTTAAATTATTATTATTAATCCGGTTTATAGCGTCTTTCGCCTTCCGGTTCCCAGTTGCCAGCCTCTTCGGTCAGTCCAATCTCCTGGGGCTAGATTTCTTTCGGACATCGCTTTCTGAATGCCCCCTATCCATGTTGGTTTTGGTCTACCTCTTTTCCTTCGTTCTGTTGGGGTCCATTTAAGCACTAGTTTGGGTAGCCTTTCATCTGTCATACGTTCAACATGGCCGTACCATATAAGTTGTCTTCTTTGGATTTCATCTATTATAGTTGTGTCGGTCTTTACAATTTGTCGAATTCGGTCATTTGTAACCCTATCGAGACGTGATATGCCAGCAGATCTTCGCCAGAAATCCATCTCCAGGGCTAGCAATCGGCGTTCTAATGTTTTATTAAGTTCCCACGTTTCACAGCCATATAGAACAGTACTTTGAAAGACAGTATTATATATCATATGTTTTTTTCCCTAGATATATTTTTTGCCCACAACAGCGAGTTTAGGCATCCTATAAATTTCTTTCCTTTTAATATCCGTTGTTCTATTTCCTCCTTAGTACGACCTTTACATGTGATTTTTGTACCCAAATAGGTGTATTCCTTACATATTCCTATTTTTACATTGTCCAGATCCAGATCTGTTATATATATAATACACAAATATTTCGTCTTGCTCATATTAACCGTTAATCCCCATTCTTCGTATTTTCTAATATTCTCTATTACTTAAATACTTTGTACAAACGGAGGAGGAGAAGTAGAAACTTATCTTGGAAGGGAGCTATAGAGACCTTGTGAATAAATGACTGCTCCCATCGGCTTCCTGTGTGTCTGGAGCTGCACGGTGTAAGAGTCGATACAGTCAGAGCCTCTCGTGGTCCTTATCAGCCAGAAAAAGAATTGTGGAAGAATTGTGTAATAGTTTGGTATTATGTGGTTCGAAAGAGGAGGAATTTTCACTTTTAAGCGACTGAAACAACTATGGCAAGTACTAGTTGAGTCAACGATAGCTTGAATTTTTTGTCTAGCAGATAAAAATTGTCACTAGTAATACCACTAGAGGTAAAATTATTTCCGGAAATTTTGACCTCGCGTGGCATTCGGTAAGAAAATTCCACACCGAATTGTGGTGGAAAATCAAATATTTTTAAAATTTATTTTTCGATTCTCAACAATGCAAATTTTTTTCTTCATCAAGCCACCAGCAAAACATAAAATGTGTGGTCGACTTGATTGTTGAGTTGCCATGGTAAGTGAGACCCTAACCTCGAAATTATTATTTTACTTTTGAAGCTGTCAAGTAGCACCACGTAAAAAAATGTTACGCTTCAGTCAAGAAAGCAGAGAAAATATTCGCCAGGATATTGAGCAGTTGATACCCGCGAATACCAGGAAATCGTAATCAAGCGTATGGAGGCAGTTTACAAACTTTTGCTTTTTTAGTCTTTTCTAATACGTCTCCGCATTTTTAATTTCATTTCTATAGCCAACGACTGGACCGATTTTGATGAAATTTTCAGCCAATTTTAAGATTAGCCCGGCGAATGATCGTGTGAAGTTTGGTAGCAACCCCGCGTTTTCCATCTGAACGTGAATCTAACTTATTTAATTGATTTGTCAAATTTAACAATAATGATAATTATTATTATAATTTATGGTTTTTTGTGGTGTTTTTATATACTAAAATTGGAACGGTACAGAATAGATTAACATGGCCTCTGCGTAAGAATAAAATGAGTCTTTTCTAATACGTCCCTGCATATTCAAACTTCACCAGGTACTGTTGGTGTTACGTTGGGACGTTAGGTTAGGTAGGCTAATTTTTGTACTTTTACTGCTTCAATTAATACCGATTATGATTAGCCTAACCTAACGTCCTAACCTAACACCGATAGTACCTGGTGAAGAACTTTGAAAATACGGGATTGCAACGAAACTTCACACGATCACCCGCCAGGCTAATCTAAAGAAAATTTCATTAAAATCGGTCCAGCCGTTATATTTTAATGTTAACTCCTCATTCTTGCGCAGGAGCCATGTTAATCTATTGTGTATCGTTCAAATTTTAGTATAAAAAACACCACAAAAAACCATAAATCATAATAATAATAATTATCATGAATGTTAAATTTAACAAATTAATTAAATAAGTTAGACTCACGTTCACTAATAATGAATAAAAATGAACACTTGGTGGCTATGGAAAAATATTGAAAATGGTGGGTTGCTACCAAACTTCACACGATTATCCGCCGGGCTAATCTAAAGATTGGCTAAACATTTCATCAAAATCGGTCCAGCCGTTGGCTAAAGAAAAAGAAGAAGAATTAAAAATGCGGGGACGTATTAGAAAAGACCCATTTTTAGAACTATATGAGGTGTCCCGAAAAATCAGAGCAGCAAAATGAAACATCCTTTGCTTAAGTTGTTTTTTGGATTCTACATCTAAATATAAATATAAAACGAAAGAAGACCATTCCTGAAAATTATCGCCCTATTGCATTGTTCTCAGTCATATCCAAAGTTATGGAAAAAGCGATTAGCACAGAACTTATCAAATATCTAGAGAAATTTGAGATAATCCATGACAGACAATATGGATTTCGACAACTTCGGTCTACTGGAGATTTGCTATCTTATGTCACTCAGCTCTGGACAAACACTATTGAAAAGTTTGGTGAATCCCGTGCAATAGCCTTGGATATATCTAAAGCCTTTGACCGCGTTTGGCACCAGGCATTGTTAAGTAAATTATCTGCCTACGGTCTCCCAACCAAACTGCGCCAATGGCTCTTGAGCTTCATGCAAGATCGCTCCTTACCTGTGGCAGTTGACGGTATTTCTTCTGATGCGTTTAAAACTAATGCCGGGGTCCCCCAGGGTTCCATCCTGTCCCCCACCCTATTTCTTTTACACATCAACGACCTCTTAAAAACCACCACGAACCCCATTTACAGTTTCGCAGACGATAGCACACTTGTCTCAACTTTCACATCCTATCGATCACTTTCGATGAATGATACAAATAGACTCAGGCAGGAACAGGTTGATTCCATCAATAGAGATCTTAAAGCAATCGTCGAGTGAAATCGAGTGGGAAACCAACAATCTTGTTCAGTTTAACGCCCAAAAAACACAAAGTGCCACGTTTCACGTTTTCCACGTTTTCCAAGAAAGTGAATTCCTCAAATCATCCCATCACAATGTCCGGAAATACCCTTGAACCAAGTCCCTCCATCTCGATTTTGGGAGTCACGGTGCCCAATAATATGTCTTAGCATGACCATGGTGCTAACATCGCAAAGTCGGCAAGCCAGAGGCTAGGTTTTCTGTGGAAAGCCAGAAAGTTTTTTACTCCTGATCAACTGTTGACGACGTACAAGGCTCAAATCCGACCTCTACTGGAGTATTGCTCGCACATTTGGGGTTCAGCACCAAGGCATTCTCTTCGTCTTCTAGATTCCATTCAGAAAAGAGCCATTCGCTTGATAAACAGCTCAACTCTCACAGATACCCTTCACCCACTAGAACATAGAAGAAGAGTTGCAGACCAGTCATTGCTCTACAGATATTTCCATGGCAGATGCTTCAGAGAAATAAAAACTCTTGTACCACCATTGGCCACATTCGGCCGAAGAACTCGGCACGCTGATCAGTCTCACCCATTTACTCTCAAGATTGACACTACAAGGACAATCTTCATCAAGAATCCTTCTTTTACGCTGCTACGGAATGGAATAAGCTTCCAAATTAAGTTTTTCCAGAGAACTATGACCTACAACTTTTTAAAAAGCGTGTCCACAATCATTTCCTTTCTATAATCCCTTCCCCTTCTAATAGTCGCAGTGCGGGCCGTCCGCGGCCCACACGATAGGTCTACCCTTTTTGCGACTATTTTCATAAAAAAAAAAAATATAAAACGTAAAATATAGGCTTAACTCTGATAACAATAAAAGTAACATTTTGATTTATTGAATCAATCGTATAAAATGGATTTAAGTAATAAAACAATTCTAATGATAAAACGGAATTTCTTTATGATTAAACAAAGATTTTAATAGGTGGTAACAAATTTATTAAATATGTACCCAGTTTAAAAAGTTAAAGAACTAGTTTTTTCTTAGCAAATGTTTAAATAAATTTTCTTGCTGAATACATAAACAGGGTGTTAGTAAATAAGTGCGATAAACTTCAGGGGGTGATTCTGTATGAAAAAATAATGACAGTTCGCTATATAAACGTATGTCCGCAAATGCTTCGTTTCAAAAATACGGGGTTTTAAAGTTTTTCTTAAAAACTGACGATTTATTTATTGCTCTGAAACAGATCGAGATATGCACATGAAATTTGGTGGGTATTAAGAAGAAATTATTGCGCATTTTTTGACATGCAATTAAGAATTTTATGTTTATCATTGGCGCGCATACGGGTAATGATCCCGATTTTTTTAAAGAAAAAAAATGGTACGGCACTGAGATATTTCAAATAAAAAATTACGTATAAATTTCTCGGTAAATTTGTGACAAAATATCTCTCTTCCTTTTTTTTTCGTATAGGGCGCCGTATTTATGCAAAAACATAAAACATCTTAACACGCATTTTTCATTTCTTAAATACTATTACGATATTTACTTCTTGGGTTTGGTAATTCTAAACTCTCTGTATAATTACTAACAATTTTATCCTAATATTTCTACACAAATCACTTAGAAATTCACAACTGTATAACACTTTATAAATACTTCAAAATACTTCCAACCGATTCCAAAAAAAAGAAACAAGACTATTCCTGCGAATTATCGCTCTATTGCATTGCTCTCAGTCATATCCAAAGTTTTGGAAAAAGCGATTAACATAGAACTCATCAAATATCTGGAGAAATTTAAAATAATCCATGACAGACAATATGGATTTCGACAACTTCGGTCTACTGGAGATTTGCTGTCTTATGTCACTCAGCTCTGGACAAACACTATTGAGAAGTTTGGTGAATCCCGTGCAATAGCCTTGGATATATCTAAAGCCTTTGACCGCGTTTGGCACCAGGCATTGTTAAGTAAATTATCTGCCTACGGTCTCCCAACCAAACTGCGCCAATGGCTCTTGAGCTTCATGCAAGATCGCTCCTTACATGTGGCAGTTGACGGTATTTCTTCTGATGCGTTTAAAACTAATGCCGGGGTCCCCCAGGGTTCCATCCTGTCCCCCACCCTATTTCTTTTACACATCAACGACCTCTTAAAAACCACCACGAACCCCATTTACAGTTTCGCAGACGATAGCACACTTGTCTCAACTTTCACATCCTATCGATCACTTTCGGTGAATGATAAAATATAGTCTGGCAGGAACAGGTTGATTCCATCAATAGAGATCTTGAAGCAGTCGTACTGGTCCGATATACCTGTCTTAACTCACTCGAAGGCGTATCTACCTAAACCCTCGAGAAACACAACTGAGCAGATCCTAAAATGGAGTAGAAATGACCTGTGTATTCTAACGGGACTGCTTACAGGACACCTCAGAAAGATAGGTCTGAACCAACAAACGGTCTGTCGGTTTTCCTGCGTGGGAGACGAAACTGCTGAACATATACTTTGTTCATGCCCCGGTCTGGGAAGAATAAGGTTCAACATATTTGGTCACACCAACCTAGAACCTACCGATTTCAAAAAAATCTCACCCTATACAACCATGAACTTCGTAAGAAGGGCTGGATTGTGCGGTGAACTGTAGCCTCTAGGGGTGAGCTACAATAGACCTACTAAGGGTCGCGGTGGAGGGGCGACCACGCCCCACTCACATGATACCTAACCTAACCTAGTCCAGGTCATGCACTATTAAAGAACATGTTAATACCTATTCGAATCCAGAACAACAGCGCTGCATATTAAAAATTAACAAAGTTATGAATTTTTGAAAAATCGTCATTTTTTTAGTTTTTTTGGATTTTTTTGGAATCTATTTATCCGATCGGGACGTTCGACGTCGCATTTTATTCGTCTTTTCATTCTCTGTTGACAGTATTAAGATCGGACAAATAGGTTCAATTTTATACGCTAAAAACGCGAAAAAAATCCTTAATTACAAAAAAACGAATTGAAAAGTGGAGTATTCAAGTATGCACCAACTATCAGCAAGTATTTCCAAACATAATTACTTTGGTCCGATCCTGCTATGATTTGTGTCATAAAACACGTACTTTCTGATCACTGTTGCTTGGCCTATTTAGGACAATTGCGTCTAAAGAATAACGCGCCTCATTTGGAACAAAGCAAATATAGAGAAAGCCATACGAAAAACAAATTTACCAGTTTTACTGCTTGTGTATACAGATTATTTATATTTATTACATACACATCGAATAGTTTTGTTTTATATGAGTGCATTTGTTACAACTTTACAATGTTTAAACACGTACGAAATTGTCTTAAGATACGGCATTATCTTGCACGAATTAAAACAGAACGACAACAGTAAAACGAACACAAAAATATTATATAACCTTCTTTAAATAACTTAGTGTAAATATTGTGTGTTTGATAAGAAATACGAACCATCATTTTAGTGTTTTCGAGTCGCAAATTTACAAGGGAATGTTTGTGAATACATTAAAAGAATCTCAGTTATCCATCACTTCTTGTCTTTTACTATTTCAGTCAGTAGCTTTTTTGAAGGCACATTCTGTTTTCCTTTAATAGTTTCTTGCAAACACTCTTTGTGACTTGTTTTTTCCATTTTTTTTGCATTGTTTGTTGCCCCCATTAAAATAAAAAATACTTAGGCTTTTTGTACTTTCAATGATTTCATTGTGTTCTAAAAAAGAAGCAATAGGCTTATGGTAACTTAAGTATGAATGGACAAGTCGCTAGATGTCGACCTCGGCGAACATATCTCGATCAGATCGACATTGTTTTGAAGAAAGGCCTGGTCAAGAGTACCAACAACCGACGAGCATGTATGAGAGCACTAATGAAAGTAGAGGAAGCAAAAGATGTGTGTAAGAATCGTAGCAAGGGGAAGGAAGTGATCTCTGCCAATCCCTACGGGAAGAATGTATGTATATGTATGCCGGGTACATGTTTTTCTTGAAATTGAAGAGCAGGCTTAGCCTCCGCTGCCTCCTCTGACCAGCCGTCACTGCTTCTTTAAAGTATCCTCGCATCTATTATGAATGATCTTCAGATTCCAAAGATGTTTGCGGAGTCGACAACTTTTTCGCTTGCATCTGACCTGTGGATCCATTCCATTTTGCCAGAGCTTCTGAGTGCATCTACTTTTTTGTGGTCCTTCTTCTAAAGCTTTTTAAAACTCCTTAGTGGGGTTTAGGTCTGATAGGGACAGTCTCTGAGCCCGTTTTAGCTACTGTATTTGCCTCCTTGATAGTGTCACATTTATAACATGTATCCATTAAAAGAAATTATTTTTCTTAACCTCCTGGTCTCTCATTTTGTTTGTGTATACATTTAACTTTCATATTTTTTTCTACACATTTTTCTTTTGACTAACTTTTAGGATTATCTCTCCAAATTGTTTGTAATGTTTACTTTTTGTTTTTAAAACTCGTATTTTTACAAATTTCTTGCTTTGTTTGTATCAATAATTTTTACTGGTAGGTTTTAACTTTTAATTAACTTTTGAAGAATTATGTTCTTTCCAAATTTCTTGTAATGTCTGGTTTTTGATTTTTTTATCTTGTAATTCTTTTTTCAATATTTTGTTTTCTCGGTTTGCTCATTTGTATCTAAATTTATCTTTTAGATTTTTTCTTACCCTTTTCTATTGACTAACTTTTGAAGAATATTCTCGTTACAAATTAGCGTTTAGTGTATTTGTTTTTACATCTTGTATTTTTTCTCGATTTCTCGGTTTATGTCTACTTTAACTTTTGAATTTTTTCTTACCATTTTTTAACTAACCTTTGAAGAATGTACTCTTTTCCAAATTTCTTGTCTGATTTTTACTTTTTAGAAGTTGTAGTTTATTTGTACCATCATTAAACAATAAACAAAGCCAGGTTTTCTCTCTGGAATCTCAGAAGAGTATGTGGCAAATCTTCGGGAATGAACCCCAAACAGATTTACTGGATTTATCAAACAATGATAATATCTATGGTCACGTATGGTTCAGTAGTATGGTGGACCAAAGGGTTACAACAGACAGCTAGAGCAAAGCTTGCTGGCCTTCAGCGGCTGGCATGCCTGGCCATAACTGGAGCTATGTCCAGCACACCAACGGCAGCGATGGAACACCTCCTACATCTCCCTCCCCTAGATATTCTCTTAGAGAGGGAGGCCAGGATAGTTTCCTACAGATTCCTGTCTTTGGAAAAGCAAATCAATGGAGAGCAACTCGGGGATCACTCCGGGATACTGAGTGAAACAAAAAACCACCAAATTCTCGGGATGGTTCCTGACTTGCCAGCCACAAAAATACACGTAGAAAAGTCGTTCAAAGTCCTCTTTCCGAAGAGAGACGAATGGATGAGGGGACAAATCCTCTTCCCAGAGACTGACGTAATGTACACAGATGGCTCAAAAACCCCAGATGGAGTTGGGGCCGCTGTTTTTAGCAGGAAACCAAAGATTGAAATATCTACCAGTCTTGGCAGGTATGCTACAATCTTTCAGGCTGAAGTATTCGCTATCGAATTGTGTGCAAGAAAGTTGACCAACAGACCTCTAGCAAACAAAAACATAAATATAATCTCAGACAGCTTTAAAAGCACTGAGCTCCAACATGACAAATTCTAAACTTGTATGGAATTGCATCGAATCCTTAGAGTACCTTGGTGATAACAATAGGGTGACCCTACTGTGGGTACCTGGGCACCAGGGGGTGTAAGGAAACGAAAAAGCCGACACCCTTGCAAAACAGGGGGCCGAATTTGCGTTCACTGGACCAGAACCGGTTTTTGG
The DNA here is from genome assembly GCA_950111635.1 of Agelastica alni. Lineage (NCBI taxonomy): Eukaryota > Metazoa > Arthropoda > Insecta > Coleoptera > Chrysomelidae > Agelastica > Agelastica alni. The sequence continues at coordinate 23,879,352 of OX467716.1, forward strand.
AGTCACCACAAGTGCCGCCAAAACAATTATTTCGGACTGGGCGGAGAGGAAAATACTCACGTACTGGTCCGACATACCAGGGCTAACCCACTCGAAGGCGTTTTTACCGTTACAACCTTCGAGAAACACAACTAAGCAGATTCTAGAATGGAGCAGAAATGACCTGCGTATTCTAACAGGACTGCTTATGGGACACTGTCGTCTAAGATACCACCTCAGAAAGATAGATCTGAACCAACAAACGGACTGTCGGTTCTGCTGCGTGGAAGACGAAACTGCTGAACATATACTATGTTCATGCCCCGGCCTGGGAAGAATAAGGTTCAACATATTTGGTTACACTAACCTAGAACCTACCGATTTTAAAAAATCTCACCCTTTACAACCATGAACTTCGTAAGAAGGGCTGGATTGTGCGGTGAACTGCAGCCTTTAGGGGTGAGCCACAATAGACCTACTAAGGGTCGCGGTGGAGGGGCGAACACGCCCCACTTACATAAAACCTAACCTAACCTTGTACCATCATTTGTCTTTTTGATCTGTTTGTTTATACTTAAACCTACGATATGCGGATGATACGATAGTTCTGGCAAAAATGAACAGGAAATACTTCAACGTGTAGAAGCTACTAGTTTGTAATCGGGCCTACGACTAAATAGGACCAAATGCTGTCTGTTGATTGTGGACAGATCTCAGACAATACCAATGCCACTTTGAAATCAGGAAAAGGATTGGAATGGCAAAAAGAGCTTTGGGCAGACTAGTTACAATCTGGAAATACCACAATATCCGGAAAATGAGACTTTGATATTAACAAAAAAGGCTGTACAGAAAATCAAAGTGGCAATGCTGGGACTGATCCTCAGAGATCACATCACAAACGCTGAGCTACGTAGAAGAACCAGAGTGATTGACGCAGTAGAAAGAATAGCAATCCTAAAGTGAAATTGGGCGGGACACACTGCGAGAATACGGGACAACATATGGACCAAGAGGATCATAGAGCGGAGGCCTAGACAGGAGGCATATAGAAGCAGGGGACAACCACCAACTAGATGGTCCGATGATATTAAACGTATCCACACAAATTGGATACAGGAGGCACAAAATAGGAGAATGTGGAGGCAATCAAGGGAGGCTTATGTCCAGCAGTGGACGAACATGGGCTGATTGATGATGATGATGATAAACTTTTATAACTTTATTGACTTCGTTTTCGAGAAAATCGTTTTTGTTTTGTATTTAATTTCCGGATCGTCTATCTGATATAAAATAAATTTTAAGATACTCTTCCACACGCATGTTTTAGAGGTAGTGCAGTGAAGCCAGGGTCGGACTAATTTTAATGGTAAATGATCTCAAATGACTACTGGGACGATTTTTTTGTATGACAACAAAAACATTACAGTACTGTGTTTCGTGTGATGTTTGCTATTTGGAAGGCCTATTTTATAAGATTTTTAAGAGCTGTTCTTTGGGTCGTAAATAGCAAATCCAGATGCTTACACTCGAGTTTCACCAATTCTTTTATTACAACTTGTAACTGACAGTAGAATAGTAAATACACTCTTTATGGACATTGGTTACATTAAAAGTTAGAAGAAACGTATTCGGACGTATTAGCTTCGATATTTTTTTATAAGATTGAAGTTAAAATTATTCTTAAGACTTAATAACAAAATTTTTTGTTGAAAAATGTAAATAAGAGTGTAAATAAGAAACTAGTAGCGAAATTAATAGTGTAAGTGCGATACTAGCAGCAAGTATTGCCTCCTTTACTTAGGATCATAGCATTTATGCGTCTTAGAATACTTTTAGGCAACAAGTTTAGCAGGATGCCTGAATGGCACAGTATGGCGAAATAAAAAGATTTTAAAAAAGAAACCAAATCAAGAATTTACAAGGCAATAGTAAGACCACCTATGACATACACGGCAGAAACTCGACCAGACACAACGAGAACTAAACAACTACTAGAGACAGCCGAAATGGAAGTACTTCGTTGAATAACTGGAAAGACGATCTTTGTCAGAGAAAGAAGCGAAAATATAAGAAGAACATGCAAGCTAGAAAACATTAATGAGTGGGTTTTCGGAAGAAAGAGGAAGTGAAATAAGCATATCTGTAGAATGGACAATGAAAGAATAGTCAGAACAGCACGCGACAAATCACCAATGGGTCGCAGGAGTTTAGGACGCCCCCGAAAACGATAGAGCGACAACTTAGCAGTGCAATAGGCAAAGTGACGTTAAAAGAAACAGGCAATCCATCTAGATTAAAAAAGGAATAAGAAGAAGAAGAAGGAATGCTTTTAATTAAATTTTGGATACAATCTTGAGGAATTTGTTCACATACTGTAATAATTGCATTTTTAATTTCCCTCAGGTTTCTAGGTGCAGGTATTTGACGTTTAACATGCTTCTTGAGGTGATCTCATAGATGTTTGATCGGATTTAGATCCGGGTTCTTTGGTGGCCACTGTATAACTGGTACAGCAACTTAATTAAGATAATCGAGAGGTCGAGCGTTGTCTTGCATAAACAGGAAATTAGGTTCCAAAAAAGGACCATGTTCTATTACAATATTCTTAAAATAATAATTAGCATACATGGATTTCGTACGAATAGGAACTAATTATGTGCGAGCGTCAAAGCATATACCTTCCCAGAACATAACAGAGCCACCGTCGAATGGAATCATTGCAGAGATATTGCAAGGAAGAGTGGCTGGTCTTCTAACAGTTAACAACTTCGATTTCATTTCTGATCACAGAACTAGTGACAGTCCTGTTTCTTAAAGCGTATCCTACTACTATTATATATTATATTGGCAGCAATTAGAATCAAAATGACATTGGTTAAAATCAAATTAGCTACATAAATTTCTAACTGGCATTAGTTAATTTCAAATTGGCAACAACCCAAATTAAATTGACCCCTGTCAGTTTTAAGTTTCTTTGTCAGTGACAAGTGTGTATTATGTTATTTTTAAAAAAATACCTTTTAGTTATTTACTATATAAATGGGATAAAGACATCATTAATATATAAGTGTGTAAGTTATAATCGAGTGCGTAGTTCGAGTTATGTAAGACACGAATAAATTTTTGGTATAAAGATAGATGGATGAATTCGTTGGAGAAGAAAATGAGCTACACAAAGTACTAATCTTACGCAGACTAAGTCGCGGGTACCATCAGGGATAATAATGTTAATATAAGACTGATTTCGTTACTATTTTGTAAATTAAAGTTAATAAATATTTAAATTTATTTATTTTTACTTTATTATATAACTTAACTGACCGCTATCGGTGAAAAGTATTCGCACGGGTCACCTCTAGTTGTCTAATAAAACTATCATCTCGGTCGTCAGTGCACCGTTTCTGGAACAACATTTATTGGGCCAGAACCAATAATAGGGATACCCAGGGCCAGCGTTACAGCAGCGATCTACTGAAGTGGGCACAGCCAGAGATAGCTAGGCATAGCAAGTTAATGCTAAAAGAAACCTCGCCTAAGCAGGCAGGGAAGCTGTTCTCGCTAAATAGGGAAAAACTCAGAAGTTTGTACCGGACACTGGTTTTTGAGGAAAAATCTGAACAATATAGGCGTGTCTGACACAGAACTTATATGCAGATTACGTAATGAGGAGGAGGAAACAGCCACTCATATTATCTTCAAATGTGAAGCCACCGCCCAGTGGAGGCACTACCTGGAGTATATACAAGACCAAGGAAGTGATCCACCTGGGGCAATAGCTTCTACTCCTTAACAGGAAAATTGAAGAAATGGGACTAAACTAAGGAGCTGAAAAGGTACAAAAAACAGACAATGCTGCAGTGCCTACGGAAAAATTAGTCCTCTTCCAAAACTCCTATTCATTCACTCACTCTTTCATAGTGCATCATTTTCGCCCTTGCACTGGCTTTCTTAAATAATTTTCTGTCTTATTAAGCGTCTTACCATATAACTGAGGCCCTAGCAACCTCTCGTTTAGATAAATTTCTTGCTCGATTCATCTTTCTTATTTTTCGGGCTCAAAATTTAAACAGTCTACCACAAAAAATGTAGGTAATACCTTCAAAAAAGGAAAAAATCTATCATAAGTACAAAATTGTTAATCTATTATCCAATTTTCTAAAACTGTAAATCTACACGAATTGATTTGGTAGCTGTCATTAACAATAAGACAAATTATGCATAGCCTACTATGGAAGTACTCGATAAACTTCAAAAACGGACGTAAGAAAACGATTAATTAATTTTTTGGATAATTTTAAATTGCTGCGTTAATGTTATTTCGGTGACATTCTGTATAAATACGTCCAAAGCAATTTTCTAATTTTCTTAGTGAACAAAAAATTATTTAAAGGTAGGCAATTAAATGTGTTTAATTTTATTTTCTTAATTTATCCAACATTTTTTTTATTTAATGTTTCTCACATGACTTTTTTTTAATTGCATGTTATTTATACGTTTCTTAAGTGTTAAATTAATTTTATAACGAGAAATAGTTGTTACGTTGTCGTCACCAAAAAGATAAGCGTGAGTGGTGCAGAAATGTGGTATCGAAATTTCTAGTAAATAAAAAAGTTGTGTAATTAGGGGTGAGTGGTAAAGGAAAAAAATGTTACCTTAGTCTCTTGGCTTCATCTATAAAAGGTCTTTTTTCACTTTCACTCAACAACTTCCACTCTGCTCCCAGTCTTTTAGAAATTTCGGAATTGTGCATTTTTGGATTTTCTTGTGCCATTTTTCTTCGTTGCCCCCTGGACCACACCATAAATGCGTTCATCGGCCTTTTGATGTGTTCCTGATTCAACGGCTTCGGCGAAGACATTTTACCACAAACAGCAATGAAAACGAATCGTTCCAATTTTACATATTAGGTACGATAAAAAAACCTCGGGGTAGTATTTCGGTAATTATAATATTTGTGTTCGTTCGCGTCTGGTGTGAATGATGGACTGTTATAAACACACTTTTGTGACAGCATTTTCGAGCCTCTCTTCCCCCTCATTTCGTGAACGAGAGTGGGGCGCGATGTTTGGGGGCGGAGATACCGTTTTATGCTCGACGGCGGCAATACAAATCTAACCGCGAGATTAGCGACGATGCGAAGGAATTGGTTAATGGTAAATTGGAGGTTTGTTGATGGGAAAAAGAAAACCAGCAATTTAGTCGCAAGATTATGATGGACGGCTATCGAGGGGTGCTTTTATCCTACGTGAAAAAATGAAAAGAATATCCGTACAAATTTGTCAGTTAATTTTTTTTTGACTTCTTCGACTGTATTATCCAAATCAAAAATTACATTTGATCCGCGATCTCACAAATAAATGTGATATGATTTTTGTCCTGCACGAAAAATAATGCCAAGTAAATAATTTAAGGTGCATTTTTTAATTTGCGAGCCGCAATTCAATACTTATTTGAAAGGTATGCAAAAAAGGAATAAAAAAATTTTTTTACAGAAATTATATATATATATATATATATATATATATATATATATATATATATATATATATATATGGAATAAATTTATTTTTAGCGTTATTATGTATTTGTTCTATAAAAACTGAAACAGGTCGATTTTTATTGTCAATTTGACAATTTACAGTATGAAAATATTACCCCCTTCTTGCACCCCCTCAAAAATTTTAAATGAGAAGGGGGGTTGTGTGGCACCTAGTTCAGAAGCGATTTTTATTCTGTGTTCAGTTATGTATTTGTTTAAAAAACCTGAAACATATCGATTTCTATTCTCAATTTGACAATTTATTGTATGAAAATATCACCCCCTTTTTGGATCCCTTCTGAATTATGAGTACCCCCTCAAAAAATTTGAATGAGAAAGGAGGTCGTGTTGCTCCTTTTTCAAAAGGGATTTCAATTCTCTTTTCAGCAATACTAGGTTTTTAAAATTAGGGGCAATTATAGCTGAGAATTTTTTTTTGAAAATGTGAAATTTTTATACTTTACGTAGAATGAAGCTTCTGCTAAGAAACTAAAAGTAACAGCGCAAAATGGAGAGAACTATGCGTGGTGTTTCGTTACGTGACCACGTTAGAACGGAAGAATTACGCAGAAGAGCAGGCGTGACTGATGTGATCGTACATGTAGCAAAACTCAAATGGAAGTGGACGGGACATGTGGTTCGCATGCAAGATGGCAGGTGGACAAAACGATTACTTAAATGGAGATCCGATAAAATTGTCAGCCTTAAAAAGCATACATACATAAAGTCACGCCTTTTTCCCATAGGGGTAGGCAGAGACCACTTCCTTCCACTTGCTACGGTTCTTACACATATCTTTTGCTTCCTCTACTTTCATCAGTGCTCTCATACATGCTCGTCGGTTGTTGGTACTCTTGACCTGGCCTTTTTTTAAAACAATGTTGATCTGATCGAGATATGTTCTCCGAGGTTCTCTACCGACTTGTCCATTTACACTCGCCTTATAAATTTGTTTCGTCAATCTTCCTTCATCCATCCTTTCTAGGTGTCCAAACTATCTAAGCATTTCTTTATCTATCTTTGTAACCACATCTTCTTTTACACCACAGCGTTTTCTTATCTCACTATTCTTTACTTTATTCAACCGAGTCACTCCGGCTATACTTTTCAGACTACTCATCTCCGCAGCATTAATCCTATTTTCATGCTTCTTCTGCCAAACCCAACATTCACTACCATATATAAGTGTAAGAACCAACACACCGCCAGACGGCTATTCATAAACCTATGCAGCGCCCCATTCATTTGTTTTTCTGCCAACACCTGTCGCTCAATGTCACTGTCATACTTTCCATCTCTAGTAAACTTTGAACCCAAGAACACAAATTCATTTACCTGTTCCACTCTTTCTACCTAATCGAAACTCCACAGTTTGTCATGCTTTCTTCTCTTTCAAAAACCATTACTTTCGTTTTGCTCACATTTATTTTCAACCCTTTGATTTTCAGGGCATCATGCATAACATTAACTATCGCCTGCAACTCCTCTTCAGATAACGCTAATATGACTTGATCATCGGCGTAAAGAAGGCATTTGACGATCAAATCATTCATTTTTAATCCATACGCACTCTCTTTCAGATCTTTTAAACAATTGTCTATGTAAGTATAAGTTAAACAGCCATGGCGAAGACACACATCCCTGTCTCACACCTTTTTCGATGTTAAACCAGTACGTGCAAGCTCCGTTTATCCTGACACAAACAGTGGAATCCTCGTAAAGTGATTTCAGTGCTCGTATTAAACTACCACTCACCCCATACATAGATATTGTCGACCACAACTTACTCCTCACCACTCTGTCATTGGCTTTTTCTATTTTAAAAATATAATAAAGATTACTTTGTTTTGATGTTTGTTTTTTTTGCTAATCTTGGGTAACAGTTGATTTTCTCATTTGTATCATTTACTTTTAATTTTTAGACCAATTGTGTTTAAAAAAAATTCAAAGTCACCCTTTGACATTCTTGAAAAGTTTTTAATTAAGGTATTATCAAGATTTACTTTTAGACTTATCTGTAAACAGGGTGTTTCATTACTAATTGGCAATATTTCAACCATAGAATCCTAAAATGAAAATATAAAGATTAAACCCAAATCACCTAGATAAAATGTTTCTCCAGTCTGAGTTACAGGGTGTTTTATTTGAAAATTTAAAAATTATTTGTGCCCAGTACTTTAAAACTATTCGAAGTATTATTATCATATTTAGTAGGAAGTGTAAGTACTATACACCCTACTAAGTTATGTTAAATGAACGTTTTTGGCTACTACCAGGGGCAAGTGACTGGTTGATCCCTCCGAAATTCTACGCTGCTGGCGGAATTGCAATTTTATTACAATTTTTCGATTCTCGAATACTTTCTACGTGAATATTGTTCTTCTTCTCCATGGCGATAAAGTTATTATTTTTCGAAATAATTTGGGTTAAATTTGAAGCTGCACAATTATTTTAAATTAAATGTGTATTAATTATGTCGGTATTTTGGGTCATTTGAATACATTTATTACGCGAATAAAATTTCAAACTTTATTTACAAAAAAACATAATTTTATTTATCGAAATTTTTTCAATGAATAGATGCATTTACAATATTAACATCAGCTAAATAAATTTGATTTGAATCATTTCTCCATTTTATTTAGATAAATTGTAAATTCCGCTAATTTTATTGTCAATCAGCCAAACATATTTTGTAAAACTAGAGTACCGTTTAGCTAAAGAATAAATAAACTTTGTTTAGGTGATTTTTAATATTTTCTTCTAAATAAAATGGTTCTTTTATTTAGATTATAACATTTTTAAAACCACAATTCGTTTTTAATTGTTTGATGCATTTTTTGTTAATAAAGATTGAAGTTTTATTCGCGTAATAAATGCAATCAAATGACCAAAAACACTGACATAATTATAATTTATTGGGTTGAATCTTCATATTTTGAGTTCAGGATTCTATAGTTGAAGTATTTCCAATTAGTAATGAAACACCCTGTACATAAAAAATGGATGTTTTTATATATGTTGCCATTTCACTCCTACACCGTCAACCGATTACTATAAAAATTGGCATGTACATGTATTTTTTCGTACAGAATTCGTTTTCGCAATCCACTTTGTTGCAGCTCCCCACCAGGTGGTGCTGCAACAGCGGTTAACCGATCCCTCAGGTAGTAAAATAATGTCCACATTTCAAATAATATATTTTAGACAATATTTTAACTTATAGGTAGTTTTGTGACCTTCCAAAGACCTCTAAGTGAACTTGCATGGTCGATCATACAATTCATTCTGATTGAAAGACCCCAAAAACAACCACGTATTTTTTCTACACTTTTCCAATCATTAATCCTGGTTTGACGTTGAAATAACCTTGAAATGGGGTACAAATAATTTGGTTCCCAGAGTGAAAAGGGTCAGAAAAAATGTGTAATTCACGATATTTTAGATTTACCTTTGGTTCCCGACATTTTTGGTTAACCTGGTGTCGTAAGTGTAATTTGGTTCTCGGAAAGAAAAAATATTTTAACCAATTAAAACATTTGTTTATTTGAGGCAGTAAAAGTAAAAATATTAGCTTAACCTAACCTAACGGCCTACCCTTACACCAACAGTACTTTTATTGAATGTGACTAATCAAGCACGATTTAAAAACACAACTGACTGTCACAGAAGCAATACAATGTAAAATACCATTTTTTTTTAAACTAAAAATGTCGGGAACCAAATTACACATAAAAATCAGGTAATCCTAAAATATCGGTAACCAAATTACACATTTTTTTTTACCCCTTTTACTCTGGGGGCCAAATTACATGTACCCGGAATCCAAACTACAAACACCCCTTCAAATGACCTATAAGTGACCTTGCACAATCAAATAAAAACTACATTTGAATTAAAGGATCCCGAAAACCCCTATTTAACGCCACTAAGTCTGGTGATAACAGAATAAAATGTTGACCTGTGAATAGTTATCCCATTATTCCTCCTCGGAGAATGACCCACTTTGGGGCCTGATATCTCAAAATCCTGAGGCCCATTGAGACTTTTAATCAACATGCTAAAATCCAATTACGAACTCTCTCAGCTGCGTGATTCCCCAGACATAGTACAAGAAATAAAATCCAACCGACTAAGATGGATCGGCCACGTCAGCATAGTAACAATAAAAGGCTTATAAAGAACATATGGGAAGGAGCCCCAACAGGAAACATACCCCTGGGAAGACCTAAGCTGAGATTTAGAGACAACATCGGCAAAGACTTGCAAATAATGGGAATTAATAACTGGGAAAATGATACCATAGACCGCACTCGATGGAGAGAGGTGGATCAAGCAGTCAAGACCCACCCAGGGTTGTAGTGCTGAAAACTTTCTGCTGAATTTCAGCCCAATCGACAGTGATTTTTTTTTTGATTTTGTGCGGGGTTCTTTGCTGTTGCTGATGTTAAATGATTGTTATTATATCTTTAATTTTTTATATTTTCTCAACTTAAAAATAGTTTATGCCTAAATTAACGAATTATGAATTTGAAAATAATAACGTTTCAGTTTTTTTTTATTCTAACATTTTTAGTTTCATTCTGTCTCCATCCAACTATGTTTGGGTATAGGTATGTACTTCTAAGCCTAGTGTTTAATACTATCGATTACTACTACTACTATTTGATACTACTGATTTATTTTTAATGTTCTCAAATGCATTCGTGTGTTATTACTTTATTTGGGTTGATTTAATGTCAATTTTTTGCCTATTGTATTCGAACAATCAAGAAATTTTTCCTTTTTGGTAATACTTAATACGAAACAGTGATTTAAAAAGAAACGTTCAGTCCAATTTTTCACGTTGTAATAAAAATCGTTGCCACCGAAGATTTTTTCTCAATATGCATCGAAATTATTGGTATGACCTCGTGCACGCAAATAACTTTATCAGAAGATATCATCACGACGCCGCTTCGAGTCTCCTTCTGGGAGAAACAGTAGAACTGGCAAGATTACAGATGCGATTAGAGCTTCATTCCACCAATAACACTTGACGTGGGCGGAGTTTTAAAAATGTTATTCGTAGTGGGGTTTATCCATGGCGATGTGGTCGTGCAGCAACAAGTGGGTGCCCTCTCCGAGCTACGCTAATCCAATTTGTACAGGATCTGATAAGCGATAAGTTGGATGAGTTCAGGTGCAGAATCTCGATGGGTTTTAAAATTAAAAAACATTTATAAATATAAATAGTTTTATTTTTTTTTAACCAAATCAGTCGCAAAGTATTAGGGGTTCTTGATTTCCCAAATTGATCATTATTGACCGGATTAGAGATGACATTTTTTAAAAATGTAGCAAATACTTGAGGTATGAAAATTACCACGATGTTATAATTCATCTCCTCCAGAAAATACTTAAGAAATATTTAGCTAGATATTACCAGGAAAGTTGGAAAATTTCAGTAATTGGGATATTGTTTGCATTAAGATTATATCCCTAATCTTACTATTCTTTACTTTATCCATTAGAGTCACTTCGGCTATACTTATATACGCAGCATTTAACTTTTCATGCTTTTTCTGCCAAACCCAACATTTACTACCATACATAAGTGTAGGAATCAGCACTCCTCTATGCACTGCCAGTCGTGCTCATAAAGTTATGCAGGGCCCCATTTACTTGTTTCCCTGCCAACACCCTCCACTCAATGTCACAGTCATACTTTCCGTCTCTCGTATACTTTGAATACAAGCTCATTCACTTGTTTAACTCTCTCTCATTCAAACAGCAACTCGCAGTTTGTCATGCTTTCTTTTCTTTCAAATACCATTACTTTCAGCACCAGGGCATTCTCTTCGTCTTCGAGATTCCATTTAGAAAAGGGCCATTTGGTTGATAAACAGCTCAACTCTCACAGATACTCTCCACCCACTAAAACATAGAAGAAGAGTTGCAGACCAGATATTTCCATGGCAGATGCTTCAGAGAAATAAAAACTCTTGTACCACCATTGGCTACATTCGGCCGAAGAACTCGGCACGCTGATCAGTCTCACCCATTTACTCTCAAGATTGACACTACTAGGACCAATCTCCATCAAGAATCCTTCTTTTACAGGGCTGCTACAGAATGGAACAAGCTTCCAAAATCAGTTTTTCCATTATACATCTACGCTAACGCGTAATATTTAATTTAAGTCTATACATATACATCCTCAAACCAGGGGAAGGAAATATTTTACGACAAATATACTCGATAAATAGTATAAAAGATTAAACAGCCGCAAATCATATTTTATTTTTGCGTGCCTTTAGTGGTTGTAATACCCACATCAGCATTATTTTATCAAGGAAAAATGAAATTTATTAAAGTACTCCGAAAAATCGCTGATTTAAACGAGGTTATCGAAGTATTTAAAAATCCAAATGCTAATCCAGAAGTCATTGCTAAAGCTGGAGAACGTTTCCTCATCGAATTCTACGGTTACAGTGATGTGAAAAATCGTAAAAGTATATCTTTTAATAATTATAGATATGCATGCTTCACAGCATCAGCATATAAAAGTTAATTTAATATTGCGTCGCTACCACCAACAGAAGCAGCAGCACGACAACATTCGTTTCGAACTTATCACCAGGTTCACCAGTAGTATTCTTTTTAAGTACCATGTCCTTCTAAAACAATGGTCACCAACAAGGCTATCCTTACTCCGTCGACGGTAACTCTGAACAGAATGTTTGTGTTGAATTTATACCAGTCACGTAGATTCTTGAGCCATGATGCTTTTTTGCGGCCCGGCTTTCTTTTACCATAAATTTTTCCCTGAATGATGTTCTGCAGTAATCGCTATTTTTCGCCTCTCATAACATGCCCGAAATATTGCAGTTTTATTCTTTTGATGGTGTTAAGAATTTCGGTGGATTTATTCAGACGTTGGAGTATTACCAAGTTGGATACTTTTTCCGTCCGTGAAACTTTTAATATTTTCCTGTAAGCCCACATCTCAAAGGCTTCAAATCGTCTTTCTTCGTACTTGTCTATTGTTCAGGCTTCCATACCGTACAGCAGGGTGGAGAAGACATAACATCTGAGAAGTCGGATTCTTAGAGTTAACTTTAGATCTCTATAGCATAAGACCCTACTCATGTTTTTAAATGCTGCTCGATCCTGCTTAATTCTTGATTTATTTCAGTTTGACTATCCGTGCTGTTAGTTATTATGCCGCCTAGATATTTTATTTGGTTTACTTGCTTTAATAGTTCACCACCTGTCACGTGCCTATTTTTTTCCCATCTGCCGTTTCATTATTATGATAGTCTGGCGTTCGTAATTAGCTTTGCATACTGCATTTGATTCGTTGTATATAGTGTTGCCTATATAGTAGTAATAGAATTCGATTATTAATAGCTGTGACATTTTTGTCTCTGTTATTGGACTTCACCTTGATTATTGTCGTGTGTTGTCAGATATATTATTGTTGGTTTGCTTGGGCTGGCAATTAATGCGGACGAACGCGATTATGAACTAGGAACTTATACATGCAAAGGTTGGCTGACGCGTGTCCCGGGACATTTTCTGATATCCGGTCTGGAAGCGAGGAGTGATGATCATTCGTTTGGTGTCAGTGGTGGAAGTCGGTTGAGAGTTTTTGGAAGGATTTGATATTAACACGTGAGCGGAACTTCTACGGTTTTTTCTTTCATATCTGGCTGTATTTGGGGCCATCTTAATTGGATTAGGAAGTTAAACCATTTAATTCTTAACTTGACCATTCTGTCGTGCCTATGTGGTGAATATTTTTGGTTATTAGGGTCGAGTTAAGATCACCACGTGCCGTTCCATCCACATCGACGATAAATTTCAGTGTTATAAAGACTTGCCTGGTAATTTTAGCAGAAATTATTATGATAATACTACTTGGTGTTTCGGTTCTTGGATCATCGATGTTACCGTGACGTCTCAGTGAAGTTTTCAATTGGTTACATGGTATTGAATTTAATTTTATCAACTTATCAGTTATTATGTGCTTGATCTAAATGTTTTCGATAATTTAAAAGTAACAAGTTATTTTCATTAAATTTGTACCTGCTCCCAGTGACGTCTCAATGAAGTTTTCAATAGTTTAAAAGTAACAAATTATTTTTCGTTAAATTTGTACCGGCTCCAAGTTGAATCTGCATTTATATATTACTGAATATAATTTATGTGGTTATGTGGTTTTTTAAAATATTATTTTTGTTGCAAGTCCATTTATTCTGTATTCCTTTTTTTTGTGTTAATCTTTTGCTATCAGGAATTTTATATAAAACCAATTATTTTCGAAATTTTAAATATTGTGAACATTTTCATTTTGTTGTTTTTATTTTAATTATCTTTTGTACCTCATTAGTTTTTTTATTACTGTCTGGAAGATTGTTATAATTAATTTAAATATTATTTTAAGAAAGTGTATTAAATTCGTTTAAACCACTTTACGAAAATACAGAATCAGAAACTCAGAACATCATTTTTTACTTAATTAATATATTGCAGTAATGTAAATATATTTTTATTTATCTAGTTCACCATAATTGTTTGTTGTTTTTCGCGTGGCTCTGCTGGTGCCTACAAGACCTAGGGGTTTCCGGCTTGTACCGTCTTAAGTCGGTGGCGCGGCTCACTTTTAGATTTTTTTTCTTCTACCCTCTACGGCTGAGCTCGGGCATAATTTGCCAGTAAAGAGACCACTAGCAGAGTACTCTTTAGAGAACCAAAAAAAAGACGTGGCACCCCAACAGTAATGTTAGCTATGATAGCAGTGGTATGGAAACGAACAAACTGTAGAACAATGGGGATGGAAAAAAGACAAGATCGGACTCATTCCTGTTACTACATTCGAGCCCCCTGCTCGGGAAAGCTTGCTGAAACTTATTTCTTGCAAATGCAAGAAAGGTTGTCAAAAAGCTTGCGGATGCAGAAAGGCAGGGCTAAAGTGCTCCGTTGTGTGCACGAACTGTGGTGGTTTTTGTGATAATTCGCAATTTTCATCACAAGATAGCAGCGAAGAAAAAAAAACGGACACTATTCTCGAACAAATAAACGACGAAATCGAGAACGAAGAGGACCGCGATGAAACTGATAATCCCATCGCCGATGATGCAGAAGAAACTTCCGTCTTTGATATTTCAATCAGTACTGAAGACGATGAAAGCACAACACCTGGTCCGTCAACAACAATGAAGCGACGGAGATTGAACTAAATTTGGAAATAGTGAGTCGGATGTGGATTAGGCGTACTGGGGATACCACGATAAAAAAACGAGCCGCTTTCTCTACCTCATGGGGGTGTGGAAATGAGTATTTTTGCCGAAACGTGTGTTGAACTACACTTTACGGCGCTCGTACGCCGAAACTATTAATTTTAGAAAAAAAAAGATTATTATATAAATTGTAGGAAATATTCTCTACAATTATTTTGCATGGATATGTTTTTCCTGTAAAATGCGTCGGAAAGGAGTTATTATCAAAAAACTGCGTTTAGGCGCCATTTTTCCGATATGGCGGCGCGAGCGGCATAAATACGAGGTGGCAAAGTTGAAATTCGGTAAGAGCACGTCAAAGTATATAAAATTGCTAATTTTTAAAACTCCCGGAAAACTTTCCAAGTAAAAATACCCAATGACTGTACTATAACATAAAATACAAAAAAGAGTATCGGTAAAAACTACGAGTAAGAATTGGAACACGATACACACACACACACATAACAAATCCCCCGGTTCGCATTCAATTATTGTTCATTCGAAAAGCCGGTGCCATTGCCGCCAAAACAACAATGCTGCCATTACAATGAACCTAATGTTGTTTGAAAGGATAATGATGGAATTATTCATATACAATCAGCTGCGCATTGTTCCTAATGATTATTTCTACTGATGCGGCGTTTTTGTTTTTCCAATGTTTCTTTTAATATTTTTCTTTTCGTGTGTGATTCGGAGGAGGTCAAAATTCTTTTTTATTTATCGAAATTAGGATACTTTCACGCAACAAATTGCTATCGAAGATCGAAGCGATTATTTTTGAATAATACTCATATAAATGTCGTGGGAATCTTGAAGTGATTGTGATTAAGAGCAACTTTTTGTTGCAAATAGTTTAATTTCTTTCGCATAACAACGCCAATACGAGCCAGGCTTTGTTATTTAAGTAAAAAAATATTGCTTAGTAATAATTCTTAAGCAGACTTTACCAGCCTAATAGAATGACTAAGTTATGTTGGGGAAACGATGTCGGATTTTTTGATTTCTAGTCGTCATTACTGGCTCGTTATAAAGACAGAAGACAGTAGATTGTAGAGGGGGTCGTGAAGGCTACGCATCCTCTCAAGCACCTCGACCTATCAGATCTTTTGTGCATAACCCTTATCCTATTGGAGGCCCGGGACTCCGAAACTTCGTGCAAAGTTTATCGGTTTCCTTGGGGCTAAGTTCCTAACATCGGAGGGCTTTAGGAAAACCTCTTCCAGAAATTTGAGCTTTTTGCGGAAAAGAGCTTGGCATTCGCAAAGCAAATGTTCCGCAGTTTTAGCGAAATTCTCGCAGTAGCTCTATTTTGCCCATCTTTTTCAGGTGATACCTCAGAGGGCAGTGTCCATTGAGAAGTCCCGTCACCAGTTTCAAGTCTTTCTTGTCCAACTCGAGAAGCTGTTTAACTTTCATTGGCGAAAGGCTTACTAGCCTTTTCGCTTCTCCTTGTCCTGGCACTTTATGCCAGTGAGATTTCATTTCATCTGTTTCCCAGCGTCAAACCTCTTCTTTTAAAGGGGCTTTGGAAAGTCCACAAAAGGGTTCTGGGCAGGAAAATTGTGTATTTGCCCTTTCTTTGGCAAGACAGTCTGATTCTTCGTTGCCTTTAACTCCCTTGTGACCCGGAACCCTCATCAGAGTAACCTGATTGTTTGCTGCCAGTTGTCTCAGGGATTGTTAACAGTCCCAAGTTAGCTTAGACTCACAAGTTTATAACTTTAGTGCTTTTAGTGCTGCTTGGCTATCTGATTAAATATAGATTTCTGCCCTTCGGGTGTTCCTTTCAATGCACTCCTGGCACATATCTCTATGGCATGAAATTCTGCTTGAAAGATAGTTGGGTGTTACCAAGTGATTTTGAGAGCCTAAAATTCGGTCCAGTAACACCCACTCCAAACATTTCATCCATCTTGGATCCATCAGTGTACCACACTATAGCATCCCTTCCTAGTTGAGGTCCGTTCTCTGTGCAAGATTGTTGGTTGTTTATGACCACTTCAAACTGCATTTAGAAGTCTTACCTAACTAGCATAATATCTGTCGGCTTAGACATGAATTCTATGGAAATATTTTCCAAAATCTTCAAAAGTTCAATCCGATTTCCTGCTCTAAGATTTATTGTCTGGCTCAGTCTGAAGGCACTGATTGCTGCTTCTTTCAATACACATAAGTGCAATGGTGGAAGGTTCAGCATTACGTCTACAGCTCCAGTAGGGCACGTGAATGTTGTCACTGTGATTCTAAGACAAGCTAGCCGCTGCACTTTCTGCAGCTTGACTTGTGCCGAAATTTGTTGCCTTTTTGGCCACCATATCAATGAAGCATAGGTGACCATTGCTTTAATCATCGTTTGGTATGACCAGTAGATCATTTTTGGTTTCAGACCTAAAAGAGATGACATAAGCCATGCATATAACTCCGTTAAAACCCTGACAAAAAACTTAATAACGCCCAGCAGGGATAAGGTGCATCTGGCAACAGGACATTGTTCAACCAGAAAATCCATGCACAGTATGGAAATCTTCAATGGGAACCCCATCTACAGTAACTAGGTTAAGGTGTCACACCTTTGCGATTAAAGTTCTGGAAAGAGTGCCCTCGGTTAGCAAAGATCTGATCCGCAAGCTGCTGTCCTGCGTATTTTGTCCTTTAAGCAGTTCAGAATGAATAAATGAATTGACTCGTTATGGGATGATGTCCGTGTGGGATGCGCCAACAGTATTTCATTATTATAATTAAATAAAATCAACTGCTTACAATACTCCAGTCAAAGTATTTTTTTAAGTTTGTTAAAGAATAAAATAAAATGTCATATAATCACCAATCGGCCAATTAAATCAAATCACTGCATGTAACATTTACGATGAGGATGGACAAATACTCACTGGACAAACTAACCTGTTGAATTAAACGAATTAAACTGTTGAATGAGACAGAAAAAATATGTTTAATATCACTGGACACCAAATCAAACAACTTGGATTAAAACTACGAAATAACGGGACGAATGAAACCTATACAGAGACGTCTGGTATACGGATGAATCTAGATAAAAAATGGGTAAAGAATGTTAATTTACAGGACAGAACCAAATAGTGCCATTAGCATAAATTTAGGTCCAGTTTCAAAACAAAATCCCTGCAATTCTTACTAATCATGTTACACAAGTCATATAAGAATAGGAGAATATTTCATGTCAGGTAGATAAGGCTAGCAAGAGCCGGCGGATTACCCAAGCTTACAGTACTGCTAGGAAGCTGGTTACGAAACAACCACCGCAAGTACTAAACAGAGCACCCAGGACATTTAAAACGGCAGAAAAATTCCTAAAGCTTAAGCGAAAGATAATAATGCTAAGATTTGGTAAATTTTATGTATGCAACAAGAATATCTACAGCACGAATAAATAAAGCTCGCTTTTTAAATTGTGTGGAGAGGAGAATAAGACTCGTCTGCCTGCCTGCCTGCCGCAGGGTGAGTTCAGTTATATACAAGTGGCACAAGGGTACATCAATACCAGCCCGAACAAAAAAAATTATTTGACAAAGTCTTCATAAAGCAGCTCTTAAGACAATCTGATCCAATTGCATACAGCTATGGGATTGTGTATTGAAGGTACTGTGGTGTTAGTAAGGTTCTGTTCCCTGTCTTTTTATTGCGACATTATTTTATTAACTTTTTAATTTTTATTTTTTTTTACTTTAAACTATAATACTGTGATTAATAAAGCCTTTAGTACTTATCACTGAAGGTACATCTGAAAGAATATCTTCTTCTTCTTCTGGTGCCGTACGCTTTTTATTGTAGCACGTTGGCGATCACGTGTTCATTGAGTAATGTGAAGCGTGCCCTCTTCGGCTCTTCTAAATATCGTGGCGGCATCCGCGATGTTACACCAGTTTCGAATATTGCGAAGCCATGAATGTTGTTTTCGGCCCGGTCCCCTTTTTCCCTCGATTTTTCCCATAAGTATAGTTTTGAGCAGAATATACCTAGGACCTCTTAAAATATGTCCCAAATAGGATGTTTTTCTTTCTTTTACAATGTTCAGTAGTTGCCGATGTGTTCTTGCTCTTTGTAAGACTTGCTCATTTGATATATGATCTACCCAGGGAATCTAGAGTAACCTTCTCAGGATCCACATTTCAAAGGCCTCGATTCTGTTAAGGGATTTGGCCTTTAGTGACCAGGTTTCTGCTCCGTATTGTAGTATTGGCCATATATAGCACTTGACAACTCGCAGCCGGAGATTCAAGGGTATTTCTTGTCGTAGGAGGTAGGTATTGAACCTGACAAATGTGCTTCGAGCGATAGCCACACGTATTTTGACCTCATCATCATTATCCCACTTATCGTTCAGCGTTGTGCCAAGATACTTAAACTTGTTCACTCTCTCGATCTGCATATTATCGATGTAGAGGTAAGCGTTCTCATGAGGCTGCCGACTCACTATCATTAGTTTGGTTTTACTTATATTGACATCGAGACCAAAATCTTTTCCTATGGTGTTTATAACATTTATGGTTGCTTGTAAATCCTCTATGTTATCTGCTAATATATCTGTGTCATCGGCATAACGCAAATTGTTAATGGGAATGCCGTTCACCTTGATGCCTCTTGGGTTTCCTTCCAGTGCCAGTTGAAAAATCCTTTCCACGTAGACATTGAACAGCATTGGAGATAGTATGCAACCCTGTCGGACCCCTTTAGCAATAGTTATGTTCTTTGTGTGCTGTGAGTCATGAAGTCGCAGCTTTACTGTTTGGTTCCAATATAGTTTGTGTATTATTTGTATATCTTTTTCATCAATTCCTGTCTCTCGTAAGATAGGTAGGAGCATATCATGTCGTACGTTGTCAAATGCTTTTTGGTAGTCGATGAAACATACAAATACGTCCTTTCGTTGGTCATAGCATTTCTGTACTAGCAATTGCATGCAGTATAGGGCTTCTCGTGTGCCTAGTCCATTTTTAAAGCCAAACTGGGTTTCGCCAGATTTTTCTTCGCACTTTTGGTATATTATTTTGTGGATAATTTTCAGGATATCTTAACCGTTGCAAAATCTTTGAATTCACCCCATCTTTGTTTCTATATTTTGTACTTTTTTATGCATATTTATTTAAAAGTATTTAATATATGTACGTCTGCATTAAAAAAGGACAGACTCCTTGTCCCGAATCATTCTAGAAAACTAATCATTGGATATCCTAAATGTCTACGTCTACGTATGTAATAATTTTAAACTTTTCTTTTTGATATGAAACACCTAATGCGGCGGGTGAGGGTCAAACGGGCTGTTGGCGTGGCAACTGTCAGTTTTCCGTCCGACCCAAAATACCTTGGTTGTAGTTAGGTTAGGTTAAAACGGCGGTTCGAAGGGAACCCACCTTGGCCTTTCGGCCCGTTGTGATACCGTAATGGACGGCGGTGCCTTCCCCCTCTACTGTGAGGAACTTTTAATAAAAAGTGTAGGGTCTTTAATGCTAACTGAGCTGAGATCAGATAAGTCATTAAAATTCGGTTGCCCTAGTATAGAAAGCCGTTTTCTACCTAGGGCAGGGCAATGGCAGAGAAGATGTACCATTGTTTTCTTCTCTTCCTCATCGTGACAGCTTCTACAGAAGTCATGTCGTTGCTCTGTGACTCCCATGCGCCGTGCATGGGATCCACCTGCCCAGTGTCCTGTTATGGCCGCGGTTGCATTTCCAATGGACTCCCTGGATAGAGGTAAAACATCATTAGTTAGACGTAGATCTAATTTAGGCCAAATCTGTTTCGATTATGTGCATGTGGGTTCATTTTGCCACCTCAAGTTGGCTTTTTGAACTACTTGGCTGTGCAGGAGGTGCTGGCAGTTTGCAATCGGTACTCCTTGCTGAGGGAGGGAGGGTGGTGCCCTCTCGTCTTACAGTTACCTGGTATGTTCTTGTGTCCGAGTACCCAGACAATGTGAACTCTAAACTTAGCTGCTAGCTCATTCAGGGCGGTTAGGCATTGCACCGCTGCCCTAAAAGTCAAGTAGACTGAGTTCAGTGATTTAATAGCAGCCTGGCTGTCGCAAAGACATTGCGGAGTGTCCAGACATTTGCCTCGGCAATGGCTGTCATTTTAACTTGATAAACACTACAGTTGTCAGGCAAACGAAACGACAGGCTAACTGAAGGGTCTTTTGGGAAGACACTTTTTTTTTCGGTTCCGTCTTCTATTGAAGGTCGGCAACAATCTCGGCGAAATGGGTCCGGTCTCGAGCAGCTCGGAATAAGGAATGCGAGTCTAGTCCGGTCCAAGCTCTTATATTTTTTAACCACGAATGTTGGCGTCTGCCACTACTGCAACCTACTATTCCCTTTAGTTTAGAGCCGTCCGTATAAAATACTGCGCCCTGAGGTTTATCTAGATTTTCGGCCCAATCTTCTCTGGATGGGATTTCCAGGGATAGATTGCCCTCGAACATAGAGGTAGGTTTAGTATTCAGTGTTTTTTGTGCTCAGGTCGTATTCTCTTAGGATTCTAGAGTGACCATAGTGCGTTTAGGTCCATGGGGACACAGCATTGAGTCTGTGGGCCGCACTAGCTGCGTTTGGCTGTAGTAACTAAAAAATGAGTTCTTAACAATAAAAATGAATTAAATTACTGATGACAGTTTGTCGAAAATAATGCTTTTTTTTTATTTTTTATAGGTTATTGTTTTCGTTTGAAATTGTTAGTCACATTTAAAATATCAAAGAAAAGCGTGATGAAAATGTAGCATATTTAGTGTTGATGTTTTCCTTTTTTTTACGATGGTCGACAACCATAATATTATCCTTTAATAGGGCGTGAATTGGCAGCTCCGGTATTTATGGTAAATAATCAAAATTGAAAATTCCGATCGCGCCTCTAACAAATTGAATAGTTGTAAATTGGGTTCCAGTGTTTGCCGGAGCCTCCTCTGCATTGTCCACATACAAAAACAAATTGACATCGCAAAAACCTTCGATTGTTTCACCAATCAGTACCCATTGTGCATTCAATGCCTATTTAATCGCACACAGTGATAACGTAAAGGGTGGCGTGTGTTATTTCGGTCACATTGACGTGCATTTTAAAAGGATACAAATGCCCTAAAACATCGTCAAATAAACGAACAAATTTGGAATTATTTTATAATTATTAAAACCGTCAACAGATAATAATATCATTTAACAAAGCTTCTTATTAATTTAAAAATTATTCTTCTTCTTCTTCCTCCTCTTTTAATGGGACTATGTCCTGTTTTTTTTCTGTTACAGTCTCTGCTGTGATCCGGAGCTTCAGCTCTCGTACCATCGCTTTTTTGGTCTTCCTATGGGTCGTTTGGTGTTGGACTTCTAAGTTTTCGCCCTTTTCGCCATACGTTCTGGCTCCATTCTATCTACGTGGTCTCTCCATAGACGTCGCCTTGTTCTTGTCCACCTTACTACATCCTGAACACCTAGCTCTCCCAGTGTGTCTACATTTCTTATCCTGTCTCTGAGAGTAATACCTCTTATGGTCTTTATTGTTTTCATTACTGTTGATCTCATTATCTGCTTAGTCTTTGTTGTCTCGGCCCTTGTCTCAGCTGCGTAGGTCATCACGGGTCTGACACATGTCATACTTATGTACTTATTCCGCCAGATTATATCTCTCAGAAAACCTTATATTCTCGCTGCTTTTATTGCCTGCCGTTTTGTTTCTTGCCCTAAGTTTCTGTTATTGGTTATTTCCACACCCAGGTATCTACAGTTCATTACTTGTTCGATAATATGATCGTTCACGACTAGTTTACATCTAATTGGTTCCTTAGATATTACCATCGATTGAGTTTTCTCTGTTGATAATACTTTTTTTAAAGTTTTGTAGAAGGCGCTGTAAATCGTCTTCACTTTCCGCTATTAGAATAGTATCATCTGCGTAGAAAAGGATTCTTATGGTTCGGTTACCCATCTTGTACCCCTCTTTCATTTGGTTGACACTAGCTATAATTTCGTCCGTTATCAAATTAAATAGACATGGGCTGAGGCTGTCGCCTTGCCTAATGCCAGCATTGATTTTAATATTCTTGATTATGTTGATATATTTGTGGGTTATGTGTTTTTTTTAAGTATGCTGAGTACATCCTTCAGCCGTCCTCTGTCGAATGCCTGTTTCAGGTCCACGAAACATAGGAACATGGGCTTGATTTCTGAACTAATTGTCGCAGGATGAAAATAGCATCTATGGTAGATCTATTTAGCCGGAATCCTTGTTGTTCTTCAGACACACCAACTTTATTGTAAATTTATTTATTTATTGTAAAATTAAAAATTATTATTGCTATTTAACTGTAACAACAGGGCATCTTTTTATTTAACAAATTGAGGTACAAACGATTCTTCTTCTCAAGTACCATGTCCTTTGAGAACGTCGGTGACCATCATGGCTATTCTTATCTTGTCAAATGCCAGTCTAAACAGCGTGCTGTAACTCACGTTAAACCAGTCTCGGAGATTCTTCATTTAGGATGTCTTTCTTATACCTGTTGCTCGTCTACCCGCTATCTTTCCTTGCATTATGTTCTGGAGCAAACGATATTTTTTGCCTCTCATCACATGTCCAAAATATTCTAATTTCCTTTTCTTAACGGTGACGATAATCTTGGTGTTCTTCTGTACTCTCACGAGTATCTCGGAATTGCGAACGCTACTTTTAGTATTTGCCTGTAGGCCCACATATCAATAGCTTCAAGACGTTTTATGTCTTTGTTGTTGGGTGTCTTGCCTTGGCTTGGTAGAGAACACATAGCATTTTAGAAGACGGATCCTTAGGGGCAACCCCAAATCTCTACAACAAAAGACGTTACTCATCTTCCTAAAAACAGTACGAACCTGTTCAATTCGTGACCTTATTTCAGATTGGCTATCAGCGTTACTTGTCAGAATACTGCCAAGATATTTTATTTGATCAACTTGCTGTAGCGTTTTGCCTCTAACTGTAATGTTAGTTACGATGTTAGGTTGTTTGCTGATCACCAACACTTTCGCCTTTTTGTTGTTCTTTGTCAAGACCAGCCGTGGCACAATCTGAAACAACTCTGTCAAGGATGTCCTGCAGATCTTCCTGATTGGACGCCAAGAGCACCGTGTCATCTGCGTACCGTAAATTGCTAATGACCTCACCATTGACAATAATGCCCGCTGATATTTCGGAAAGTGCTTCTCTAAAAATTCTCTCGGAGTGAACATTAAAAAGAGGAGGAGACAAGATGCCACCCTGCCTTACTCCTCTTTTGATATCGAAATATAAAAACTTAGTATTGCTGAACAGATAATGAAAATCAAACAAGATGCCACACGACCCCCCTTCTCATTTAAATTTTTTAAGGGGGTGCTCATAATTTAGAGGAGGTGCAAGAAGGGGGGTAATATTTTCATACTGTAAATTGTCAAATTGACCATAAAAATTGACCTGTTTCAGTTTTTTTTGATAAAATACATAACGTTAAAAATTGATTTATTCCATACCTATGGACCGCACTGTAGATCAATTGACATATCACGACTTCTCTGAGCAAGAACATTTATGTCAAACGATTGGTAGCCCCAATTCGAATTTCGGTAATTTTATAAATATAATTCACGCTAATAATTTAACTTTTACTTTACCGAATGCTTTAAGATTGAGCGTAGAAATATTATTTTGCTGCGGTTATGGATTTAATCCGCGATTAATATTTATACACACGGGGGAGTTCGGTATTAGGTTACCGAAAAATTCTATGGGCTTTTGATTTGTATTGGGGTCGTTTTCAATTGAGTTTGTGTATCTACTTTTTCTATCTATTATTTATTCTCTAGGACTCGAGTGTCTGCAACAAACTGTGTTTATTGCTGTTTGTTTTACATTTTCGCTTGAACAAAGAGAATCAATGTTTATTTAAAAAAAAAATAATAAGTTTTAACTAGTTTTACATAATAATTTTAATAATTTTGCTAAAATAAAAAATAACTTTTGTTTTTATTTTTTCGAAAATCTACAAAAAAGAAGAAGATTTGCAGTATGCTGCACATACAGGGTGTTTTAAAAAAATAGACCCCATTGCTTTAAGATACAGGGTGTTGACAAAAAAAAATTACACACATTTTTTACGATTATGTCAAAATTACTGGCAACATTGTAATGAAATTTTTTATGAATATGTTTTGGAAGCTGAAACATCGCATAAAAATTTTTTTATATCTTTTTTTTTATGAAAATAGTCGCAAAAAGGGTAGACCTATCGTGTGGGCCGCGGACGGCCCGCACTGCGACTATTAGAAGGAGAAGGGATTATAGAAAGGAAATGATTGTGGACACGCTTTTTAAAAAGTTGTAGGTCATAGTTCTCTGGAAAAACTGATTTTGGAAGCTTATTCCATTCCGTAGCAGCCCTGTAAAAGAAGGATTCTTAATGAAGATTGGTCCTAGTAGTGTCAATCTTGAGAGTAAATGGGTGAGACTGATCAGCGTGCCGAGTTCTTCGGCCGAATGTGGCCAATGGTGGTACAAGAGTTTTTATTTCTCTGGAGCATCTGCCATGGAAATATCTGTAACGCAATGACTGGTCTGCAACTCTTTCTCTATGTTCTAGAGGGTGAAGGGTATCTGTGAGAGTTGAGCTGTTTATCAAGCGAATGGCTCTTTTCTGAATGGAATCTAGAAGACGAAGAAAATGCCTCAGTGCTGAACCCCAAATGTGCGAGCAATACTCCAGTAGAGGTCGGATTTGAGCCTTTTACGTCGTCAACAGTTGATTAGGAGTAAAGAACTTTCTGGCTTTCCACAGAAAACCACAGATCTCTATTAATGGAATCAACCTGTTCCTATCTTAGTCTTTTTGTATCATTCACCGAAAGTGATCGATAGGATGTGAAAGTTGAGACAAGTGTGCTATCGTCTGCGAAACTGTAAATGGGGTTCGTGGTGGTTTTCAAGAGGTCGTGTAAAAGAAATAAGGTGGGGGACAGGATGGAACCCTGGGGGACCCCGGCATTAGTTTTAAACGCATCAGAAGAAATACCGTCAACTGCCACATGTAAGGAGCGATCTTGCATGAAGTTCAAGAGCCATTGGCGCAGTTTGGTTGGGAGACCGTAGGCAGATAATTTACTTAACAATGCCTGGTGCCAAACGCGGTCAAAGGCTTTAGATATATCCAAAGCTATTGCACGGGATTCACCAAACTTTTCAATAGTGTTTGTCCAGAGCTGAGTGACATAAGCCAGCAAATCTCCAGTAGACCGAAGTTGTCGAAATCCATATTGTCTGTCATGGATTATCTCAAATTTCTCCAGATATTTGATAAGTTCTGTGTTAATCGCTTTTTCCATAACTTTGGATATGACTGAGAGAAATGCAATAGGGCGATAATTTGCAGGAATAGTCTTCTTTCCTTTTTTCGGAATCGGTTGGACTTTGGCGTTTTTCCGCATGGACGGAAATACTCCCTTGCTGTATGATAACTTGAAGAGTCTACAGAGAACCAGGGTGAGCTCTCGAGCACAGGTCTTCAGGACAATTGTCGGAATTCCATCTGGTCCTACTTGCCTTATTAGAGTCAAGATCTGACTCTCATAGAGTGCGCTAGTTATACGGTTCGTACCGAGTAGTATTAAACATAACTTTTTTAAGGTTAGATTTATTAATCAAAACTGTGAACAAAAACAATAACATAATTTTAATGCTAAAGTTATTAATTAAACAAAGAATCCCTTCTTCTACTTTCATCAGTGATGTCATACATGCTCGTCGGTTGTTGGTAGGTACTCTTGATCTGGCTTGTTTTCAAAACAATGTCGATCTGATAGAGATATGTTCGCCGAGGTTGACCACTACCGACTTGCCCATTTACATTCTCCTTATAAATCTGTTTAGTCAATATATCCTCTCTACGAGTCCAAACCATCCAAGCATTCCTATCTTTGTAATCACATCTTCTTTCACACCACAGCGTTCGCTTATCTCACTATTCTTCACTTTATCTAACCGATTCACTCCGGCTATACTTCCCAGACTACTTATCTCCGCAGCATTAATCCTATTTTCATGCGTCTTTTACAATATTCACCAACATACATAAGTATAGGAACAAACCCTTCTCTATGCATAGCCAGAAGTGCATTTTTAAAACGTTCTGGCTGCTCATAAAGTTATGCACGGCTCCATTCATTTGTTTCCCTACCAAAACCCTTCACTCAATGTCACAGTCATACTTTCCGTCTCTCGTAAACTTTGAACCCAAGTATACGAACTCTTTCACTTGTTCCACTCTTTCTCCTTCAATCAGCACCTCGCAGTTTGTCATGCTTTCTTCTCTTTCAAAAACCATTACTTACATTTACTTTCTTTCCTTCTAGTTTTAGTGCATCATGCATATTATAAACCGTTGCCTGCAACTCCTCTTCAGTTGGCGCACATCTGCGTAAAGGAGGATAAAATCATTCATTCTTTATCCATTCTCACTCTCTGTTAAATCTCTTAAACAATTGTGAGTTCAACCTTTTCATTCATTTTTCTAGAAATGTATAAACAGTATCATCGTAAAAGAGAGTTGGCTGTATTTATAAAAATGATCCTATTCTGTTTTTGTTCCTGATTGGATTTTGAGAATACATTGACGATGGTACTCTCTAGTATGGGGATTTGAATATGTAACGCAATTTTGTTGGAAACTTTCATCGATTTTCGTTTCCGCTTTTTTGTACAAGAATTTGTTTCATACGTTCAAAATCGTAAAATGCAATACAGCATTGCAGTATGCATATATACACCCGTATACAGGATACAATAAACGATTTGAAAGGATTTATATAGAGAAACTGCGGTATAGCGTTGCTATTCGCTTTTACACTCTTCCACACAAATGCCAAATAATTTCTCCTCCACTTCTCCTTCAAACTGTAAACATAAAAGTATTTTTATATGTATATATGTACACACACACACACATTCAATCTTTCGCGATCGGAAGAAAATTGAAAAAATCCATTTGGATTTGGTTTTGTGCGCTCGAATGGACATTTTGATGTTCGGGCTCACTTTCTCTCTAAACGCAAAAATGTTTAATGGCCACTGTATGCGCGGAATACAAATGAAAGGGATGCCTTTTGAAGAGAGGATTTTTTTTTGCACAAAATAAGATCTATATTAGAAAGTCCTTTGCGAGAGCCTTACAAAGATTAATTTTCGTATATGAATAAATTATTATACAGTGTGAGTCAACGATTGCATGAAGTAACTTTACTTTATTTCGAGGTGGTACGGAGTAATAAATCCTATTTATAAATGCAAAACACTAACAGAGTGGTTAAACAAACTAATTTCTAATTTGTCCGCAACAGCTGTTACAGTGTGGATTATTATACAGGGTGTTTCAAAAAAAGATGACCTGTCTCTAGGATAGGTAGAAAACTAAAAAATAATTGGGGTTTGCTTAGTAAACATTTTCGTAACGTCATCCGTACTCAAGATAAAGTGCGTTGAAGAAAAAAAATTTATACCCATTTGACGAAACTACTAAAAACGTTGTAATGAAATTTTATGCGAATATGTTTTAGAAGCTGATACATCCATTGAATTTGTTTTTATATCTGACTCTCATAAAGGGCGCTAGTTACACGGTTCATACCAAGTAGTATTGAACATAACTTTTTTAAGGTTAGATTTATTAATCAAAACTTCAAGTGAACTTAAACATCATTCAATTTTACACCAAACAGGTACTCTTGGTAAAATTCGATACCGTGTACCATTTTCGGAATATTTTGATTTGAAAATTATGAAGTACCAAATTTTTTTCTTCAACCCCCTTTATCCTGAATACGGATGGCGTACACAAATCATATCACGCATTTCACTGTTGGACAATTCATTATGTCGTGGCATTTTCTTATTTTACTACAAATAATACACTCTTACTTAGTGACAGTAAAATTTTCAAATATTTCTTTACACGAATAACTGATAAGTTCTGACATAAGCCTACTTGAAAAAAAGTCAATATAATAACGGTGGCTTAGGAGTCTTTACGCTGAATGTTTGAAATGCAAATAACTCAAAAACTATATGAAAATCGAGATCTCTTTTCACTTTCTGCTTGAGAAAGGTTGAATCTAAGCATCTCACGGAGTACTTTTTTAATTTTTTGAAAAAAAAGTACGCCGCAGACCCGGCAAGGCCAAATTTACTACGAAATTAACGCAACAGTGAGTTGGAGTGAGACGCTAAGCGTTTTTTGTTCGTCATTGGTCTCCGCCCCTTTCGCTCGGGATTTTTACTTCCCGCTTTAAACCGCAAATTTACTCTGACATGTTTGTAAAGGTTAACCCCTTCTTAAGTAGACAAAAATGTTGTGATATTTTCCTTTTGGTCCAGAAGATTTTTTCCACTGGTTAGTTTTGAAA
Organism: Agelastica alni; assembly: GCA_950111635.1. Taxonomy (NCBI): domain Eukaryota; kingdom Metazoa; phylum Arthropoda; class Insecta; order Coleoptera; family Chrysomelidae; genus Agelastica; species Agelastica alni. The sequence goes on from OX467716.1 coordinate 23,908,562, forward strand.
TTGATAACATTTGCAGGAAAAACGGTGACCGCTCTTGAAGTGTTTTTTATAGTGTGGGGTTATAATTTGATTTTACGTCATGCCCGGCGAAGGAAGAGAATCAAAGTTCAAATTTTATTTCGGCGAGAAGAAGGATAATTGGAGGTTTGAAAAGCAAGAAAAGAATACGTGTCGACGTTAGAGAAAACGGATTTTCCCGCATTTCATCGAAGACAGTCGAGAAAAAAAGAAGCCAAAAACCGAAATCCGCTTTCAGCGAACATAAAAGTCACAATTCCAAATGGGATTTGTAAAGTTTACGATATTATTCGCGGGCCATTCTCACTTATAGAAGGTTTTATCGAGATTCTCATCGCTGAGTTCGGCCTTTGAAAAAGAAACCCATTCAGGTTTATTGGAAAAATTGAAACTGCAAAGCGCGATCGTAAGAAAAATGGGATCTTTACGGCCGTATCGCAATTTATTGTGTCGTTTTAAATACAATTATTTTGAGTTAGTCGAAAATTTTGCTGAAATCGACGATATAAACACTTCCAAGTAGATGATGCACTACTTGCCGATTTTGAATAGAAATATTGCGATTTACGACTTCCATTTATATCCTATTTGTACAATAAAATAATCTCTTTGTTCTGTCCCCGTGCAAATTTAAATGCAGAATTAATGATTACTCTACCTAGAAGTCAGAAGGTCTATTGCGCTTTTATAGACTTAGAAAAGGCCTGTGACAGAGTGGTGAGGAGTGAATTGTGGTCGACATTATCTAAGTATGGGGTGAGCGGTAGTTTAATACGAGCACTGGAATCGCTATACGAGGATTCCACTGCTTGTGTCAGGATAAACGGAGCTTACACGGACTGGTTTAACATTGAAAAAGGTGTGAGACAGTGATGTGTGGCTTCGCCATGGCTGTTTAACTTATACATAGACGATTGTTTAAAAGATTTGAAAGAGAGTGCGTATGGATTAAAAATGAATTATTTGATCGTCAAATGCCTTCTTTACGCTGATGATCAAGTCATATTAGTGTCATCTGAAGAGGAGTTGCAGGTGATGGTTAATATTATGCAAGATGCCTTGAAAATCAAAGGGATAAAAATAAATGTAAGCAAACAAAAGTAATGGTTTTTGAAAGAGAAGAAAGCATGACAAACTGTAAAGTTCTGATTAAGGGAGAAAGAGTGGAACAAGTAAATAAGTTTGTATACCTGGTGTTAAAGAAGATGTGGTTACAAAGATAGATAAAGGAATGCGTAGATGGTTTGGACACGTAGAAAGGATGGATAAAGGAAGATTGACGAAACATTTTTATAAGGCGAGTGTGAATGGACAAGTCGGTAGAGGTCGACCTCGGCGAACATATCTCGATCAGATCAACATTGTTTTGAAGAAAGGCCAGGTCAAGAGTACCAACAACCGACGAGCATGTATGAGAGCACTGATGAAAGTAGAGGAAGCAAAAGATGTGTGTAAGAACCGTAGCAAGTGGAGGGAAGTGGTCTTTGCCTACCCCTAAAGGAAAAAGGGGTGACTATATGTTTGTATGTATGTACCTTTTTCTACACAGTGGGGTCATTCGTTTTTACTTTTTTTTATTTTTCCAATTTATTTGCAATCTGTAAAATGGTATACAATAAGCAAATGATTTAACAATATTTTTAACATGTAAGAAACTGTCCAGTATTATAAGAAGTAGATTCAAACGATTAAGTCAATAGATTTTAAACTTTTATTTCACTTATTTTAGTATATTAATATTTGTTTGTCCCTAGTTTTAAGTAGTTGCGTTTGTAACTAAGATTTAATAGCAAATAACCACTGGGTTATTTTCCTGCATGTCTATTTGTCTGATAACCAAAATATTTACCTATTGTTCTGATGTGAATAGATTATAAATTATTTGGGAAATTAAAAAAAAATATCCTATTTGTACAATAAAATAATGTCTTTGTTTAGTCCCCGTGCTAATTTAAATGCAGTATGTATGATTACTCTTCCTTTTTTTCCACAGTGGGGTCATTAGTTTTTATTTTTCCAATTTATTTGCAATCTGTAAAATGGTATACATTAAGTAAATTATTTAACAAAATTTTTAACATGTAAGAAACTTTTCAGTGGAAGTTTCCTTTAAATCTATTAAATGACACTAATTAGGTATAGTTGTGTAGATTAAGAATAAATAAACCTAAACCTAGTAAAAAAATCACAGGAGGTATGGCGTTTGAGTCTTCTTTTCGCAGTTGGTTGTGTCATAAGAACAAGTGTATTAGGATGGAAACTTAGTCTTTCGGTGTATTTTCTTGCTGATTTCTTTTTTAAAACAAAATTCCGGTTCTTACAAACTCAAAAAGTCCAGAATTTTGACTAAAGAAAATGTTGCAAAGTTTTTACAAGAGGCGGAGAATAAAAAATATTTGCTAGTGAAAGTTTTAATGGAAATAGGTATAAGTGGAGCATGCCGAAGAGAGGAACTAAATAACTTAAGAAGGAAAGATGTGCACGATGAAGGGACTGTTTTTAGAATTGTAATACCCAGTACAAAAACAAATGTTTCCTGTGAATTCTTCGCAACGCCTGATGATGTCGAAGGAGTAAATATGGTACAATTGGTGCGAACCTATGCATCAATGAGACCCAGCGATACTCGTTTCTTTTTGTTATTTAAAAACAACAAATGTACAAAGCAGCCAGTAGGTATTCATACTTTTGGAGACATGTGCAAGACAATTGCTTCTTTTTTAAAGTTACCCTATTCTAACGAATACACGGGTCACTGTTTTCTAAGATCTTCAGCTTCATTGTTGGCTCATTCCGGAGTAGATCTTCACACTGTTAAACGTCATGGTGACTGGAAAAGTGGCACAGTTGCTGAAGATTATAGGTACAGGAAATTCACGCGAAAATAAAAAAAGAATTTCGGAATCCATTCTTGGACCAAAAATCATTATCGGATGTTATTCCTGAAGAGCTATCCGAAAAACCCCCGGACGACGAGTTTCCAACGATTCGGCAAGTTGTTCCATGAAAACTCCTCCGGTGCACCAGGTCCTCCTGGACAGGTCAACGATGTCAAATTCGTGACGGGCTGCCTAAAACACCCCCGGGGCACGAGATTCTCTTGATTTATCACAAGTTAAGCAGGAACTCCAGGGGATAACGTTCCTAACGCCGTCCTGACCTCCAGGTGTACAGGGGGCTAATTTATACATCATATTCAGATTCCGCGACCTGAAAAACTCCCAGGTGCAAAATTTCGTATAGTTCGGGTGTTTTTTTTTGGCAGATATGAATTTTTTCCCATCACTTGAAATTATGCAGATGAAAGAATACACTTTTTGATGCACAAATGCATTTTTCGTGAAATCTGGATAACAAAATATAAACTAAGTTTCTAAATGAGCTAACAATTCGAATACAAGCATCTCGATCTGTTTGTCTGCGCAAATTTCCTGGGTTTTGGTTATTTCAGTGTCAAATTTCGTCGCCCATTAAACAAGTTTAGTTAATTATGGCACCTCGATGCAGCTATTATTTTAACTTGGGCGACAATCACGTATTTCTACCTATAACTCTGAAATTTTGGCATTTAGGTATAGAGAAAATAACATGAAAAATATTCAGTATTTTTTAGGAATTTAAAAATAAAAAAATATATAGGGTGATTTCTTTAAGATAATAAAGTTCAATATTTTTACAGAAAAACGGAAGATCTGACAACAATGTAAATACCACCGTAGGATCGGCCATATCATAAAACCCATACAATCCAAAATTTGTAAAAATCGAGTTGGTCGTTTCTGTGATAAATGATTCGTTTTTTACTGAAAACTCACTCTGTATACCATTTTTGAACCTCGAAAAGTTTCATCAAAATTACTCCAGTAGTTTTTGTGTAATGCCTCCAACAATTAACAAATAGTTACAGTTTTTTAATAGTATAGATACAAACACTTGGAATTCTTCTTCTTTGAGTGCTCTGTAGTGCCCTTAGCCAGGAAAACTTGTAAAAAAGGTTTAATAAAGGCCCAATGAACTCAGTTGACCGTTCATGGAAATAACTTTGAACTCACTTAGAACGTGTCGCCAGACACACGTATTCATGTTTATGTTTATTAATCATTCGTATTTATTTCGCAACCAAGCGTCTCGGAAAAGATTGAGTGTTGATGTTTTATTTTGACCAGTCGTTACGCTGTCCTACTTAGCAGCGTCCGTCAAGTTCACGACAGAAATGTTGAATCACACAAACTAAATAAACGTATTTTAAGTTCAACGTTCTTTTACTTAACGAGAGTTTTTCCGAAACTTCAACGAGCAAGGGACCTTACATTACATGGCGATCCTAATAATATATAACTCATCCGTTAACGGATATTAGCGATCATCATGGCAATTTGAACCAATGAAATAGCTGCCCTGAAAAGGCCGTTCGTTATGGTACCAAACCAAGTTCTCAAATTCTTTAACCAAGAGATTCTCTTCCTGTCAGGTCCCCTTCGTCCTATGGCTCTCCCCTGGAGAACCAGCTGTGAGAGCTCATAACGTTTCCCATTCCGCATTATGTGACGTTATGTACTCAAGCTTCCTAGTCTTGATCTTCTTTATGATCTCTATATCTTTATTTATTCTCTCGAGCACTCTAGTGCACTGGAGTATTGAGTGAGCGTCCATGATTCTGCTCCATAAAGTAGATTATAGATTGTAGGGTGGGTCGTGAAGGCTATGCAAGCTTTCAAGCACCTCGACCTATCAGATCTTTTGTGCATAACCCTTAATCTATTCAAGGCCCGGGATTCCGAGATTTCGAGTAAAGTTTATCAGTTTCCTGGGGGCTAAGTTTCTGATATCGAAGGGCTTTAGGAAGGCCACTCCCAGGAACTTGAGCCTCTTGCAGAAAAGCGCTGGGCATTCGCAAAGCAAAAGTTCTCGCAGTAGCGGCAACTATCACTTTCTGTTTTGCCTATTTTTTTCAGGTGGTACCTTAGAGGGCAGTGTCCAGTGAGGAGTCCCGTCACCAGCTCCATAAAGTAACACTGGGAACACGTAACAGTGAAGCATTCTTACTTTGGTTGTTAGATTAAGGTCGTGGCTTTTAAAAAGGTTTGACATTTTTAGAAACGCCGCTCGGGATTTTTTAATCCGGTATTCAATTTCACGAGAATGGCCTTCGTTTATTGTTGTGCCTAGGTACGTGTATGAAGCAATGGTGGTAATTCCGTGGTAACTTGGAATTACCACGACAATAGACCAGTATTATCTTAAATATCCTTCAAATTTCGTATTGAACACAACGCTCCTTTTTAATACTTTCGTAGCCGTACATACATTCGCATCAATAATTACATAAACTAACAGTGTTGCACCGATTTTTATTTCACAAATATTTTTTATTCACTTGGTCATTTTTTCGTATAGCCTTGACTAAGAGACATTGTTACATTACTGATGGTGGTGCTTGCTATTCCTGCAATTTCCCCAAAGAAAATATTTTATCTTCTCATATAGGAAGAGATACAATAACCAACAGATCCTATTTTTATAAGGGAACAAATGAATTGCCCTTGGCTTATTTGACGCTCGGCTCTTCGCACTCTGTTGCGAATTTTTGTTGGCTTTTCGGTCAATCGCAAATAATGCATTTATTGCTCTACGACAGTGGCGGATTTTTTCAAGTAGAAATTTGTGTTTGAAACAGTTGCATCTTACGTTGAATTAATATCCTAAAAATGTTAAAGTTATATCGAATAATGCAAAGGAAGAGCCCGGATATCAAGGACCGTAAAGGATCTTTACTAACATCTGGTGACAAGGCAGTGCCCCCGCCAAGTCGAGCACGGTCGAAGCAATTCAGGCCATTTTCGAACCTCCTATACTTTTTTTTTTATGAAAATAGTCGCAAAAAGGGTAGACCTATCGTGTGGGCCGCGGACGGCCCGCACTGCGACTATTAAAAGGGGAAGGGATTATAGAAAAGAAATGATTGTGGACACGCTTTTTAAAAAGTTGCAGGTCATAGTTCTCTGGAAAAACTGATTTTGGAAGCTTCCGTAGCAGCCCTGTAAAAGAAGGATTCTTGATAAAGATTGGTCCATGTAGTGTCAAGCTTGAGAGTAAATGGGTGAGACTGATCAGCGTGCCGAGTTCTTCGGCCGAATGTGGCCAATGGTGGTACAAGAGTTTTTATTTATCTGGAGCATCTGCCATGGAAATATCTGTAGAGCAATGACTGGTCTGCAACTCTTCTATGTTCTAGAGGGTGAAGGGTATTTGTGAGAGTTGAGCTGTTTATCAAGCGAATGGCTCTTTTCTGAATGGAATCTAGAAGACGAAGAGAATGCCTTGGTGCTGAACCCCAAATATGCGAACAATACTCCAGTAGAGGTCGGATTTGAGCCTTGTACGTCGTCAACAGTTGATCAGGAGTAAAAAACTTTCTGGCTTTCCACAGAAAACCTAGCCTCTGGCTTGCCGACTTTGCGATGTTAGCAACATGGTCATGCCAAGACATATTATTGGTCACCGTGACTCCCAAAATCGAGATGGAGGAACTTGGTTCAAGGGTATTACCGGACATTGTGATGGGATGATTTGAGGAATTCACTTTCTTGGAAAACGTGGCACTTTGTGTTTTTTGGGCGTTGAACTGAACAAGATTGTTGGTTCCCCACTATATATATATATATATATATATATATATATATATATACTATCCCCTATGCTCTTTAGCGCTTACTCTGAATTCATAATGCGATAGGTGCTGGACAACTGGGAGGGAGGTATAACTATTGGTGGAACTAGGATGTCTAACTTGAGATTCGCCGACGACACAGCTCTCTTAGCAACCTTCTTAATATCCTAGAACAAACTAGTGAGGCTTACGGCCTTAAAGTCAATTACAACAAGACCAAAGTGATGATTATAGACAGAGAACATAACAACCATCCTTAAAAATCGCAAGCTGTCAAGTGGTGCAGAACTTTGTATACCTCGGATCTTTAATCGAAATTACAGGCAGTAGCGAAAAAGAAATCCGCCGGTGCATTCAACAGACACGACTAGCCATGAAAAAACTTAATAGAATATGGCATGACTCTAACATCACCAAAACAACTAAAATATTTTTGGTTCCATCCCTGGTTTTTTTTATCTTTCTGTACGCGTCAGAGACGTGGAGTACCAAACAGGCTGATCGCCACCGTATAGATGCCTTCGAGATGTGGTGCTGGAGGATTCCGTGGACGGCACATAGAACAAACGTCTCAGTTTTAAATAAGATTGGTAATCCAAGGCGCCTGTCCTCCATAGTATTAAAACGTGCCCTGACATTTTTTGGACACATTCACAACATGGAAAAACTAGTTGTACAAGGCCATCCTCCCACTGATCGACGACGTGATCGATCTCCTACACGCTGGGTGGATCTAACGAAGATGTGTCTTGATCTAAACGTCAGTGGGGCTTCCGAACTAACTTCTAATCGGATGATCGGCCAATACCAGCAACAACTGACAATAAAATAAGTTCACAACACATCTGACAAGATGTTATGACTGTGATGATAAAGCAGTCATTGTATAAACACGTTACATTTCAAATTTCATTTAATTTGAACCAGTAGTTTAAGAATTATAACTAGTCAAAGTTTCTTAATTATGTTACTCACTCACTGACTGACCGATCATCAAAACTCTAAGGCACTTCTAGCAGACATAGAAGCTTCAAATTTAGAATACAATTAGTGATTAGTGTATAAATCAAGGAAAAACTAAAATATTTTGCAATTTCGGTCCAGTTTTCTAGATACACCAACTGCATAAATAACTTTGTAATCCCATATAAATATAAGGAACTACAAAGTTACATTTGCAGTTAATGAATCAGTGTACCTGTATATGTATAATAAAGGAAAAAAAGTAGGACTATCTACAAAAAGAAATGAGATGCAATCAAAAACATAACTTGTAAAAAACACCAAGTCTCGCAACTCAGTTCTTCGATCGTAAAAAGTTGTGAGATCCATGTAATAACAAGTCGGTTAATTTATTCGGTCTCTACCTAAAAGGGTCCTTCTGTCTTGAGTTATTACGTAATTAGCTAACCTAACATTTTATAGTGACCATATCAATATTAAAAATCTTTTATATTTTAAATAAATAGATTGACTTGGCAATCGCACTAAACAATCTAATTTAATATAATATGTATTAGTTGTGAGATACATTGTGTTTTCAAGCGATCGCCAAGTTAATCTATTTATTTAAAACACAAAAGATTTTTAATATCGATATGGTCGCTATAAGATGTTGTTAGGTTAGCTAATTACGTAATAATTTAAGACAGAAAGACCCTTAAGTAGGGACTGAATAAATTGACCGACTTGGTATTACATGGACTTCACAACTTTTTACGGTAGAAGAACTGAATTGCGAGACTTGGTGTTTTCTACAAGTTATGTTTTTGATGGCATTCATCTTGTCTGTAATAAACAATAATTACACGTATTCGTAAATTGTTTAAAACGAATAATTAAAAGTAAGTAAGTAAATAATTACAATTTAAAGTATTTTTTGAAAATATTCCGTTCAAAAAAATAACCACCATTTTAAATGAAAATTTCGTGAAAAATACACACGAATTTAAATATAAAATCGATTAGGTCCATCCCTAAAGAACGCCACTGTTTTTAAACGCGTTACGCTCTTTTCTTTTCTCTCAATAAGGCAGTTGTTAGTTGTTTGCTTTAAACCTAGCCTCTAGGATTTATATTGTTCTTCTTCACCACACCAGCCAATATGTTTATCAAGAAAAAACCTTATTGTGCACAAAAAGTTATTCAAGAGACGCATTTTACTTTTAAACCCACTAAAAATATCTATCGTATTGAGAACAAACGATCCATTAAATATTGTAGGTGTTTATCAATATTGGGTGATTTAAAATACGTCAATCCAGCTCATGGGGAGCTGTATCTTCTGCAGTATCTTAAAATGTTAACCTAATTTATATTTTATTGTAAAAATTTAGTGTTCGTCAACTCGTGGTTTAAAAGTTAAAATGGCTTACATGGAGATACCTTATCCAATAGGAAAACAATGCTTCAAGTCGTCTTAAAATTTCAAGAGCAGATAAGCAGATAAGAATTATATACAGAGTGGACCAAAAGTCTAGAAACGGACAATTATCTCGTAAATTGCTAGTCCAAATTGTACAAAATTTGAGATAAGCCTATTTTGAGATACGAAGATTCCAGATTTGACATTTGCAATGTTGTCAGATTTGCCGTTTCTCTGATATTATTTGACACTTTGGTTTTTTAAACTCCTCACGCTGTATATTTAGTCATTATTGGAATCTCCTCTTCAATACGAGTTTAGCTACGTGTGTCACTCATGATTTTATGTTGTCTAAAAGGTTTTAAATAAATAAAACAGAAGTGTGGCAATGCCCAATTGTATTATTAATTTTACATACTAACTATTTTCAATTACATTAAAAGATTACAACATTAATCTAGTGTTCAAAATGTGCTCCATTTGTAAGTTGACAGTACCCTAACCGATGGTAGAATGCGTCTACCATATTTCTCCATGATTGTTTAGACCTTGACTAGACCTTTAAGAGTACATAAAATCATAAGTGTTACATATGGTGAACTCTTATTAAAGAGGACATTCCAATTATGACTGAATATACAGGGTGATGTATTTAAAAAACCAAAGTGACTAATAATGTCAGAGAAACGGCAAATCTGACAACACTGCAATCAGTTCACTATTCACCCATGTAAACAAATGGAGGTTAGTTTATTGTTTACACCTCGAGAAGCTCATACGATCAATAATAGATGTCGCCCACTCCGTGATTCTTCCTTATAGACGATTCACTATTGTTTAAAAGATTTAAAAGAGAAGAGAGAAGAGATTTAGAAATAATTATTTGATCGTCAAATGCCTCCTTTACGCCGATGATCAAGTCATATTAGCGTCATCTGAAGAGGAGTTGCAGGCGATGGTTAATATTATGCATGTTGCCTTATAAATCAAAGGGATGAAAAAGAATGTAAGCAAAACGACAGCAATAGTTTTTGAAAAAGATGAAAGCATGACAAACTGCAAAGTGCTGATTGAAGGAGAAAGAGTGAAACATGTGAAAGAGTTTTATACTTGGGTTAAAAATGTACGAGAGACGAAAGTATGACTGTGGCATTAAGCGAAGGGTGTTGACAGCGAAATAAATTAATGGGGCGCTGCACAACTTTATAAGCAGCCAAAACATGTAAAAAAGGCACAACTAGCTATACATAGAGAAGTGCCTGTCCCTACAATTATGTATGGTAGTGAATGTTGCGTTTGACAGAAGAAGCATGAAAGTAGGATTAATGTTGCGAAGATAACTTACTTGAGAGCTTGAGAGACTCTGATGGAAGATAGATTAAGGTATGCTTGGTTGGTTTGGACACGCAGAGAAAATGAATAAAAGAAGATTGAGGAAGAAGGTTAATGAAGCGAGTGTCAATAGGCAAGTCGGTAGAGATTGATCTAGGCAAACTTGTATGAAAATGCTGATGAAGGCAGAAAAAGCACAAGTCGTGTGTAAAAACCGTAGCAAGTGGTCTACCCCTACGGAATAAAAGGCATGACTGTAAGTATGTATGTACAACCAATAACAAACGGGTCAAAAAATGTAAGTTGAGAAGTGTAGTACCTACCACACAATTTCATCATAGAAAAAAAAAGTTTGATATTTTGAATACCAAATATATCGCCACTCTTATTAATTGTAATTCCAACTAACCTTTCCTAACCTATCATACCGTTAGTCCAGAATTAGAATATTGCTGGCTTTGACACATTATAAATACGTTATTTAAACAAAAATGTTAACTAATGCTAATTTTTAAAGTATCTGATTTCAAGTAAAACATGTAAACTTTAAATTCAGAATTTTACTGATACCAAGCAAAGAGTAAATACTCAGTTATTAGTATTTAACTCTTTTTTTATATTCAACATCAAAATATCAATATTTTGTGTCAGAGAAAGGATTTCTATTCATTTAAATTATTTCTGCAAATGTTCTTAATGTTCACTGTACAAATAAAGGTTTTCTTGTTTGACGTGATTTACCTTTCTTGCTAAACAACATAAGCAATTGTTTAAACTTCTGCCTTTAAAAACTAGATAGCTCTGCATTTAGCACATTAAATATACGATTGGAAAATGGCGACTCTGCACATCTTTTATTATTGGTAAATAGAAATGGACCCTTGCAAATGTAAATAAACTAGAACAACTACCGCTCGGTAGATGGCGAGAAATGTCTTTGTTGCATTAATTTAAAGATTGTTTTGACAATGATATCTAATTTAAATGTGTCATGACAAATAAATATACAATAAATGTAAATTATTTATTTAACTACTTACTTTATGAAACATTTTATGCGGTCACGTGGTACGTTGGTTAGTTAAATATTTGATATCCTAGCAAAGAAAAGTAAAAATAGAAATGTGGGTAGATAAAAAAATTAGATTAAAAAAATTTAATTCAAAAGTACCAATCTCTCATCTTACATTCTTCGTATTGCGGGAAAAATTTCCTGAAATTTTTTATTGACCAAATAAATGATGAATAATGATGAAAATACTTTTCTACGAATACAAAAAAAAATACTGATTAAAATAAAAATAATATCCTGATGTAACGTCTGCAACGAAATGTCGACATTACAAGCGAGCAGTTCGCGCCATCTACATTTAATTAAAAGCACCGGATACACTCGCAAAAATAAAGAGCTTGTCTTGAAAATCTCAATTAAAATTTCACCTCACAAGCCCTATATGTCGACGCGAATAAAAAACAATCAAACGTAAAACAAAGGGCACAATTAAAACAAAAAGCTATATGAACAAAACTCAGTGCCTGCCTGGATCCCCAGTTAATCACTAAAATGGCGTCTACTGTTTTCCCATGTGTTTTTATTGTGTTGTAAATTAAAACAGCGCTAACAATGGGATTTGGACGGGGCTCGGGTGAGTTTTGGGGGTTGCTCGCGGATGTGTGCGAGTCGCGATTGTCGACGAGACGAATATGCTGTGTGTGTGTGTGTGTGTGTGTGTGTGTGTGTGTGTGTGTGTGTGTGTGTGTGTGTGTGTGTGTGTGTGTGTGTGTGTGTGTGTGTGTGTGTGTGTGTGTGTGTGTGTGTGTGTGTGTGTGTGTGTGTGTGTGTGTATGTGTATGTACCAGCCACCCCCCTATCCCGCTCTACTGCAATTCGAACAACCGATACCTCGGAGACCGACTTTTCTGGCTCGAAATTCGTTATTTTGTCTGCTTCTATTGTACCCTCGAATAATCCGACTCTTCTCCAACATTCGCCAGTGCAATACAATGCGGCTGGAGTGCATTCTCTTACAGGCAAAGCTCCAGGTCTAAATGTTAACTAACGATAAACGGAATTTTTCTCCCCGATAATGAATATTGCTTTCGAATTCTCTAATCGCGAACAAACAAAGATATTTTGCCCCATAGCAGATAGCCAAATTAATTAAATTTATTGCAAAAAAAAAAATCAAAATGTTTAATGACAAAATAAAAAACTGCGAAAAAAAAATATTGCGAGTCGTAATTTTTTAACATAAAGCCGACTGTTGATCGAAATTTTATTGAAAAGTATTCACTTTTGTTGTAACAATACACAGTCACAGAACAAGCAAAAATAATCTTTTATAAATTCACCTAATAAAATAATGGGTATTTTTTTTATTTAAAAGTACTGCACCAACCTCTTTGGTTATTAGCTTTACAATACATACGTCGATTTTTGTTCTAAGTAGGACACATTTTTACGATACAGATATCATTGATTTGTCAACCTCCTCCATTCCACTTCCCATACATACATACAGTCACGCCTTTTTCCCGTAGGGGTAGGCAGAGACCACTTCCTTCCACTTACGCTACGGTTCTTACACACATCTTTTGCTTCCTCTACTTTCATCAGTGCTCTCATACATGCTCGTCGGTTGTTGGTACTCTTGACCTAGACTTTCCTTTCTTCCCCAACCACTTAATTTAAATTAGGGAATGTACCACTTGCGGTACATCATTAAAAAGGCATTTAGATGGAGTATTCAGGCACATGATCATTCATGATTTTTTTTTATATTTACAACGTCTTTACAAAAAAAGTCTCAATTAATTTTAGTGCAACACCTCTTAAAAATAAAACGCAACGCCTGTGTTTTGATGATGTGTCAATTTTGCTGTAACATAAAAAATAAATTAAAATGAATTTTGTAAAAAAAGATGTGTGCACTATGTGCGCTTATTAGAAGTGAAACATCTAACGTTTAAACGGCTGGAATTTAATTCAGTTATACTGAATATATACAGGGAATATTATAAGGATTGGAATGAAGTATTTATAGAACGACATATAGCATATTTCACGAATATACGGCGGTAACGGATTATCGTTAGAAACTCGATAAGCACTATTCAACTGTACATTTAAGAAGTACGAAAGTAAATTCCCCTTATATTTTTAAACAAATTATGTAGGTAACGAATTTTATTTTATAAGGGACTTCTTGTTTGTAAATTAAGGAATAATATTTTTATTTGTTAGCACGGGTAATTTTGCTACCAAATCTGTTCTTATTAACTATTTATTATGCATAATAACAGAGAGGTAAGTAATTTAAACAAATTTTACTAATTAACTAAGCTATTAAGCTTTAATTTAGCTTGTTGATTTATTTTAGTTGGATTTTTTGTTAGATTTCCAGAAAAGTAATTAGTAATCCTGGGTTATTATTGTAGTGGATACCAACATTAAAATCGTATAGTATCGATTGTAATTTCAAGTAGTGTATGTATATCTATATAGATGCATTAATATTGGATATATACGCGGAAAAGGACAATGGAGGTCCGTTGCTACCAGTTTTATCAATACGTAAGCGTATGTGTGATGCGATGGGTATTCTTCTTCTTCATCAGCTCTACAGCCTAGTACAGGCCAAGGCTTTCCCAATTGGGCTCCTCCAGGCAGGACGATTTGCAGCCAGACTTCTCCATCTTTGCACTCCCAATTCCTTCAAGTCCTTCTCCACTATGTCCAACCACCTTGTATTCGGTCTCCCTCTTCTCCTTGTACCCTCTATCTTTGAAAATGTCAATTTTTTAGCAGGGTCGGAATCTTCTCGTCGAAAAACATGTCCCAGCCATCTAATCCTGTAGGATTTGATAACTCTCAGTATGTCAGGTTCTTTGTACTTGTTATATACTTCGTGGTTATAAAGACTTCTCCAAGTGTTATTTTCTTTGACTGCTCCAAAAATTGATCGAAGTATCTTCCTTTCAAAAATGAGTAGTCTATTTTCTTCTGTCTTATTTACTGCCCAAGTCTCGCTACCATAATGGATTATTGGTCTGATTAGGGTTTTGTATAAGTTTACTTTGGTACTAATTGAGAGAAATTTTGATTTAAGTTGGTTCTTTAGACCAAAGTAACATCTATTTGCCATCAAGAGTCTGTTCCTAACTTCAATTTTAAGATCCTTTTTGCTGGTAACAAGCGTGCCCAAGTATTTAAACTGTGTGACTCCTTCAAACGTATAGATTCCAATAATGAGTGACTGCACATTATACATTTTAGAGCTTGCTACCATAAATTTTGTTTTTCCTTCGTTAACTGTAAGGCCTATATCTTGAGCAGCATTGTCTAGGGCACTAAAAGTCTCAATCACATCCTGTTTTGTTCGTCCAACTATATCAATGTCATCTGCATAGGCCAGAAGTTGAATAGATCTTTGTAGAATGGTTCCTCTAGTATTAATTCTTGCATCTCTTATCACTTTTTCAAGCGCAATATTGAATAGTATGCAAGACAGGGAGTCTCCTTGTCTGAGACCTCTCTCTGTATAGAAAGCTTCTGATACGTCAGACATGACCTTAACTCTACAACGATGGGTATTGGTGAAACAAAATTAATCTCAGTTTTAAAAAGTGTGAAAGATGAAAAGATGGAAAGATGGAAGAATTCTGGTAAATAGACAGCGCTTGAATAACATCAGATACGCTGATGATACAGTAATATTTACAGATAATATGGAAGATCTAAAACAACTAATGGATAGACTAACAACCAGCAGCCACCAATATGGACTGGATATCAACATGGATAAGACTAAATATATAATCATAAGCAAGAACAACGTTCCCACCTTACAACTAAGATTAGAGGGTGGAACAATTGAAAGAGTGGACAGATATACATATCTCGGCACCATCATAAATGATCAATGGGACCACTCGCAAGAAATTAAAAGCCGAATTGAAAAGAGCAGAAATGTATTCATTAATATGTCAGCAGTTTTTAAAAGTCGAGACCTAACCATGAACACAAAACTAAGAATGTTACGCTGCTATGTGTTTTCCGTGTTACTATACGGAGTGGAGTCATGGACACTGACAGAAGCAATGACGAAAAAGATCGAAGCATCCGAGATGTGGCTCTATAGAAGAATTCTAAGGGTATCATTGACAGATCATGCAACTAACATTGAAATCCTTAGAAGAATGTTTAAGGAAAAAGAAATTATAAATATAATTAAAACAAGAAAAATACAATATCTAGGTCACATCTTGCGAAATGAAAACAGACATAATCTCTTGCAGTGCATATTACAAGCAAAAGTGAAAGGAAAGAGAAGCGCCGAAAGGAGAAGAATCTCATGGCTAAAAAATTTAAGAACTTGGTTCTCCATGACAACCACCGAACTATTCCGAGCAGCTGTAAATAAAGTTAGATTAGCAAATATGGTAGCCAACGTCTGGAACAAATAGGCACCTGAAGAAGAAGAATATGAATCACAATACATCTGCAAAGATGTTATGATTAGGAAAGAAAAGAAAAAAAATCAAAGACGATGAAGTTGTTACTCCTAGCAAGTATATATTGCGTTCCCGTCCCCATTTTTAAATTACAAAAAGCCTTTAATAAAGCTTAGGTACGTTTATACGGTCGCTGACAAAGTAGGTACGCGGGGAGAGAAATAAAAAGGGAGCACCCGTTTCTTTGGCAAATTGCGGTCTGTATGCAATGTATAAGTTTATCCAGTCAACGATGCATTAAACGCATCAAGGAGACTCTGCGGAGAAGAGCGTCACAGGAAGTAAGCGGTGCGACATGGCCACTCAACGTTTCCGGCGTCTCCCATTAAATGCTTCGAGTAGCAATTAGCTTTATATCAAAGTGAGGTTAGGTTAGGCCTGCTCTCTCGTTCGTCCTTTCAATAATAATTATCCAAAGCGACGACGTGCGCATTTCGATTCTTGGTGTTCGTTGCCCGTTTACGTTTCTAATTGGGTTTAAAGTTTAGAGTAATTATTTTTAATTTTTGTTAATTCGGTATATCGTCGTGTAGATGTCAAAATCTTGTATCTCAAAATTGGCATATTTTGGGAAATCACTTAAAACTTCCCATAGTAGAAAATACAACTTTTAAAAGTTAGTTTGTTTTTAGCAAAATGTTAGTATTTTCATGAATTGAATTATTTGTGACAATGATTAAATTTAAAGAAAATAAGGTTTGAAATAAAAAATGTGTTTCTATTTTGGACCGGCCGTTAAATCAACAAGATTCATTCGACTTGGTTGGTCATACTGCGTCGAATGACACTAATGTCACCATTGTAAGTGGTG
This sequence comes from Agelastica alni, assembly GCA_950111635.1. Taxonomy (NCBI): domain Eukaryota; kingdom Metazoa; phylum Arthropoda; class Insecta; order Coleoptera; family Chrysomelidae; genus Agelastica; species Agelastica alni. The sequence continues at coordinate 23,925,272 of OX467716.1, forward strand.
TCATGAGGAAGAATAAGTAAATTATCTGCCTACGGTCTCCCAACCACACTGCGCCAATGGCTCTTGAGCTTAATGCAAAATCGCTCCTTACATGTGGCAGTTGACGGTATTTCTTCTGATGCGTTTAAAACTAATGCCGGGGTCCCCCAGGGTTCCATCCTGTCCCCCACTTTATTTCTTTTACACATCAACGACCTCTTGAAAACCACCACGAACCCCATTTACAGTTTCGCAGACGATAGCACTATTGTCTCAACTTTCACATCCTATCGATCACTTTCGGTGAATGATACAAATAGACTCAGACAGGAAAAGGTTGATTCCATCAATAGAGATCTTAAAGCAATCGTCGAGTGGGGAACCAACAATCTTGTTCAGTTTAACGCCCAAAAAACACAAAGCGCCACGTTTTTCAAGAAAGTGAATTCCTCAAATCATCCCATCACAATGTCCGGAAATACCCTTAAACCAAGTCCCTCCATCTCGATTTTGGGAGTCACGGTGTCCAATAATATGTCTTGGTACGACCATGTTGCTAACATCGCAAAGTCGGCAAGCCAGAGGCTAGGTTTTCTGTGGAAAGCCAGAAAGTTTTTTACTCCTGATCAACTGTTGACGATGATCAAGGCTCAAATCCGACCTCTACTGGAGTATTTCGCACATTTGGGGTTCAGCACCAAGGCATTCTCTTCGTCTTCTAGATTCCATTCAGAAAAGAGCCATTCGCTTGATAAACAGCTCAACTCTCACAGATACCCTTCACCCTCTAGAACATAGAAGAAGAGTTACAGACCAGTCATTGCTCTACAGATATTTCCATGGCAGATGCTCCAGAGAAATAAAAACTCTTGTACCACCATTGGCCACATTCGGCCGAAGAACTCGGCACGCTGATCAGTCTCACCCATTTACTCTCAAGATTGACACTACGAGGACCAATCAAGAATCCTTCATCAAGAATCCTTCTTTTACAGGGCTGCTACGGAATGGAATAAGCTTCCAAAATCAGTTTTTCCAGAAAACTACGACCTGCAACTTTTTAAAAAGCGTGTCCACAATCATTTTCTTTCTATAATGCCTTCCCCTTCTAATAGTCGCAGTGCGGGCCGTCCGCGGCCCACACGATAGGTCTACCCTTTTTGCGACTATTTTCTTAATAAAAAAAAAGAGACGTCTCTAAAAATTTAAAAGTGTAACTTTTGAAAGGGCCGTTTGCTCAACTTAAGAGTGGTGCCAATCGACTCGGTTGGTCATGCTGCATCGAATAACACCATCGTACAAACTGCCCAAACGTTTTGGACAAAGAAAATTGGAAAGTTGAAAATTAAAAGAGGCATAAATGTTAAAGGGGGCATTTCCTCGCCCCAAGAGGGGTGTCATTCGACTCAGCTTTTTAAGCCGCATCGACTAAATTTTTATGTCTTTTTTTTGGTTAAACCCATAAAGTAAATTTGTACCCAATATTTATAAAATTTGGAGACATGTGTTGACTTACGAGGTTATGTTTACAGCAAGTGAGATACGAGGTTTCTGAATTCAAGTGGCGCAGGTGCAATTTCACACGCTTTGAGATACAGGTTTTGTCATCGATGCGGCTCGAATTCCTAACGTGGGCAAACCAAAAAACACAAAACCATCGAAAATTGAGACACGAGGTTTTGACATCTGACCGACGATATGTAGCCGTTCGACAAAAATAATGACGGCTGATAAGCGAAAAGAAAATACTTTCCAGACTTTTAGATACGAAATAATGATTTAATATCGAATAATTAGGCTTTATTTATTTAAAAAAGAAAAATTAAACTTATTATTCTTCTTCTTCTTCTTAAAGTGCCATGCAGATTCCCGCGTAGGCGTCCATGGTTTCTCTTATTATATGATTCTATTAATTGCAGCATTTTGCAGTTCCTGGAAGTCCCGTATTCCTGTCCATTGTCGTATGTTTCGTAGCCAGGATAATTTTCTTCTACCTATTCCTCTTTTTCCTCCTTTTATTTTACCCTGGAGAATAAGACGTTGAAAATGATAACGTTCTCCACGTAGTATGTGTCCAAGATAGCCAGTTTTTCTTCTTTTGATGTTTCCGAAAAGTTCACGGTCTACTAAACTAGCTCTTCTCAGTATGTCCTCGTTCGTCACATGGTCAACCCACGATACTCTCAATATTCGTCGCAGGGTCCACATCTCGAAGGCCTCAAGTTTGTTAATAATTGCTGTTTTCAACGTCCATGCCTCGACTCCGTACAAGAGAACGGACGAACGTACGAACGTACGAAGAGACGTAGCACTTTACCATCCTATATCTGAGACTGAGATTTAAGTTTTTATCTGTCAAAATTTTTTTAAGTCTTAAGAACGTTGTTCTTGCTCGATTCTGCATTTTATTTCCTGATCTGGGTCCCATTTTTGGTTGATCATGCATCCCAAGTATTTAAATTGAGTGACTTGTTCGATGTTCTCTCCATTTATGGATATTGTAGTATTTGGAGTATCGTTTCTACTATTGGCCATACATTTGGTTTTACGGATGTTAATTTTCAGACCCAATCTTTGACTTTCTTCATTGACCTTATCTAGTAGAGTTTGTAGATCATTTGCACTATCCGCCAATATTACGGTATCATCCGCATATCGAATATTGTTTATGGGAATTCCGTTTACTTTAATGCCTATGGAACTGTCGGAGATTGACTCAGTGAATGCTCTTTCCACATACAAGTTAAACAACATCGGAGACAAGATGCACCCTTGGCGGACGCCCTTTTTTATTTCAAAATCCTCAGTTGTTCTTGCATTCTGAATTCGGATTTCCGCTCTTTGGTGTCAGTACAAATTACCTATAAGTCTGATATTCTTTCCATCTAGTCCCAATTTCCTAAGATATGATATAAAACTTATTATGGATAAATAAATTTAAATAAAATACAAATACGTAGCATTAAAACTAAAATAGAAGCATACATTACATACTAAAAAATGGAAAAATATAAAAAAATTCGAGAGGACCAAATATCAGGCTCGAAGGTCCAAATTTACACCGGTCAATCTAGACATTCTTCTTCTTCTTCAGGAGCCTATCTGTTCCAGACGTTTAGCCATGAGATTATTCTCCTTCCGGCGCTTCTCTTTCCTTTCACTTTCCTTTGTAATATGCACTGCAAGAGATTATATCTGTTTTCATTTCGCAAGATGTGACCTAGATATTGTATTTTTCTTGTTTTAATTATATTTATAATTTCTTTTTCCTTTAACATTCTTCTAAGGATTTCAATGTTAGTTGCATGATCTGTCAATGATACCCTTAGCATCCTTCTATAGAGCCACATCTCGAATGCTTCGATCTTTTTCGTCATTGCTTCTGTCAGTGTCCATGACTCCACTCCGTATAGTAAGTTTGGCTTTTGATTTCTCGCGAGTGGTCCCATTGATCATTTATGATGGTGCCGAGATATGTATATCTGTCGACTATTTCAATTGTTCCACCCTCTAATCTTAGTTGTAAGGTGGTAACGTTGTTCTTGCTTATGATCATATATTTAGTCTTATCCATGTTGATATCCAGTCCATATTGGTGTCTACTGGTTGTTAGTCTATCCATTAGTTGTTTCAGGTCTTCCATTTTATCGGTAAATATTATTGTATCATCAGCGTATCTGATGTTATTCAAGCGCTGTCCATTTACCAGAATTCCTTCTTGTGCATTGTCCAAGGCTTCTCTAAATATGTGTTCGGAGTAAATATTAAATCTAGACATTCAAGATACATAAATTCCGAACAAGCTAAAAGTCGGTAAAATTGTTCAAAACGTAATTATAGATAAAATTTTAAAATTCCCCATCATTCCCGTGTATGGAAAAAATTTTACTCAAGGTAAAAGTTCAAAAAAATGAGTTTTTCGCGATATTCAGCAAAACGGTAAGTTTTATCTCATATCATTTATCATATTCCAGACAAAAACTATAGACCATAAAATTATCTACAAAATATGTATTAATACTTTTTTTCTAAGAGCCACCGTTTCCGAGATATAACGATTCAAAAAGTTGTAATCGTCATAATATGCCACCTATGAGGTAGTGTACTTTTTTTTTAATGTAGTTTCCCCAGTAGGCCCATTCCATAGGTCTTTTTTAATTCTGTTTAATTTGAAACTATTGCAAAATAGCCGATATCAGCAAAGGTTGGAAATGATAAAAGCGGAGTAAAAAAAAAATTGTGAAATTTATTCGTCTGACTCGTAACCTTTAAATACCTCTTCTTATTCTTCTTCTTCTTTTTCTTTCTTTTTCAGAGTGTAAGTAAATTGCGTCAATAGCGATGTATCGCATGTCACCTCGCTGGAATCCTACACAATGAAACAGCTATAGAACAGTTGCATTAATATCCCACGCCAGTAAAATTATGATCACCATAATAAACGAGAGGCTAAAACCTTTTCTTCTTCCCCAAATATCGGACGAACAGCGTGGACTTGTCCCAGGAAAAGGCACCATCGAACAAATACTGAATATTCGCCAGATCATCGAAAAAGCGCGCGAATATAACGTCACAATGTTTATGTGCTTTGTCGACTACTCCAAAGCGTTTGACTCCATCAAGTGGGTTGCTCTCTGGCAGATCTTAGAGAAAATGAGCACACCAGGCCACCTAATACAACCGATACGTAACCTCTATGAACACAGCACAGCAAGGATCAGAATAGACCAAACTTACTCAAACAAACTTGACGTTAGAGCATGGGTTAGACAAGGGTGTATCCTGTCACCAATCCTATTTAACATATATAGTGAGTACGTCATGCGCAAAGTACTCGATGAATGGTATGGGGGGATTGCAGTGGGAGGAAGGCGCATAAGTAATCTGAGATATGCCGATGATACTCTCATATTCGCGGAAGATCAACTCGAGCTGGAAATGATCATGACAAGGAAATATAAGCAAAGAGTACGGCTCAAAACTAAACATCAGTAAAACCAAAGTCATGATAGTAGACCGGAAAACGAACAACTCTCCGCATATCCGACAGGTAGCCGGTTTCGAAATAGTGGATAAATTTATTTATCTTGGCTCCCTCATCACCAACACGGGAGGTAGCGAAGCCCAAATAAGGCGACGGCTAGCAATAGCAAGAACGGCCACTGCTAAACTGACACGCATATGGAAGGACACGTGGCTGAAACCTGGTTGATCAGACAAGCGGACAGAAAGAAAATAGATGCATTTGAAATGTGGGTTTACCGACGAATGCTCCGAATATCATGGACGCAGCACCGCACCAATGTATCGATCCTAAAAGAACTGAAAATCGTGTCCAAGAGAATTAACCGGAACAAAGTGCGGTGTTTCGTGCACGTCTCCAGAAGACCGGATGCTTTAGAAAAGCTGGTGGTTCAAGGCAAAGTCGACGGACGAAGGTCACGAGGAAGATCTCCAACCCGATGGGTAGACGGAATCACAAGCTTGACTGGACTCTCTCTGCACGAGGCCACAGAACTAGCCCAGAACAGAGAGGAGTGGAAAATTGCTATAAAAATGGTAGAAGCATAGTGCCACCAAACCCTCGTGAGGGTAATAGAACCAAAGAGAGAAAGAAAAAATCATGGGGTCGCTAAAAATTAGTTAGAAAGTGATATAGTTTTAAAAAGATTGTTTTAGAAAGTTGGAGTATAGTTTTGTAAAGTAAATATCTAAGTGATTTATTAAATAAGAGTTTATTGTATCACAAGAAGAAATATTAGAATAAATTGTTTAGTTTTTGTACTGACTATTTTAAATTAACGAACCCAGGATAAAATATCGTTGCAAGAAAATTATCATCAAAATTCCAAAAGTTATTTGGAATAAACATGTTTTTTTTATTAGTTTTGGGAACCACTGACGCGTCACCAATGAATTTCACCCACAGTCAGAGCTCGTTTATAACAAAAAAAAATTAACACCCCGTATCTTAATACCAATAAGACTTATGGGAACTTTTAGTCCTAAAATTAAAAGATTACTTTTGAAATATCCTGTATAAAGTTAGAAACATAGCTTACATTAACGCTGACGATATGAAACAAAAAGCATATTTGTGGGAATAATATAAAATTAATTAAAAATCCACCGGAAAATTGTTACATTTAAGTCGATTTATCGAGCTTTGATTGTCTTTTTATCGTTTGTTAAATGTGGCGTGATATTTAGATTTGGGAAGCTATCGTAAATAATCTAGTAGGCGGTTCGTGTATAAAACAGCACACGCCCGCAATATGGCGTGAAACAAGCCTCCACCAGATACTTCTGAAATCGGAAAAGAAGGCATTTCTCATTTCTCCCAGTCGGCAATGCTGCTTTCTATTGGAACAATACGAAACCAACCGCGAACGAACCGATGATGTTATCTTATACGCTGCTGATCATTTATTATAGCCGCGAATGAAGGAAAAAATGTTTCCGAGCATACTTACGACATTCAACAATATATATTGAGCTGATCAGAATGCGGGTCACATGCTAATGGTCTTTCAGAAAAAAATATAACGACCAAAAAATCATAATTTTTACATAAATTGCCTTCCAAAAAAATCCGAACACCCAGCTGATCAATTTTTTATAAAAGTTATATAAAATTTGTTTGATAAAATTTAAAAAAATGGTTATAATTTATAATAAAATATTAAAAATAACATAGTTATTCAATAATGAGTAGGTCAACTGCAGTTTCTTATTCATTCGATAACTCTTCAAATTATTCTTAAAATTAAATGATTTATGGCGCCAATGTTATTTTTTGTTTTTTAAATTCGGTGACGAAGGTAAACTAGGTTATTTAATTTTTGGGTGTTCTATATGCAGTCAATTTGCCTCATTAATTAAGCTCTTTTTATTATATTTATTTTTATTTGCCCCACGTCTGTGTGTGTGTGTGTGTGTGTGTGTGTGTGTGTGTGTGTGTGTGTGTGTGTGTGTGTGTGTGTGTGTGTGTGTGTGTGTGTGTGTGTGTGTGTGTGTGTGTGTGTGTGTGTGTGTGTGTGTGTGTGTGTGTGTGTGTGTGTGTGTGTGTGTGTGTGTGTGTGTGTGTGTGTGTGTGTGTGTGTGTGTGTGTGTGTGTGTGTGTGTGTGTGTGTGTGTGTGTGTGTGTGTGTGTGTGTGTGTGTGTGTGTGTGTGTGTGTGTGTGTGTGTGTGTGTGTGTGTGTGTGTGTGTGTGTGTGTGTGTGTGTGTGTGTGTGTGTGTGTGTGTGTGTGTGTGTGTGTGTGTGTGTGTGTGTGTGTGTGTGTGTGTGTGTGTGTGTGTGTGTGTGTGTGTGTGTGTGTGTGTGTGTGTGTGTGTGTGTGTGTGTGTGTGTGTGTGTGTGTGTGTGTGTGTGTGTGTGTGTGTGTGTGTGTGTGTGTGTGTGTGTGTGTGTGTGTGTGTGTGTGTGTGTGTGTGTGTGTGTGTGTGTGTGTGTGTGTGTGTGTGTGTGTGTGTGTGTGTGTGTGTGTGTGTGTGTGTGTGTGTGTGTGTGTGTGTGTGTGTGTGTGTGTGTGTGTGTGTGTGTGTGTGTGTGTGTGTGTGTGTGTGTGTGTGTGTGTGTGTGTGTGTGTGTGTGTGTGTGTGTGTGTGTGTGTGTGTGTGTGTGTGTGTGTGTGTGTGTGTGTGTGTGTGTGTGTGTGTGTGTGTGTGTGTGTGTGTGTGTGTGTGTGTGTGTGTGTGTGTGTGTGTGTGTGTGTGTGTGTGTGTGTGTGTGTGTGTGTGTGTGTGTGTGTGTGTGTGTGTGTGTGTGTGTGTGTGTGTGTGTGTGTGTGTGTGTGTGTGTGTGTGTGTGTGTGTGTGTGTGTGTGTGTGTGTGTGTGTGTGTGTGTGTGTGTGTGTGTGTGTGTGTGTGTGTGTGTGTGTGTGTGTGTGTGTGTGTGTGTGTGTGTGTGTGTGTGTGTGTGTGTGTGTGTGTGTGTGTGTGTGTGTGTGTGTGTGTGTGTGTGTGTGTGTGTGTGTGTGTGTGTGTGTGTGTGTGTGTGTGTGTGTGTGTGTGTGTGTGTGTGTGTGTGTGTGTGTGTGTGTGTGTGTGTGTGTGTGTGTGTGTGTGTGTGTGTGTGTGTGTGTGTGTGTGTGTGTGTGTGTGTGTGTGTGTGTGTGTGTGTGTGTGTGTGTGTGTGTGTGTGTGTGTGTGTGTGTGTGTGTGTGTGTGTGTGTGTGTGTGTGTGTGTGTGTGTGTGTGTGTGTGTGTGTGTGTGTGTGTGTGTGTGTGTGTGTGTGTGTGTGTGTGTGTGTGTGTGTGTGTGTGTGTGTGTGTGTGTGTGTGTGTGTGTGTGTGTGTGTGTGTGTGTGTGTGTGTGTGTGTGTGTGTGTGTGTGTGTGTGTGTGTGTGTGTGTGTGTGTGTGTGTGTGTGTGTGTGTGTGTGTGTGTGTGTGTGTGTGTGTGTGTGTGTGTGTGTGTGTGTGTGTGTGTGTGTGTGTGTGTGTGTGTGTGTGTGTGTGTGTGTGTGTGTGTGTGTGTGTGTGTGTGTGTGTGTGTGTGTGTGTGTGTGTGTGTGTGTGTGTGTGTGTGTGTGTGTGTGTGTGTGTGTGTGTGTGTGTGTGTGTGTGTGTGTGTGTGTGTGTGTGTGTGTGTGTGTGTGTGTGTGTGTGTGTGTGTGTGTGTGTGTGTGTGTGTGTGTGTGTGTGTGTGTGTGTGTGTGTGTGTGTGTGTGTGTGTGTGTGTGTGTGTGTGTGTGTGTGTGTGTGTGTGTGTGTGTGTGTGTGTGTGTGTGTGTGTGTGTGTGTGTGTGTGTGTGTGTGTGTGTGTGTGTGTGTGTGTGTGTGTGTGTGTGTGTAAGCGCAACTTACGAAACCTGTGACTCAAAGTATGCCATTTTTAAATACTCACAAATGTATTTAAACATTTCACGCTAAAATCTGGCGACCCCAAGATTTAGTTTAGTGACCCCATATGGGGTCGTGACATATACATAAAGACTTATTTTTTGTAAAACTCCCCGCCTGTCTTGTAATGCCACAATCCTCATATTATGATCTTTACGAGCTGAAGTTGCTAGAGGTCTTACGATGGTCCATTTCAGACCACCTTGATTAACACTATTGACACATCGCGTCCTATGCAGTTGGAGTTTTGTTCTATTGAATGCTTTCTGTACACCAATTTACTTAAATGATTGTATTTGTATTTCTGCTGTAATCGGTGTCTATGCTTATTAGAGTCTTGAGTATCACAGTAATTTCATTGTAATTGGTCGACTGTTTCTAGATATTGGATTTATATAAAAATCAATATAGTTCTCTAAATAAAACTGTTGCTCAAAAAGAAACAATCTTCGACAACCACAACAAAGTTTGTGCTCAAAAAAATGGCACGATACATTGCAGCACATACAAACGATTAAAACTAAAATATAGCAATCAAGTTTTGAAAGAATACCAATAAACTCGAGTGAAAAATTCAAAATCGAAACACGACTGGATACCATCATGACTAAGCGTGTAAGTTTGATGACTCGTCAGTTGTACCTGCCATCTGTTAAACATTGTTTTGTATTTTTTCTTTGGGCGTGTGTTGGATATCGCAAAAATTTGCGAAATTGCAAAGTAACATAAGTAAACATAAGATATATATACAGTGCGTTGGCTACATTCGGAAAACTTATTATTACCTATTAGTTTTATCAAAACAATTTTTTAAATTTGATTAAATAAATCTTCATAAAACTGTATTTAAAAATCTACTACCATAAAAACAAACATACGGTGAAGTGGGGTAAGTTTCTAGTAAGTTTGAATTTTAAAGTATATATGTTTAATTTGTTTTATAGAAGTTGATAATTTGCAAGAAGAAGGTATAAACGAGGAGTTCGTTAGTAAATTGATCGAGAAATTTGACAGTTTAAATGAAGCATATGAGGTTAGAGAATTGTGGAATCCATTCAAGGAAGGAATCGTGGATATTGCTATTGAAGTGTGTAGTGTAAGTAAAAGAAGAAAATAATGCAAGTTAGACAAAAAGAGCGTAGAGGTTCAAAAAGCAGTGTCAGAGAAGAAGAAAGCCTGACTGGATTGGCTGGCTACAAAAGCCAATCAAAAAACATAAAATGCAACGATTGAGGATGTAAACAAGGCAAAGAATGAGTATAAAAGGTTAGGTTAGGTGAGGTGTGGTAAAAGATGTTGTGGCAAGAAAGAGGAGAGTGATAAAGATGAATTTGATAGAAGGTTATCTGACGATTTCCAAAATAATATTAGAGTCTTCTCGATGTCCATAAGAACAGCTAGAGGTAAAAATACTACCTCGCAACTGGAAAAAATCAGAAATCAAGATGGTGGTATGGTAAAAGTAGAGGAATGCGTATTAAAGAGATAAAAGAAATACTTCGAAAGTTTATTTGAGAAAGAGGATACCCAAGTACAGGCCCCATTTGGAGACATAAGTGAAAGTTGCAATGAAAGTGAAATTACTACGACAGAAATTGTGGAAGCGTTGAACAGTATGAAATTGGGTAAGGCTGCTGGGTACGACAGGATAACAGTTGAAATGCTGAAGGCTGGACAAAGCGTGGTAACTAGTCTACTGTACCGCCTTTTTAACCTTTGATGAAGAAGTGATAGCGTACCAGACGACTGGTGCAAGGCAGTTATCGTGCCGCTTTACAAGGGAAAAGGTTCGCATCCAGGACTGTAAGAACTACCCAGGTATTAGTTTACTTAGCATAGTCGGCAAACTGTATGCAAAGATATTGATTAAAAGAGTAACGAATGAAACTGAGAAGATGATATGGGATGTGCAAGCAGGATTTAGAAGAGAAAGAAGGTGTATGGATCAGGTCTTTTCATTACGAGGTATAGTCGAAAAATTCTTATAGACCTATGACAGAGTGGTGAGGAGTGAATTGTGTTCGTCATTGTCTATGTATGGTGTGAGCGATTGTTTAATACGAGCACTAAAATTACTTTACTAGGATTCCACTGCTTGTGTAAGGATAAACGGAGCTTGCACGGACTGGTTTAAAATCGAAAAAGGTGTGAGACAGGGATGTATGGCTTCGCCATGGCTGTTTAAATTTTACATAAAGGATTGTTTAAAAGATTTGAAAGAGAGTCCGTATGAATTGAATATGAATGATTTGATTGTTAAATTCCTTCTTTACGCCGATGATCAAGTCATGTAAGCGTCATCTAAAGAGGAGTTGCAGGTGATGGTTAATATTATGCAAGATGCCTTGAAAATCAAAGGGATAAAAATAAATGTAAGCAAAACGAAAGTAATGATTTCTGAAAGAGAAGAAAGTATGACAAACTGTGAGGTATTGATTGAGGGAGAAAGAGTGGAACAAGTAAATGAGTTTGTATACTTCGGTTTAAAGTTTACTACAGATGGAAAGTATGAAAGTGACATTGAGCGAAGGGTGTTGGCAGAAAAACAAATGAATGGGGCACTGCATAGCTTTATGAACAGCCAGAAAGTGTCAAAAAAGGCACGTCTGGCTATGCAAAGAAGTGTGTTGGTTCCTACACTTATGAATGATAGTGAATGTTGGGTTTGGCAGAAGAAGCATGAAAACATGATTCATGCTGCGGAAATGAGTAGTCTAAAAACTATAGCCGGAGTGACTCCGTTGTAAAGGAAAGAATAGTGGGATAAGAAAACGCTGTGGTTTAAAAAAAGATGTAGTTACAAAAATAGATAAAGGAATGCTTAGATGTTTGGACACGTAGTAAGGATGGATGAAGAAAGATTGATGAAGCAAATTTATGGGGCGAGTGTGAATGGACAATTCGGTAGAGGTCGATCTCGGCGAATATATCTTGATCAGATTAACATTGTTTTGAAGAAAGGCCAGGTCAAGAGTACCAACAAGCGACGAGCATGTATGAGAGCACTGATGATAGTAGAGGAAGCAAACAATGTGTGTAAAAACCGTAGCAAGTGGAAGGCCCTACCCCTACGGGAAAAAGGCGTGACTATATGTATGTATGTTTTATAATACTTAAATATTTATTGAAATTAACGAATACTTAAGTTAATACGCTTTAATTAACATTGACAAAAACGCCAATTTTACTTGAATATTTTATTTTTTGAAGAAAATGTAAAAAATCCAACAATTGTGCACATGCCCCGAAAATTGGGCTTCTTTAATTACAGCTGTCATAGCTCATAGCTCTTTGTGGAGAATTATATTTTTCTGTTTTCGCTCAATTCCACTGTTTAAAGACAATTGTGTTATGTATTGAATCTGGAACAACATTCCTCGACAATTGATCGATTTTTTTTCTAAAACCATTCATAATTATAGTTGGTTCAAAAATTTTTTAAACCTTTCCAATCATTTTTAGAAAATTCTTTTTTTTGGAAGCCTTACACCGATATTCTATCTTTGCCACTTTACTAACTTTGCGTCCTAACACGTTTTCAACGGTTTAAAAACGATTAAATCCAATGGTTGTACAACATGATAAGCCTGTTGCCTATTGTTTTTAAGAAACTTTGTAATCATTTTAAAAAACCTCCATCTAACCATTATAAGTTGCAGCATAAGTGGTTCCAGGATATTCACTATTCGAACAATAAAATAATGCTCACGTCCAAACTGTCTCCTGTCTCATTTAATATTTAATATTTACTCTGAATATATCTTCAGAGAAGCCTTAGACGAAGTGGACCTTGGTATTAAGGTAAACATAATTAACATGAATAATTTGAGATATGCGGACGACACGGTGCCAATTTCTGCTAGTTTTGAGATATGCGGACGACACGGTGCCAATTTCTGCTAGTCAGGAAGAACTGCAAATACTCATAAACAGAGCGACCGAGTCATGTAACAAGTATGGACTTGGACTCAATTATTCAAAAACCAAAGTTTTGGTTGTCAGCAAAACACCAAATCCACCAATACAAATCAGGGCATACGGGATACAGCTAGAAAAGGTTAACAACATCTCATACCTGGGCGCTAATGACAACTGGGACATGAGCAAAGAAATAAAGATCCGTATCGAAAAAGCCAGAACCGCCTTCTTTAAATTAAAAAAAATTCTCTGCAACAAAGGAATCACTTTAAAATTAAAAATCAGACCAACATGCTGCTATATATTCTCCACATTGCTCTATGAAGTAGAGAGTTGGACGCTGACCGACTCATTATTGAAGAGTCTGGAGTCCTTTGAAATGTGGGTCTACAGAAGGAAATAAGGTGGTTCTACAACGAATGAGGAAAAACACAACAATAATTAAAATAATAAAAAGCCGAAAACTCGAATACTTCGGACACGTGATGAGGCATGCAGAGAAATATTATCATCTTCATTTAGTGATGCAGGGTAAGATTGCCGTAAGTAGAGGTCCAGAACGAAGAAGAACATCTTGGCTCCGAAATCTTCGCAAATCGTCCGTTGAACTATTCCGAGCTGCGATAAAAAAAATGTTATTATAGCCAATATGATTGCCAACGTTCGATAATCGGACAGGGTACCGGAAGAAGAAGAAGTCCACACTGGGTGATGCAAAATATTCGAATCCACGTCTGTAATGTTGGCTTCCTTTTTTTTTGAACGTAAAGTTTAAAATCTATTTTCCCCACTTCCATCGGAGGCGTATTGTACCATGAACTATTGAGTTTTGTGTCGTTAATTTAATATTCCTTACGAAAGTCGACAATTCTCCGACGATAAAACATGCGCGACGTTATAAAAGGTGGAAATATTTACAGTGTATATTTGAAAAAAGAATTTACATAGCAGAAAAGAGCCATTCGCATGGAAATGAGTCTTGTATGCGACGCCATTGTCGAATGCCGATAAAATATAAGTTGGCAACAATGGCAAGAATGGCAACAATGGATCGAAATGCCGTTTGTCGTTTGATGTATCGAGACTAGGGCATTTTTGGCTCCGTTCTTTTTCAGTTCCGCTAACGATTCAGGACGTCCGGTTTTTCTATTTTAGTTTGGCCCATTTGGAATAAATAAGCGATTTATTTTGCGCTGCCTCCGATTTTATCGAATTATGCAAACATTTCGCTGGGGAAGGGGGTTCTTGCCTTTCGATCTGGTGATTGATGATCAATGCCGAAAACTTTAGACTGTCTCACGTAAATGGAAAAGTTGGTCAAAGGGTCATACTAAATAAAAAAGTATTCCAAACGAAAAACATCAAAAAATGAAGGCCAATTTGCTTCAGTTAAAAAATCGTCCTTTACCATTTCGAAAAGTATTTTGTGAGACTTGAATTTTTAAAAAAGAGACCTGTCAATCATCCCCCATATTCCCGAAGTCAGCACATGTGCAGTGCCGATTCAGTAACGATTTTTATTTAATTTCATAGGTATATACTGTATAGCACTATTCGTAGTTTACTTGTATGGATTTAGATTCATTTATTTTGATCCTTTTGGACCATTTATCTATTTTATTGATTGATGTCTGTAATTTTTCTTTACTGCTATATGGTAGTATCGTCTGTAAAGGTTGCCAAAGTTTAATTTTTAACTTCCCAGTGGAAGTTATAATAATGGATTCGATTTTGCGAATCCCGAATTTTGAAATATCTCCCATTTCAAGATCCCCAGTCGAATACAATAGTTTTTAAGTGGACGTTTGTGTGTGTATGTACGTATGTGCGTATGTTCGTATGTGCGTATGTTCGTATGTGCGTTCGGAATTATTTTTCGTCTCGATTAACTCGAGAACAAAAAATGATATCGACGTAAGACCAATTGCATTCGACGCATAATTACGCAACTTAGAACTAATTAGATTTTTAGCAAAATTGGTCAAGCTGTTTTTTATGGAGAATAAAAAAACTGAAAAAAACGGTAAACTACCTGAATTTTGCAATTCATAAATTATACTATTTTTAATACAGAATTTAAGATCTTTTGAATAATATGATTATTGCATGTAACGATCATTTGTATGAAAAATATGATGAACGGGGTCAAAAAGAGGTAGAAAGTTATTTTGGGGGTGATTGCATCGAAGAAGATTTCATTACTCCTTAGTGCTTTTGATTTAAATTACATTTTATTTTGATACATGTTTGAAAACTAAATCCGATTTTATTCAAAAAACGTTGAACTCACATAAAAGCTTGGTACAATGCAACACTCTTTAAAATTGGAATGTCAAATATAAAAAAATATTTAACGAATTTAAAATTTCAATTTATTTGTTCTTTTACCTTGACTGCATACTCCGCGTTAAAACTTCCTCTCGATTTGATAAAAACCGAAACCCCACTCTGCAATATACCCAAACAAATAATATGGCAGCAGTTAGGTACTCCGCAAAACGAAATTAATTTTTTGGGATGAGCGTACTATGGATCATAAAGGGGGTTTCGAAGCCCTAAATAGATCTTTACAAGATATTAGGAATAATAATTGTCAAATGGGAGGAGTTACTGTATTGTTAGCAGGCGATTTCCGGTAGCCTTTACCAGTAGTGCCCGTGCGGGGATGTCCTTAACCCCAACACGGCGCGTCCCAATGGCTGATAGGGAACTTCCTGGCTTACAGGAAAGGTGTCTAATATTAAAGAATAAACACCCGCGGATCAACTAAGGACATGATATAGGGCAGCGGCTATATCATTACTACCTTTGAGTAAAAGGGAGCTCACTTCCTTGTATTCAAACTAGACAGGTGCGGTTGGTTTGTTTTAAGCCAGCCAAGCTTACCGCGATCATCAGGCTTTGCTCAAGGTGTCATGCGACCCGTGCCAAGGGGCGTACTATATGTATAATATCTGTGCCTGCCCCAAACAGATATCGCAAACGGAGCCTCTGGGATACCAGGCAACCTCCCGGTAGTATTTTTGCCTTGCTACGGTAATGCAGAGCTCTGCCGTAGTCGACCATTTTTCTCTAGCTACTCGTGGGAATGGAGCAGAAATGACCTGCGTATTCTAACAGGACTGCTTACGGGACACTGTCGTCTAAGATACCACCTCAGAAAGATAGATCTGAACCAGCAAACGGACTGTCGGTTCTGCTGCGTGGAAGACGAAACTGCTGAACATATACTATGTTCATGCCCCGGCCTGGGAAGAATAAGGTTCAACATATTTGTTTACACTAACCTAGAACCTACCGATTTTAAAAAAATCTCACCCGTTACAACCATGAACTTCGTAAGCCTTACCAAAAATATGAGGAGATGTTACTGCCGGACAGTTCTCAGACCTTTTGCTTAAAATAGAAAATGGTATTTTTCCCGAAACCGAATAATAATAATATAATTCTCCCTACAGAGTTAGGTATAATTGTTTCCACTGTAGAAGAGATTATAGCTAAAATTTACCCTCAGTCAGAAATGAAATACGTTTGAGGTCATTCGGAGGGGTCGAATATCAATATAAATCCGTCGACTCAGTGGTAAACATCGATGATGCCATTCATTATCCGGTCGAGTTCCACCAAAATTATGCAATGGCACCAGATTGCAAGTGAAAACATTGCATCGCAATGTATTTGAGAAAACTATACTGACAGGTTCCAATTACCTCTTTGAATTCAAGAGAGTACAGTTTTCTATCAAAGTCTGCTTCGCCATAACCATAAACATAGGTCAAGATCAAAGTCTTAAGGTAGCGGGAGCAGACTTGAGAGAAAACTGTTTTTCCCACGGCTAGTTGTATGTGGCATGCTCTATAGTAAGCGCACAGAGTAGCCTGGTGATTCTAGCAACCGAAGGAAAAACAAAAAATATTGTTTACAAAGAAATACTGCGGTAGGTGTAGTATTTCGATTTCGTTGTAAAAAGATAATACACCCGTGTCGCTTTCACCAGATCAAAGGCCGAGCTTCGTGTTCATAAAATATAACGAAATTTTATTTTATTTTTATGTTTATTTAACCTTTAAATCCCTACACCGTAATAAAGATTGTTATATTTTAAAGTACTTAAATATTTTACAAAATAATTTATACGTTATAAAAAAATTAATAGCGTAAAAAACCAATTAAAAATCCATTTTCGACTTCTACGCGGACGAAGTCGCGAGCAAATGCTAGTCTTTCATAATTTCTTAGGCAATGTGAGCTTGGGGTTCTTGTTGGATCTTTATATAAAATAGTTCGTAAATGAATCATTAGCAGGTTTTTTCAAGGTATGTTTTAGACACCAGAAATGATGCAATTAGATAAAAGAGCATTTTATTGGTGTTCGGGGGTGTTTTATCAGCTTTTTATCAGTGTATTTACATCGCGATTCACCCTCTTCGTTAAAATAATTGAACGGAGACATCTTTTTATGCAGCCATAGTGGCGTAAATAATATTTTCCAAAGTAGTTAGTAATAAATCGGGAGAGTAATAGGGAGAAGGGCTATTAGCGGGTACTTATGGCAACGGATGTGAGAGGGCAGCACCGCATGCCCATTCAACGCGCCAACTAGCACGGAATTAAGCAATATGTTTGCCGTTATTAAGGAGGGTTGTTGGGAGTAAGAAAAATAGGGGGAGGAGGGAGAGTAAGGGGTAACTACCTAATCAAATTTGCATCGTGTCACCCGCTTGCCGGTCGTCTTGGTATTTTAAACAATGCTATTCGTTTTGATGGTCGTCGAATTTTCTTTATGATATGTGCAAAAAGGAAAATATAAAACGCGAATTGTTATACTCTAATTGCAACACCGAACAATTCTATTTGGAAAATGTAATTCCGATTATGAACGCGAATGGTACACATTTTTTTAATTACTACTCAGCAAGCAAGTAAAATCCAAACATAATTATGTTTCTAACAGGTACAATGCATTGTTTGGTTCGCGACAATGCCGACCGCTAACAAAAGCAGTCAGGTATATATACATAGTAGTGTATTGCTACCAACATATTCAAGGCGAGTCTGAAAAGTTTTAATGATGTATTCCGAATTAATAACTCGTTGAAGTACCGAAAGATCAATATGTAACACAATAAGGCAACCCAACCTCTCTGCCTCAAGTATCAATTTTGAAAGCAGACTGGCTCAAACTTTGTAGCGATATTTCAAATATTATGGATTTTATATTGTTGTTCGCTTGAAACGGCTATAAAATTAAATCAAACTTCTTACAATTAAGCTTTATGGCTATCCGATGAAATTTTATTGTTTTATTACTAACGAAATTCTCTCGAAGTTTCTACATACGTTCAAAGTATTGAAACAATTTTTGTATTTAATTCTTTGAGAATTTACTATAATCTTTAATATATATATATATATATATATATATATATATATATATATATATATATATATATATGTAAAAATTATGACTGCTGTATGTACCTACATATTTTTAATATATAGATAGAAATGGGTCGATTATATATCAGAAAACAAAATACTTCTCTGGCTATATGCCTACGACAGGCATTGAATTACATATGATATATAACCGTGTATACTACCCCATCACAAAAAGCAAGATATACAGATGCTTGTTAAATAAGAGGAAGGGGTAATAAATTTATTTGCTCGAAGAAACCACCTGCATACTAGTTTCAGAGTGATTGCTCCTCATCAGTACAGGGCAGGTTTTTTCGAACAACTACATTCAATCCCAGACTCCCATTAAGTACACATGAAGGACCACGCAAAAGCGTTAGTGGCGACATCTGTAATATATCTATATATTAAAAATATGTAGGTACATAAAGCAGTCATAATTTTCACATCTAATTTTCGCTGTCGGGCTTCATTATGCATTTATAGTTTATTGCAATAATGCAATTTTCTATAATTTTCGCATATATATATACAAATAAAATGCTGTTCGTTTGTCTCGCTAAAATTAGAGAAAGGCTGGACCGATTTGGCTAATTTTGATCTTAAAATATTTGTGGAAAGGTTTAAACCGTGAGAAAATATGCAAAAATTGTGAGGAAAATACTAAAAACGACAATTTAATTTTTCCATACAAACTGTTACTACCTGTCAAACATTTGATGTTCGTCCCGTCAGTACGGTAAACTCGGGTCCCCTTGAATTAAAGATATTTAATATGGTATTAAATAAGGGTTTCGAATCTACAACATATAAAAATCCAAAACATTCGGAATATCGCGTTTTTAAATTTAAAAAATGCAAAATAGTGTCAATTGGTTGTAGAATCAGAAATACATTTCCAGACGAAAGGTTGTAAAGTTGATCTGTCACCATTGACAAATATTTATGGGTGCGTTCAGAATTTTTTTTTGAAAGAGATATTAAGCTACATAAAAGCCTTTATTGTGCTATTTCACACATACAATATCTGTTTTGTTGGAATGAAAAACAGTTCTATTTTAAAAATAATGTATTTAAATTATCACGTATTTAAATTATAAAAATCCAAAAAAGTGTCAGTTGGTTGTCGAATCTATACACATAAAAATGAATCGCCGTGGCTTGTCCGATTTGAATGATTTTTTTTTGTTCGCTTTAATACAGTGGTGGTTAAAAAAAAATAATAGGGAAAATCGTAAAGAGAAGCTTAAAAATATATATAAAAGTCCATGTGTGTATCTGTATACGTATACATTTTTGAAGGACCTAATTTTCCTTTTCCTTGCTTTTATAGAGGGAGTTTTTCGCGAGTGATTTACGAAAAATTATGTAGGCAACTTTTTGCGAATAAAATAAAATTTGTTGTGTTAAAGAACCTCAAGCTAACTTATCTTTCTTTTAATCACAGTAGTGGTTTAAAAAGAAAAATAATAGCTATAATTCTAAATAAAAGCGAAAAAATCCCTAAAGGGGTGATAGATTTTTGCAAATTTATCTATCAAAGATATAGCGTAAATATTGTTCGCGAAAAACTAAAGGTATACATTTTTGAAGGACGTAAGGCTAACCTATCTTTTATTAAATCACAGTGGTGGTTTAAAAAAAAATATTAGGGAAAATTCTAAAGAAAAGCTAAAAAATATCTATAATATAAAAATGAATCGCCGCGCCGTTCGTTAGTCTCGCAAAAACTGAAATACCTTTTGACCGATTTTAATGAAATTTTTAGGCAATCTTTAGATTAGCCCCGCAGGTGTTGTTGCAAAGTTTGGTAGCGATCGGATCAACAAAATTAGTGGAAAGGGGATGAAATATAAAAACTATCCAAAACAGCTGATATAAGTGTCGAATTCATAGTCAGATTTTAATTAAATTTTGTAAATTTGTATTTATTGTTCCAACTTGAGAGATTATATAAGTATCAAACTTATAGTTTTTGGGGTCGCTGAGTTTGATAGTGACATTCCCAATTTTGTTACGAAAGGAGTGCAAAAGGAATGGAATATCTTCTTCTTGAAATTCCGCTCCTATCGGAGATTGGAAATCATCACCACTACTCGGACCTTATCAATCGCCTGCCTGAAGAGTTCTGCGGACGTGCAACCAAACCACTCCCTCAAGTTGCGCAGCCAAGAGATTCTTCTTCTGCCAATCGTTCTCTTGCCTTGAATAATTAGCTTCAGGATATTATATCTATCTCCTCTCAAAACATGTCCTAGATATTCTAATTTTCTCCTTTTTATGGTGTTACTAATTTCTTTGGCTTTATTCATTCGGTTTAGTACTACCTCATTTGAAACCTTGTTAACCCATGGTATTCTCAGCATCCTCCTATAACACCACATTTCAAATGCTTCTATGTTCTTGATGTTTTCTGATTTAAGTGACCAAGCCTTTATTCCATACAATAGAACGGAGAATATATAGCATTTTAGCATTCTGGTTCTCAGTTCTAATGTTATATCTCGACTGCAGAATATTTTATTCATTTTTATGAAAGCGCTGCGAGCTACTTCAATTCGACACTTGATTTCTTTTGTGTGTTCTGCTGTTTCAGTTACCCATGTGCCAAGATATTTGTAAGATGATTAGAATTTGAAATTTCAATTTTAATTGTTTTTGGATATTTGAATGAAAAACTTACCTTTTACCTTGACTGCACACTCCGCGTTTAAACTTTCTTTCGATTTTATACAAACCGAAACCCCACTCTGCAATATACCCAAACAAAGTAATAGAAGTAGGTACTCCGCAAAACGAAATTAATTTTTTGGGATGAGCGTACTATGGATCATAAAGGGGGTTTCGAAGCCCTAAATAGATCTTTACAAGATATTAGGAATAATAATTGTCAAATGGGAGGATTGACTGTATTGTTAGCAGGCGATTTCCGGCAGACTTTACCAGTAGTGCCCAGAGAAAAGCGAGCGGACAAAGTTAAAGCGTGCGTGAATCGGACCAACAAGCCTCCGTCAGAAATGAAATACGTTTGAGATCATTCGAAGGGGTCATATCAATTTTATGAAGTAGCTGCGAGCTACTTCAATTCGACAGTTGATTTCTTACCCATGTGCCAAGATATTTGTAAGAGGATACCCATTCCAGGTTGTCGTTATTAATATTTATAGATGGTCTATTGTGATTTGTGCTTTGGTTTTTTAAAGTTGCCATGACTTTGGTTTTCTGAAGGTTCATATCTTCTAGGCCATATTTCTTGCAGAAAATGCTTGTTAACTCAACCAGATGTTGTAGATCTTCCAGACTGTCAGCGAAGATAACGGTATCGTCTGCGTATCGCAAGTTGTTAATTATTTCCCCGTTTATGACAATACCACCGGCTTCTTCAAAGATGCCTTTACTATATACATTGAACAAGAGAGTCGAATTTATAGTTTTCGGGGTCGCTGAGTTTGATAGCGATATTTTCAAAGCAGGCAAGCCAACGTTAGGGCAGGACAACGTCTAGATCTTGTTTTAAGGCTAATTGTTTATGTATGTAAAATATACAGTGTCCTTTTTTTTTAATAAAAAAAACTGACGAAATTTTAACGGAATCAAGTGAGTGATATAATATGCACTTTTTTTTAAATACTGTTGCTAGAAAGATAAAGTTGGATATAATACTTATCCTGTGAGTATTTGTGTACCAAAAGTAGCAGCGAAAAGATATATAACCGTTACGTATTAAACGTCCGCTTCTAATTCAGTGCTTTTCTCATAAAAATCATCGGATTATGCGTCCCTCGAATGAACTAAGTCGAAAACATGAAAACGTACAATTCGATATTCATTTTGTTACTGGCTTTTCAATGGAGCACAGAAGCAGATAATATAGTGAATCTGGAAATTTTTATTAAAAGCTCTCTCTGTTACGGCAGCCTTTGAACATAAGCGAACAAACACAAAAGGCTCAAAAGTCGTGACTTGAGCTTCACATGCCATTAAAAAAAATCCCTTCTAAAGAAATACGCATTACACTACATTTGAAAGCAAATAATGTGTTTCGCATGATATGCCTAATTTCGTATTAGATTTGAGAAATTTAGAAAAAGCGCTCTCTTTATAAAGTCGGTTAATAATGCTTCAAAATCAAAGAAATCCTACAAACGATTCTATTAACAATAAATCCAAATAGAATCCTTTTAAGGTTAATTTCGAAAATATTCAGCGGTAAAATAAAATCTCATGGCACCAAGTAAATTAGTCACAACATCATTGGAAACTAGCAACCTTAAAAAAATATAAAATCCAAAATCTTGACGCATATAGTGGTACATTTTGCAAAAACAATATTTCAATTTAATTTATAAATATGAAAATTGGAAAGTATTGCGTTAAACCAGTGGTCGCACAACAATAACTTAATTACTACATAAAAAAACTTACAACCCCCGTAAAAATGTTATGAAGTGTAATTTTTTCCAAACAGTTTGCTCTTGCTATGAGAAATCAACTTGTCTATTTTCAGTAGTAATATCCCTAGGACATTGAGAATACTTACTTACTTACTTACTTACTTACTTACTTACTTACTTACTTACTTACTTACTTACTTACTTACTTACTTACTTACTTACTTACTTACTTACTTACTTACTTACATACTTACTTACTTACTTACTTACTTACTTACTTACTTACTTACTTACTTACTTACTTACTTACTTACTTACTTACTTACTTACTTACTTACTTACTTACTTTCTCACTCCGTAGCGCTACAGCTGCTGAGGCAACAATTTTTCTCCATCTATCTCGGTCTTCCATAACTTCTAGACTATTCCCGAAGCCCATTTTCCGGAGGTCCGATGTTATATTATCACGCCACCTTAATCTCGGTCTTCCAAGTGGTCGTCTTCCTTCTGGTGCTCTGTCCCATATTAAGCGGACCATTTTATCCTCTGGCTGTCTTCGTACGTGCCCTGCCCATCTCAACCTTTGTGCCTTTATGAGGTTAATCAATTCTGGCTGATTGTATATTAGTTCTAGTTCTGCATTTGTTTTGATTCGGTAGCTCCACGTATCCTGGTTTTTGGTGGGTCCGAAAATTTTCGTCAGCACTTTTCGCTCGAATCTTCGATTGAGTTTCTCATTTCGCACCGTAAGAGTCCAGGTTTTGCAGCCGTACATTACCGCGGGTCTTATCATGGTCTGGTAAGTTTTTATTTTCGTTCTCCTAGTCACTTATTTGGACTCTAGTATATCCTTTAGGGCGTATAAGCACCTGTTGGCTGACTTTAGGCGTTCTCTGATTTCTTTAATCAGTCAATATCTTTGTGAAACGGGATAACCGCACAATTGTCGCGGTTGAACTGCTTATATAACCAACGAGACCGAAAATCGAACTGTAAACTAAAAAATGGTCTCTTATCACAATCATAAGGCCAGAACTATGAGCGTCGCAAAATAAATAGCCTGGCCCGAACAATCACTGTAGATAAAAAATTGGATACACCATTATACACCCGAAACAAAAATACAGTCAAGACAGTGGACTGCGAAGGGAGAATCGGCTCCAAAAAAAGCAAGAATTGTTTTTTTTGGTGGAAAAGTGATGGCGACTGTTTTTTGGGATAGTTGTGGAGTTATCTTACTCGAATATCTTCAAAAAACCAAACAAACCATTGCGGGAGCATACTACTTGACATATTAATTGACAAACTGAAGGCAGAAAAAAAATATGTTTCACCCAAGGGACTTCTCTTTCTTCTCTAATCTAAAAATTGCGTTCGTAGGACAGAAATTTTCAAAAAATGAGGAGGCCATCACCTTTGTAAACAATTATTTTGCGGAGATTTTTTTTTTCAGAGGTGAAGAAAATCCTTTATGGAGGTTATGAGTCCGAAAGCTCAAGTTCTACTGTGAGACTCCACTGACTGTGTCAGGAGTACTCACTAAAAACTCCACCCCTATTTAGATCCGTCTAGCTATTACACTTAGCTATTACACTTAGGCCTGTTGGCCCATTGTATCTTGCCTATGTGTTTTTGTATCATTGTACAATGAAGACCCGACCAGCAGACCGCCCGGCCAGGAACCAAAAACAGTAAAACACACATTGCGCCACCGCGAGGCACTGGTCCGAAAAAGACAGGCAGTTTCCGGGACCTAGAACCACGCTGTACCCAATCCAGTACCTTCGTACCTTGTACAAGTTTGTACAAGTTTAGTACTGGGTGGGAACAATGTAGTTACCCAAGAACCGCCCATTCCCCCCAGCGTACCACAGCAGCACAGCAAGCGCACCACCGCCCGCGGATCCTCGCCGCACAATCCGCAGGCCAGGCCTCCATTATACAGTCTTTGCTGATTCCTGTTCATCGATAACAGTTCTGCTGTCCTTTTATGGCACGGTCCATTGATGTTTTATTTCCCGTGTTTTTTTTCCTGGTATACTTTTTCAGTAGTTTTTGTGTTTTTCCGAACCTCTTCTTGCAAGTTCGTCTACTTCCTCATTACCTGCAACTTCCTGGCGTCCTGGAATCCGTATCAGTTTGACGTGATTACGGTCTACCAGCGTTATCAGTTCTTCTTTGCAGTCAGCGAGTATGGGGGAAGGCCCTGAGGTGCCGCCTGCACAGGACTAAGGCTGTGTACTACAGGATTTCGCCTGGTTTCCAGTAGGCTCTGTTAGCGACGGTGCTTCCCCACCGGCATGCATCCATTAGCACGGGTCGCATAACACTTTGGATTGGGAGTCTTTTAGTCGCCTTTTACGACAGCAGACCATACCTGGGATCTATTCTATTTTCCTCGTATCCCTAGGGGAATGCTTAATCTTATTAAAAAAGGTTTAAATTTTCAATCTGCACACAATGTTATAATAATAAGTTTATTTACCAAATATGTGTTGCAATGATAAAAAATATTGATACCTAGCTAAAGTAAATAAACTAAGAAAAGAGTCACTAACAGTCAAACATGTGCGTGACATATCTACAAACGCGTGAATATTAGACTAAACAACAGCAACAATGTTAATAGTAATATTACTTGTACTAATTAAATCGACGAGTAAATACATAAAGTAAAGTATAATGAAATAAGGTTAGCGAGGCGTTTACATTGAAACTTTACACTGGAACAGATGGCGTAAATTGTACAGACAGCGCATTCATAAAAGCTCATTGCAAAAAAAAACCAAAGTAGGTGTAAGTATTACTATTTGTATTTATTCTATTATTCTGTGAATCATTTCTCTAGAGTTTTTAAAAATAAAACTTTTTAGGGGGTATTTTTTCTTCTTCTTAATGTGCCATCTCCATCAGTGGAGGTTGGATATCACAGTCTCAAATACTTCTCGGTCTTCGGCCGCTCTTATAAGTTGTTCTAAGTCCAGGCCAGTCCATTGACGTATGTTTCTCAGCCGTGACATTTTCTTTCTTCCGAGGCCACGTTTGCCTTCGATTTTTCCCTTAACAATAAGTTGAACGTTGCGGTATTTAGGGTTTCTCAGAATGTGACCTAGATACACGCTGTTTTCCGTATATTTACGAGTTTAAACAGCTCACGCTCTATCCCCAGCCTGCGAAGAACCTCTTTATTTGTGGTGTGCGATGTCCATGTTATTTCGAGCATTCTACTGTACGTCCACATCTCAAAGGCTTCTAATTTATTGATGGTTTGTGCTTTAAGTGTCCATGTTTCTGCTCAGGCTCTGGTTGAGTCGTGAGTCGCAGAGCAGCTTTCTAAGTAGCATGAAGCAATTTCTGGCTTGTTCTATTCTACATCTTATTTTCGCGTCCGGATCCAACTTGCAGTCCATCCAAGGTCCCAAATATCGAAACACCTATTCACCTGTTCCAGAACCTCGCCGTTTAACTGCATTGGCAGTGAGGCATTCTTAGATCTTTTGATGGTCATAACCTTGGTTTTCTTTATGTTTATTCCCATGCCGAATGCTTCGCAAGCCATGTGGACACCATTAAGGAGTCGCTGTAAGCCCAGATCCGAGTCTGCTATCAAGACAATATCGTCGGCGTATCTGATGCTGTTGATATTCACCCCGTTAACCTTAATTCGAATTTGAAGTTGTTTAATGAATTTTCAGTTTCAATTTAGCCTGGGAGCGTATTATACAGTTTAGGGGCCTAATAAGTGTAACATTTTTGGCCAGTCGTTTTCTTTGTCATTTTCAATACGTACGTTTTATTTTTATTTCTTGTGTTGTATTCATGATCGTAATTTTTGATTTGATGTTTATTTTTATGCTGGTAGATGTTTGTAAAATAATGGTATAGCTGCCGTATGTCCTTTATAGAGCTTTCCTAAAATGGATAGTCGGATGGATAAGTAAAATTTCTTTTATACATACCTTTGATGATCTTTTTTTTAATAACTTTAAGATTGTTTAGAGTAGTTTTACCACCATCTTCTCAGGGTACTATACCATACATTAAATGTGGCTGGGCAAGTAAGATATAGACCGTATGTAGCATCTTAGGATTGAGAATATCTCGTAGAACTTTAAATTTGTATATTAGAAATCTTACTTTTTAAATAACATGTCTGTATATCACCTATATTATAGGTTCATTTGGGTCGATTATGTATCAAAGAACAACTACTTCTCTGGCTATATGACGCGACAGGTATTGAATTACATCTGATACATAATCGTGTATAATACCCCATTTCGGGTAACAATATGCATATATATATATATATATATATATATATATATATATATATATATATATATATATATATATATATTGGCTCATAGCGTTCTACGACGCATTCCGACTCCTAACCGCCATTCATCTCTATCTTGCTATAAGTTCTCCGGCAAGTCTCTTTCTTTTATCTCTTTGTCAATGCCCTCTCTCCAGCTTCTTCTTGGTCTCCTTCTTCCTCTCTTTCCTTGGGGTGTCCATGTCAAAATTTGTTTTGGTAACCTATCGTCTGACATTCTTTGGACGTGACCATACCATATTAACTGTTTTGTTCTTATATCATCAACAAATGTGTGTCTGGCACCCATTATATCTCTTATTCTGTCGTTGTGTATCCTGTCTCTTCTTGATTTAACCGCAGATTTCCTCCAGAAATCCATCTCAGTTGTTATTAGCATTTTTTCCTTAGACTGCTTTATTTGTCATGTTTCACTACCGTAAGTTATAATGCTTTTAAGGATGGTATTATATATTCTTTGTTTGTTAGTTTTCGATATAGTTTGATCCCATAAGATTCCGTTCATCATAGAGATAACTTTTCTGCCTTGTGTTTTTCGTTCTTTGATTGCTGTGTCGAGAAGCCCATCGTGTGTTATCTTCATTCCCAAGTATTTATATTCCTCGCAGTGTTTAATCTTTGTTCCATCCTCCAAGTCAATGTCTTGTGCTAGACCACCAATGCACATGCACTCTGTTTTTTTTATGTTGACTTCGAGGCCCCATTTCTTATACTCTTCTATAAGTTTTCGAATCATATAGCTTAAATCATCATGATCCTGTGCTATTACGATTTGGTTGTCTACGAAACATAGGGTGTATAGGGTATTATTATTATTGAGAGGTATTCCCATACCATTGCATTTCCGTTTCCATACTTTGAGGGCCTGTTCTAAATAAATTTTAAAAAGTGTCGGCGAAAGACAGCATCCCTGTTTCAAACCTTTTGTAACAGTAAACCCATTGGAGATATTTCGTCCTATTTTAATTTTTGTTTCTTTCTTATAGATTTTTTGGACGGCTTTTATCAATCCATTTGAGATGTTCGTTTGTTCTAGAGTTTTCCACAATTTTGTGAGAGGTACACTGTCATATGCTTTCTGCAGGTCCACGTACAACAGATGAATTTCTTGCTTGATTGCGGTTTTTTCTCAATCAGTTATGTAACACAGTATAGATGATCTACTGTGGATCAACCGGCTCTAAATCCAGCTTGTTCTTCCGCCTCTAAATCTTCATACTCGCTTTCGATTTTGTTTTTTAACATTTTCCCGTACATTCTACTTAGCGTACTAGTTACTGAAATCCCCACATAATTTTCGCACTGGTCTCTACTACCCATTTTATGGATTGTTGACATTATGAATTTGTGCCATCCAGTTGGTATGTCCATGCCATTTAGATAGTCTTGGAAAAGTTTTCTAAGGTGTTCGTATAGCGTTTCGGTTCCAGCTTTAATTAATTCGGCGGAAATATTACCTGGTCCTGGAGATTTTCCGTTTTTAAGTGACAGAATCACTTCTTTAACCTCCCCTTGACTCACTCTTGGTTAGTAATTTGCTATTAAACCATTTTTAAATAGTAACAAGATCTTTTTTTGCCAGTATTTTGACTTTTTACATTTTCCTTTTTCATAGAAAATGCATGCAGCGTATGCTATGATTTCACCAGCTGTAGGAACTGAGAAAAGATCATTCAAATTATGCAAAATGTGAATTATTTAAGTTAAGATTAACATTTTTGCCTAATATTGTACTAATATTTTAATAGCTCCATTATTTCTTTCCCATAATTCAAATGATCTCCGACGGGTAGGAGACTATACGGGTTTGTTCCAAATCATATCTTCATTTTCCATTATTGTAAACCATTTTGATTATTTTATTAAAAAAATGTCACTTTGCAACACAATGGTTGTCATGTTCATATTTTGTAGATTGTAGATGGGGCCGTGAAGGCTACGCTGCCTCTCAAGCACTTCGACCTATCAGACCTTTTGTGCATAACCCTTAATCTATTCGAGGCCCGGGATTCCGAGACTTCGTAATAAGTTTATCAGTTTCCTGGGGGCTAAGTTCCTGACATCGGAGTGCTTTAGGAATGCCCCTTCCAGAAACTTGAGCCTCTTGCAGAAAAGCGCTGGGCATTCGCAAAGCAAATGTTCTGCAGTTTCAGCGAAGTTCTCGCAGTAGCGGCAACTATCACTCTCTGTTTTGCCCATCTTTTTCAGGTAAATCCGTAGAGGGCAGTGTCCAGTGAGGAGTCCCGTCACCAGTTTCAAGTCTTTCTTGTCCAACTCGAGAAGCTTATTAGCCTTTTCGCTTGTCTTTGTCCTGGCACTTTATGCCAGTGAAATTTTATTTCATCTGTTTCCCAACGTCAAACCTCTTTATTCAAGTGGGCTTTGAAGTGTCCACAGGAGGGTTCTTTGGCAAGGCACTCTGCTTCCTCGTTGCATTTAACTCCCTTGTTACCTGGAACCCACATCAGAGAACTTGATTGTTTGCTGCCAGTTGTCTCAGGGATTGTTTACAGTCCCACGTCATAGCTTACTCTTGCATACTTACTGTAACTACATAAATAGCCCATATTCTATTCTAAGCTAAAAAAATTCAGCTAAAATGAGGTTTTGTCGTTGATAAATTATATCAAGTTTATTTTGATAAAGTTTATTCCAATCACAACCTACTTTTTTAAAAAAAAATTCTTAAAAAAATATGAAATCTTAAAAATAATCTAAAATATCCAAATTTTTATTACACCCAGTATATTGCTCATGCAAGAGAAAAATACATTAAATTTTTCTGATTAAATAATGTATAGTTCCATCGTCTTATTCATCCATGACGCCACCCAACTGGTAGATAGTTATTTTAAAACAATATCAATGTTTAAAAAATTGTATCGAGCATGGAAAATCCGATCCTGTACTTGTTATCAAAAAATATTAACAGACGTATCAGCACGCCCCCCTAATTCAAAGCTTGCTACCACTCATTCGTTATAATTGAGAGAAGAGTGTTATGGAAGGAAAGTTCGAGTCCCCAAGCGGGTACGAAGTGTACAGAAAATCGTGGAAATAATCAAAACTTCGTTCCCTTTTGCATTCTATTCACTGCTTTGGATTATTGAATTATCGCCCCCAAATATAATGTTGAAGTGTCTAAACAACACTGATTTGTGTGCAGGGAATTTTGATTTGACAAAGATCTCGGTTCAGAGGTTGGCATTAATTATATAGTTTTTGTGACGTGCAAAATTAATAGGGTTTTTCTAGCGTTGCAATTTGCTGGTCCGAGATAGAAAAACTATCCCTATTTTCTCTTATTAATTAATACTGGTGGTATGTACAATGAACATACCACTAGTATTAATTTTCTACAAAAATTTGTATTGTCCATTTCATATTGCTTTTTTGTTAACGAGCTATGAAATTCATGGGCGAAAATTAAATTTGTCTTAAAATTATTAAACTTTAACTTTTAATATCTTTTAAATGGTGAGGTTTACAAAAAAACGTAGCATTCCTTTTTTGTACAGCGGTAAATTTCCTACAAAATTGATAATTACAATTTTGTGTACGATCAATTAATAATGAGATGGATCCTTAGACTCATCATTAAGAAAAAAAACAAAGGGTATGTGTTTTTTGGGCGTTGAACTGAACAAGATTGTTGGTTCCCCACTCGACGATTGCTTTAAGATCAACCTGTTCCTGCCTGAGTCTATTTGTATCATTCACCGAAAGTGATCGATAGGATGTGAAAGTTGAGACAAGTGTGCTATCGTCTGCGAAACTGTAAATGGGGTTTGTGGTGGTTTTCAAGAGGTCGTTGATGTGTAAAAGATATAAGGTGGGGGACAGGATGGAACCCTGGGAAACCCTGAGGAACCCTCTTTTGTTTTGTTTGGTCCACGTATTGTTCTCAGTATTTTCCTTTCTATTATTTTTAGATCTTCTTTTTTTATTTATGACAAGAGAACTCTCTACCTCGCATTTTAATGGTAGGGACAATTGACGACACATGCGGCTCCAAAAAGCCCCGCCTGAATGGCATAAAGTCCTCTATGTCAACTCAACACCAAATGGCATTGACCTACCACGCCGTACATGGTCCAAATTAAATAGAGTAAGCACCGGTCATGACCGATGCGCTGACTCATTTTTCAAATGGAGACTAAACCGATCCCCCCAATGTGACCGTCAAAATGGTAATCAGACGATCACGATCACGACCAAATGCCCCATTCGCGCATATTCTGCCCCTGCCTCAGATTTTATTGCCCCAAAAGAAATCCAATGGCCGAACAGGCTGGACGTTGCGATGAAAATCTCTATGTATATTTATGTTTCGTATTCCATGTTATTTTACCTGCTATTTGTTTGTTTTATAAATGTATCGTTATCGTTACATAATATACCAATGTACCAATACATACATAAAGTCACGCCTTTTTCCCATAGGGGTAGGCAGAGACCACTTCCTTTCACTTGCTACAGTTATTATACACGTGTTTTGCTACCTCTACTTTCATCAGTGCTCTCATGCATGCTCGTCGGTTGTTGGTACTCTTGACCTGGCCTTGCCTCAAAACAATGTTGATCTGATCGATATATGTTCTCCGAGGTCGACCTCTACCGACTTGTCCATTCACACTCGCTTTATAAATTTGTAGGAAGGCGACAACATTCATGATTCAGAGACTTAAGTCAATGGTTAGAAGAACATCAATAGAAATATTTAGAGGTGCAGATTCCAGTTGGATCGCCAACCTCCGGAGGGGGACGGCGTCCTAAAAAGAAGATCTAGTATTGTTGTCTTACACCTTTTTGTCTATCATCCCTGAATATTTCTTCTGAGTACAGTTTAAAAAGTTTAAAACACAGCCTTGTCGTACTCCACCGGGGCTCTTCAGCAAAAAATGTGCATAACAAGAATGTCTCTTTCTCTACACTTACTGCCTGCAGAGAGAGGGAAAGAGAAAGTGCAATCCGTCTGAACCAATCAGAAAACGTCATTTGAATTTGAATAATTGGCGGGGATAATTTATATTACGTGATTGGTTTGTATAATCTAATTAAAAAAAATGAAATTATGTTGTTTTGGTGTTCTTGATCCTTTGACATCTACAAGTTGACAGTGACATTTATTGGTTATAAAAACGTAAACGGCTAAAATCATTATTTAGCTAGAATTTTAAATAGGTCTTGAGAGGTGATTGGCATTTACATAAATAATTTGAATTAGTGTATAACAATGTGGGATAATATGATAATAATGATATGATATGATGTGATAATATGTTCAAATATTAAAACTTAAAATTAATAATAGTTATCATATTATTACCTTTTTTGAATTATTTTTAATCAAAATGTGTTGAAATGGCAACGCTTTTATCTGCTTAACTTGTAGTTTTACTAAATGAAATTTTATTTGAGCTTCAGTTCGTTTAGTAGTAGTATTGATTCATACCTTATTAATGTCACCTTCTTTTATTTAATGTAAGGCAATTACAGTGCAACAGAAGTAGCTTGGCGGGCGAGAGATCACAAAATCTGCGCACAACGAAAACATTCGAATAACGATCCGATCGGCGACGACGAAATTTTCAGTAATCGTGAGTCTCAAGTACAATCGGAGGAAGAAGTTTACGAATGTGAACTATATTTAGCCAAATATTTGTTATTTTAGAGGCTAGTCGCCCGCCAAGCTAATTCTGTTGCACTGTAAAATGTTATTATTATTAAAAAGTAATATTATTAAAATTATTATATTATTATATTATTAATATTATTAAAAAGTAATTATTATTTAAAAGTAATATTATGTAATAAATAAAAGTGAAAGTTTATTATTAACTTTTAACATATCAGTAGGTACCAAGGCTCACCTTACCTATTTATTGTTATTAAACATTTACTTAAATATTTGTCGAATAGCGTAAGGAACTTCGTTCCTATCGGATGTCCAAGGACACCACACGGCATTTTTTTATTAAGTTTTTGCGTAGCCATGAAAGTTTTTTTCGGCCAGTCCAGCGTTTTTCTTCTACTTTTCCTTGTACTATTAATTTAAGTGGTTCATACTTGGAACCACGAAACACATGACCGAAGTATGAAGTCACTGTTTGAGTAAAACTTTAACGCGTCTAGGTTGCTGTCCAAATTTGTTCATCACCTTTAATAAATTTAGTGTCCTATATTTTTTTTTGTGAACACTGATCATGCACACACTTGGCCTCGCGTCTCTCACGTCGCAACGTGCTAAATAAACGTTCAATGCTACATGTAGTTGCCGGAATAGTTAGACCAATTTTCATTGCCTCACATACCACTGGGTAAAAGAGGGTGGCTGAAGCAATAAATTTATTTAAAGATGATCTAAAGATGGTCGGTCAGCTGGAGATTTGCTGGCTTATGTCGCTCAGCTCTGGACAAACACTATTGAGGAGTATGGTGAATTCCGTGCAATAGCCTTGAATATATCTAAAACCTTTAACCGCGTTTGGCACCAGGCATTGTTAAGTAAATTATCTGCCTACGGTCTCCCAAACAAACTGCGCCATTGTCTCTTGAGCTTTATGCAAAATCGCTCCTTACCTGTGGCAGTTGACGGTATTTTTCCTGATGCGTTAAAAACCAATGCCGAGGTCCCTCAGGGTTCCCTCCTGTCCCCCACCCTATTTATTTTACACATCAACGACCTCTTGAAAATCACCACAAACCCCATTTACAGTTTCGCAGACGACAGCACACTTGTCTTAAATTTCACACCCTATCGATCACTTTCGGTGAATAATACAAATAGACTCAGACAGGAACAGGTTGATTCCATCAATAAAAATCTTGAAACAATCATTGAGTGGGGAACCAACAATCTTGGTCAGTTCAACGCCCAGAAAACACAAAGCGCCACGTTTTCCAAGAAAGTGAATTCCTCAAATCATTCCATCACAATGTCTGGAAATACCCTTGAATCAAGTTCCTCCATCTCCATTTTAGGAGTCACGGAGTCGCAAAGTCAGCAAGCCAGTGGCTAGGTTTTCTGTGGAAAGCTAGAGCGTTTTTTACTCCTGATCAACTGTTGACGACGTACAAGGCTCAAATCCGACCTCTACTGGAGTATTGCTCGCAAATTTGGGGTTCAGCACCAAGGCATTCTCTTCGTCTTCTAGATTCCATTCAGAAAAGGGCCATTCGGTTGATAAACAGCTCAACTCTCACAGATACCCTTTACCCACTAGAACATAGAAGAAGAGTTGCAGACCAGACATTACTATACAGATATTTCCATGGCAGTTGCTCCAGAGAAATAAAAACTCTTTTACCACCACTGGCCACATTCGGCCGAAGAACTCGGCACGCTGATCAGTCTCACACATTTACTCTCAAGATTGACACTACAAGGACAAATCCCCATCAAGAATTTTTTTTTACAGGGCCGCTACAGAATGGAACAAGCTTCCAAAATCAGTTTTTCCAGAGAACTATGACCTGCAACTTTTCAAAAAGCGGGTCCACAATCATTTCCTTTCTATAATCCCTCCCCCTTCTTATAGTCGCAGTGCAGGCCGTCCGCGGCCCACACGATAGGTCTTTTTGCGACTATTTTCAGTAAAAAAAAATGCATCAATTGGTTTATTTGTCTTCAACAGCTCGCACCACGTAGTAGCCTCGGCAAAAAAATTATATAGAAAACCTCCGTAAAGGTTCTGTATATCTTTTGCCATAGCTTAAAATGAAGGTTGGTCTAATTTAGTTACATTTTGTGGGTGAAACAGCGAAAGCAGAAATGCTTTTTTGTGTTAAAGAAAATCGATTTCTCAAAGCAAAAATGAATGGGTTGAAGATAGATATAGTAGGTACCTATATTGTGTAAATGCAAATGTACTTCGCTGAAAGGGAACGGCGCCCATGAACACCAAGTTCTGCTGGCAGCGAACGTGTTCAAGTTTTTTAGTCAATTAAACAATTTAAAATGCAAACGAGTTCTTTTGAAGTACATTTAATAAATCGTTTTGAGGATTCAAGTAAAAGTAGCAGCAAACATAATGTAATTAACATTCTTCGCATTCTCTTTTCAGTTTTTTTTTATTTATTCTTTATCATTTCTAAATGTAATTATGCCACGAGTTCTCGGTGTTTAATGAATTAAAAAATAAAGTTGAAGTGTGGCGAAGAACATAATAACATAATTGAAGAGCTTTCAAAATAATCTCATCTTTCTTGTTAACATCTTGACTGTTGAAATTATAATCACTACCTTGTTTTCTATTGTTAAATAAAGATGTGGTTGAATGGGGAAGTACAGGGGTGGTTCTAGCCAAGCAACCTAAACATTTTTTTACGAAATATGGGCACACTTAAAAGTAGATCAAACTCACTGTAAATCTTGTAGGTATTACTGCTCTATTAGTCAAATCAGTCTACCTCTTTTGACTTACAAACGAAATAGACCCATCTCATTTAACCTGTGTTGCGCACGACGCTTGTGGACGTAGGTAAAATTTGACATTAGAAAGACAAAGAAAACTCTTACATTGGCATATAAAGAAAATATTTAATTGCCTATACATCTATAAATATAAACTGATTTGTCCTGAATGACTGACGAATCAACGCACAGCCTAAACCGCTGATCGTAGAGACCTGAAACTTGGAGGCATCCGATAAAAAGGATTGTCCAAAATTCTACCGCTAGAGGGGTGAAAAACGGGGGCAAAGTTTTTATTGTGCAACGTGATTCCTTGGTTCGATCTACTTCAAATTTTGCATAAACATTCCTTAACAGAATTGATGGAAGACGTGTTTCGTATTTTTATTGAAACTCATCGCCTAACGGTGTTAAAAAAGAGTATAAAGTTATTTTGAGGGTAATTTTCATCCAAGTTTATATCAATACTCCTTAGTGCTTTTGATTTAAATTACATTTTACTTTGATACATGTTTGAAAACTCAACCCGATTTTATTTAAAAAACGTTGAACTTAAATGAAAGCTTGGTGCAATGCAATATGCAATATAAGAGTCCATCTTAGGGGAGACCAGATTGCAAGGGAAAACATTGCATCGCAAGGCAACTATACTACAGGTTGTTTTCGAGGAGAGTCTGTATTTATTCCTAGGATTCCCCTAACACCATCAAATTACCCCTTCGAAGAAAATGCAGTTGTTCATCAAAGTTTGCTTCGCCATAACTATAAACGAAGCTCAAGATCAAACTCTTAAGGTAGCGGGAGCAGACTTGAGATAAAGCTGCTTCTCCTACGGCCAGTTGTATGTGGCATGCTTCAGAGTAGCCAGGTGATTCTATCAGCCAAAGGAAAAACAAAAAATATTGTTTACAAAGAAATACTGCGGTAGGTGTAGTATTTCGATTTCGTTGTAAAAAGATAATACCCCCGTGTCTCTTTCACCAGATCAAAGGCCGAGTGTCGTGTTCATAAATTATAACAAAATTTTATTTTATTTTTATTTTTATTTAACCTTTAAATCATTTGCATTTAAATTGTTTCTGTGGACGACCAGCACTTCTTTTATGTTTCCTTGGACGCCACTTTATTATTATACGTCTTGTCCATCTGTCATTGTCTTGTCGTGCCTCATGCCCCACCCACGCCATTTCTAACGTGCGATGTGCTCTATAACATCGTCGACTTTTGTTCTTTTTCTAATTTCTAAATCCCGTGCAATAGCCTTAGATATATCTAAAGCCTTTGACCGCGTTTGGCACCAGGCATTGTTGAGTAAATTATCTGCCTTCGGTCTCCCAACTAAACTGCGCCAATGGCTCTTGAGCTTCATGCAAGATCGCTCCTTACATGTGGCAGTTGACGGTATTTCTTCTGATGCGTTTAAAACCAATGCTGGGATCCCCCAGGGTTCCATCCTGTCCCCCACCTTATTTCTTTTACACATCAACGACCTCTTGAAAACCACTACAAACCCCATTTACAGTTTCGTAGACGACAGCACACTGTCTTAACTTTCACATCCTATCGATCACTTTCGGTGAATGATACAAATATACTCAGGCAGGAACAGGTTGATCAATAGAGATCTTAAAGCAATCGCCGAGTGGGGAACCAACAATCTTGTTCAGTTCAACGCCCAAAAAACACAAAGTGCCACGTTTTCCAAGAAAGTGAATTCCTCAAATCATCCTATCATAATGTCCGGAAATACCCTTGAACCAAGTACCTCTATCTAGATTTTGGGAGTCACGGTGTCCAATAATATGTCTTGGCATGACCATGTTGCTAACATCGCAAAGTCAGCAAGCCAGAGGCTAGGTTTTCTGTGGAAAGCTAGAGCGTTTTTTACTCCCGATCAACTGTTGACGACGTACAAGGCTCAAATCCGACCTCTACTGGAATATTGCTCGCACATTTGAGGTTCAGCACCAAGGCATTCTCTTCGTCTTCTAGATTCCATTCAGAAAAGAGCCATTCGCTTGATAAACAGCTCAACTCTCACAGATACCCTTCACCCTCTAGAACATAGAAGAAGAGTTGCAGACCAGTCATTACTCTACAGATATTTACATGGCAGATGCTCTAGAGAAATAAAAACTCTTGTACCACCATTGGCCATATTCGGCCGAAGAACTCGGCACGCTGATCAGTCTCACACATTTACTCTCAAGCTTGACACTACAAGGACCAATCTTCATCAAGAATCCTTCTTTTACAGGGCTGCTACGGAATGGGATAAGCTTCCAAAATCAGTTTTTCCAGAGAACTATGACCTGCAACTTTTTAAAAAGCGTGTCCACAATCATTTTCTTTCTATAATCCCTCCCCCTTCTTATAGTCGCAGTGCAGGCCATCCGCGGCCCACACGATAGGTCTTCCCTTTTTGCGACTATTTTCATAAAAAAAAAACTTTCCTCGTTCTGTATATGATCCCTTAGGCTTACCCCTAACATAGTTTTTGTTGTGTTGTTCTTAGTCTATTCGCGATTTTAGCTGTGAGAGTCATTGTTTGAATACCATAAGTCAAGACTAGCAAAATACATGTATTGAAAACCTTCTTTTTTAGGTTGATAGGAAGTGTTGGATTTTATTAATGTTGTTCCCAATTTTCCTACAGCAGGCCCATGTTAGTCGAATACGCCTTGTTATAATACGGCTGTTTGATTTTCTTTACCCAGTGTTATGGTGTGTCCTAAATTTATGTATTCGTTGACTTTCTCTAATTGTTGTCCTTCTAAGTTTACGTCGCAGGGATCTGGAATCAACAGTTTGGTTTTATCAATGTTTATTTTCAAACCGATTTTTTCCGACTCTCTCTTTAAGTCTGCCAAAATTTCGATAAGTTCTTCCTTCGTACTGCTGATTAAAACTATGTCGTCGGCGAAGCGTAAATTGCACAGATATCTACCATCCACGCGCAGGCCCTTTTTGTCCCAATCTAGTTTTCTGAATACGTCCTCCAATGCAAGGATAAATAACTTAGGGGATATTGTGTCTTCTAATCGGACGCCTCTGTTAATTGGCATTCGATTGGTTGTTACATCTTCTTGCACTTCAACTGTGATGGTCGCCTCTTTGTATTTGTTTTTAAGTAGATTAATGTACCTTGAGTCTATTCGAGAATTCCCCACCAGCAAAATGGAATTCAAAAAGAACTGAATTATTGTATAACAGTCGAATAGCGTTGTTTTAAGGACTGTTTGTTTTTATTAAGCCTTTTGTTGCGATAATTTTGTTTTGTGTGAATGGATAAGTCGGTAGAGGTCGAACTCGGCAAACATAACTCGATCAGATCAACATTGTTTTGAAGAAAGGCCAGGTCAAGAGTACCACCAACCGACAAGCATGCATAAGAGCACTGATAAAAGTAAAGGAAGCAAAAGAGGATTAAAGAGGGAAATAAACTATCAAATGCCTTCAAAACAACTAAGGGTCTCCTCCAAGGCTGCTCAACATCACCCACACT
This sequence comes from Agelastica alni, assembly GCA_950111635.1. NCBI lineage: Eukaryota > Metazoa > Arthropoda > Insecta > Coleoptera > Chrysomelidae > Agelastica > Agelastica alni. The sequence continues at coordinate 23,964,090 of OX467716.1, forward strand.
ATCCAAAATATTTCTACAACAGACACTAAGACCATGAAAGAGAAAATATGCAGGAATGGGAATACCAATTAGGAATGATCATCTGTATACTCTAAGCTTTGCCGATGATCAAGTAATCATAGCTCAAGATGAGGAGGATTTAGGTTTTATGATGCGGAAACTAGAGGAGGAATATGGGAAAAATGGAGTGGAAATCAACCTCGAAAAGACCCAATATAACCGACAGATCTCAGGAACAGACAAATTTAAATACCTATGGTTTATAACATCAAAAAGTGGAACAACAGAGGAAGAAATAAAAAATAGACTAGGTCAAACAGGGCATGTATTAATCAATTAAACCCAATATTATGGGACCGCCACATAACCAAGACTAATAAAACGAGAATATTCAATTCAATTGTTCGCAGCATAATGACTTATGGAGCTGAAATGTGGGTGATCAACAAAAAAAACAAAGGGAAGATTGTAGCCACAGAAATGGACTTTTGGAGAAGGAGTTGTGAAGTGAACAGATTAGATCGAATAAGAAATGAGGAGATCAGGAGAAGAATGGATGTAAAAAAAGACATACTAGAACACATAGAGGAAAAGAAACTAACGTGGTACGGACATGTTAAAAGAACTCCGGAGGATCGCTGGATACACCGGGTAACTGAGTGGAGTCCATTAGGCAGACGAAAGAGAGGTCGACCAAGGCGATCATGGAGAGACGAAGTGGATGAGGCGATGGAATTAAGAAACCTGCAGGACGGAGACTGGCAGGACAAGGACAACTGGAGACAAGGGCTGAAAGCAGGAAGGCAGCGACAGCTGTAGATATCCTGGATTATATATATATATATATATATATATATATATATATATATATATATATATATATATATATATATATATATATAAGATGTGTGTAAGAACCGTAGCAAGTGGAAGGAAGTGGTCTCTGCCTACCTCTACGGGAAAAAGGCTTGACTATATGTATGTATGTATGTAATTTTGGTTTTTAAAGAAAATTGTTGTATTAAATGATTTTATAGTGACTTTTACAATATATGCTATATCGCATTATACGATCATTTCCAATTAAAATGATATAATACTTTATAAGCAAGTTTATACAATATCAAAAATATTATTTTATAAGATATTTATACCTATTGTATAAGAGTTCTATAATATACTATATAACTAGTAGCTACAACATTATAAAATAGTTACTTAAGCTTGTCTTATTAAAGCTGTATAATTTTGTATAATAAACATTTTATAGCATTCAATTGCGTTGCATAATAAAACACTTTTATACGTGAACTTTAAATACTATAAGCCTTTTTTATAAATGCCTAATAGAATAAAAGTGTATGACTTTTGCATTAAAATATCTTATTCAAATAACAATGGCATGGTGATATGAGCTACTTTCCAAAGAACAAAACAGTGTGCTTTATGGCGTTTTCAAACGTGGTCGTAGGAAAAATTCTTATTACCATATTGTAAGATCTAGCAACCTCTACTTTTCGCGAATCTCAATATAATTGTTACTTGTCAAAAATAGTTGTATATTGCCTAAATATTCTTCGTTATAAAACAGTTTTATCGTATACCGTTTTATTTTACAATGAAGTATTGTTTAAGGCATTTCTTTGGGATAAAATTGTTCTATCGCCATGTTTAAATATGGAATTCTTGTACGGGCTATCGCCGCCATTATGAGCAAAATTAAAGCGCTTTATTTTTTTGCCAAACATATACCTATAATCTATCAGTGCTATACAAACCTTCCAAATGATTTTATAATTTTTCTCCATTTTTACAATAAAATGCATGATGCACTTTTTAATTAAAATATAATTTGGTTCTAATATTCTTCACTAAAAAATAAAATGCTTTTTATAGTAGCTGTATAAATGAGTATATTATAGTAGCTGTATAAATGAGTATAAAACAATCGTATTAGAGTTGTATAAATGTGTATAAAACAGTCATATAAGAGTTGTGCGCGCCGGCGCCGACGTCCAGGATTTATAATGGGCGTGTCAGATGTAAAAAAATGCTCTGAAGTGTGGACAGCGTCACCGCCGGAACCTCTATTGCCTGCTGACTCACTTGCTCTTCGACGACGTCGTTTCACTGCGTAGCTGTTGGATCCTTTGATAACTTAGTGAACGCAGGCTCGATCTCTCTTTTTTTACTACTATAGGCTAAAGGTTTTACTGCCTTTTATCGCCGTAAATTTTGTTACCACAGTAAATGAAACAACACGCTTGTCATCGATAATATATTGTTAACTTTAATACATGGAGCTTACAGTTTAAAGCCTCCTGTATCTTCGGAATAATTTCACTGGTTGTTAGCTTTCCATTTGATATATTTTATTTGATTATACTGATGTGCACTTTACCACGTGGTGTGCTCTGAACGCTAGAGGTGTTCATGCCTCGGCTGATGATATGCGAAAGAGGGGCGAGAAGCCGGAAACTGTTTCGAATGTGGCTTCTTCTCGTGTTAAATTCAGCGTTTTTAATTGATTGATTTCCAACAAGTTGTATAAACTTTTAATAGAACTCTTATACGACCAAACCGTTGTATAAAAATGGGCCCTTTTTGGTTGTATGAGGATCGTTTAATTGTTTTGTAGACCGTTACAAGAATTTTAGTATCCTATAAGATATATCTTGTTGCAGTTTATACAAACCTTAAAGAATTTAATTGCTACTTGGGATTATTTAACCCTCGGATTATTGCCTAAAAAGCTCAACAGAATCAAAAGCTTTGTTAAAATCTATGACCTGTGAAAATTGCTGTAAGATTAACTAAACAATTAGGTCACCTACTGACCCCCATTTTTATGTCAAAGGACAAAGACTCAGTGTCGTTCACCTCCCTAGCCATTTCATCAATATCTCCCTTCATTTAGAACTCGGAAGGTGTTCGCGTCGATATCACGCGAGATAAAATCCAAAGAAGCCCAGCAAAGATTACTCGAAAAAGCAACAAAACGTAAATGGATCCCCTTCTAACGTGAAAAGACCAAATCCATTTTCTTGTTGCCGAAATCGTTTTCGGACGAGATTGACCGATGAATAAAAGATCCATTTGTAATGAATTTCTGTCTGACATGGGAAATACTCGCAAAAAAAGGACGAAAAGGGGCGGCAGATTTTAATTCTATTACCGGGAAAATGTCCTTTGGATTATTTTTGAGCTCGAGAACCACTGGATATTAATAAAGATTCAAGCAAGATGTGTTCATACACAGCGCAGTCAGATCGTTAAACTAAAAAAAACTGTTTTATTATTTGAGATTTGTCGTGTTTGCTTGATGTAATTAAAAATGGTCAGACTGGGTCGATCATTTATATGTTTAAATTTAGAACTGAGTTAAAAAAAATGCTTAATTGGTTATTAATTATTTTGGCTTCTAAAAAGATCAACTATTCCCAAACTATTGAAAACATTAATTAATGTTATTTTTTAGCTTTCTGCCTAAACTGAATAATACGACCCATGGCAATAAAATCTATGATAAAAATACTTTATTTCCAAAAAAGTACTGTAGTTTAATTTCTACTACAGTGCTTTCATTTCAAAACCAGCCAGTCCAAATAACTTTTTCTTAAAAGTAAGAAAAACAAAAAACACGTCGACGATACGCTGACGACACGAAACTCTACGGACATCCTAACATCAGTTATCTAAGTTTGCAGAACGATCTCGATAAAATACAAGAATGGTGTTCCAATTGGTTGATACCTCTGAACATTGATAAGTGTGTTACACGTCGGAAACAATAACCCGCAAAATCATAAAATATTTTATAACAACTTAAAATATTTTTTACTTCTTATAACTTAGGATAATATATTGAAGCCTAAGGTCTGACTTGGCTAGTTCCAATATACGAATTATTATTAAGTACCTACCAATGCACAAAAGATCTGATAGGTGCTTGAGAGGCAGCATGGCCTTCACGACCCACCCTACAATCTACAAGTACCTACCAAAACAGTCACGGAAAAGTCCTATGTTCGATGGCTAGTTTCTAACAGCAAGCCAAATTTTCGGAAGAATAAAATAAGAACTTACAGCATTAGAACTTGCGAAGGCTATAATATAATTCGTATATTCGAACTAGCCAAGTTAGACCTTAGGCTTCAATATATTATCCCAAGTTATTAGAAGAAATGTCATAAATAAATTTTAGGACTGACCATTGAACTTGGCACACATTAAGATCTCACTTCTTTTGTCGTTGAAGTCAACAACCAAGGCATATATCATAATATTGAACTTGGCTCTCATTTCACATTTATGTTTTTGATTGGATATTTATTTTCAGACCTCGTATCTATCGAAAAGTGACTTAATGGGTAAACTACCCTAGTAGAACCGAATGTTGGAAAAACATCGGCGCAACCTCGCGCCAATATTGGAATATTGGGGCTATATTGGTGCACCATATCAATACTTAGCCAATATTGGCCCAATATTGATTCTCAATATACCGCCAAGATTCGGTTGCTTTTCTGCTGCAGAGATTTAAACCTTGATTTAAAAATACGACTAATGAGATGCTACGTGCTGTCTATACTATACTATGGGGTGGAGGCCTGGACACTGAAGATAACTGACATAAGGAGACTGGAGGCATTTGAGACGTGGATATACCGGAGAATATTAAGGATCTTATGGGTAGAGAGAATAACCAACGGAAGTGATAAGGAGAGAGAATTGATTCCGACAATTAAGAGAAGAAAACTGCTGTACATGGGACATGTTATGAGGGGAGAAAAATATCAAATGCTACAAATAATTGTGCAGGGAAAAATCCAAGGCAAGAATTCATGGCTGAAAGGTTTAGGGATTGGTTTGGATGCAGTAATATTGAACTATTTAGAGCTGCGGTCTCAAAAATAAGAATTGCTATGATGATTGCCAACCTTCGAAGCGGAGACGGCACCTAGAGAAGAATAATCGCTGCAGATCGTCTTCATTTTCAGCAACTAGTACTGCGTCATCGGCATTGCATATAACAGTAATTTCACGGTCATCCATTCTGTATCCTTTCAGTAAACGTACTTTGCTTATTACTTCGTCCATAATGATGTTGTGTACTATAATAATCTAAGTGATTTTGGGTTTGGTTGGTCTTGCCTGTCTGCCTTAGTGTGCGGACGATGAGAGTCTACTGGTGTAGTAATTTTATAATAAAAAACCGTCTTGCACTAAAAAGATCAACTGTTGTGGCTTGTTTAAAAACATCGCACACTTAAAAAATATGAGAGAGTTGAAATGACAAAGCGACAACCCGCGGCGTTTCATAATTATCTCAAGCCTCCGCGACTAATTCGGGGTTGCATTCGGTACCGCGCAAAGTGGCCTTTTACCACCTGGAGTTACAGCCACTGCTCCAGAGGCAACAATTACACCAAACAATGGCCGGAGTGTAGAGTCATTGAGAAGCGGCAATTCTGTGATTCAATTCGTTTTGAATTAAGCCCAGTGTGGGTCATATTGTGTCTGGCCTTAGTCGCCGCTACCGATTTTTGATATGGATTTGATATTAGAATAGATTGATTCAATGGAAATGCTCCCGACGATTTCGCTGGTGCTGCGAAGGGTGCTTACAGAATGGCTGTGTCATTCTATTTTAATTTTAAGGAACATCAATCGGACAATCGTGTTAATTATACGAAGGAAATTGTTCTCCGCTTACATTTATTAATATACTAAGCATATCTGTTATCGGAGCATTTTAATTGGGTATTTATTAAATGGAAATACTTTTGGTTTCTTTAGAAAAAGATACCTCAGATATAATCCGATTATTAATATTTTATACGAAAGTCTTCATGCAAACGCCTGCGGGCAATTTCTTTCTTTTTCCCGTCCAAAAAAAAAGGGACAGTGAGTTATTGTAGAAAATGTCTCACTGTCTTAAGAAGCTGCAAACGAATACCAAGTATCTACGAGGGCGGTTCAAATATGATCGAGACAAACGCTGTAGATGGCGCGCATGTATGTTTTGAAAATCGTGGCTTGAGTATCTCATATCTGTGTCCCTTAACGAGAGCGTGGCATAGTTTCCGTCGGTAACGCATGTTTCACGCGCGTGCTACAACTATGAGTGAAAGTCAAGTGCCGTCATTCGTTTTTTAGTGTGGGAAGGCGTTAAAAACACGGAAATTTTTCTGCGTTCGCGAAATCAGTTCGGTAGTGAGTGCCTGAGAAGGGCTGCCGTGTTTCAATGGGCCAAAGCATTCAAAGATGGCCGCGAAACCGTCGAGAATCAGCCGCATGATCGTCGACCGCGAACCAGCATCACACCAGGCAACATTCGCCGCGTAGAACAACTTATTTTGGAGGACCGTACGATAAATGCTCGAGACATTTCGGCTAAACTCGTCATTAGTATTGGTAGTGTAGAGTCTATCATCCACGAACACCTTAATTATCGCAAAATAACGGTTTGAAACGGAGGAGCATTCCAGCACGAAGTGCGATTCTTCTCCAGGATAACCACGCGTCTCACGCTCGATACAATATCGGAATTAGGGTGGAAGGTACTGGAACACCCCATACAGTCCGGATTTATCACCCTGCGGCTACCATATGTTTGGACCACTGAAAGAAGCCCTCGGAGGTCAAAGACTCAACACCGACGACGAGGTAGAGGAGTTCGTGCGTACATGGCTGTCCGGGTCTCCCAAGGAATTCTTCGATACCGGCATCAAAAAACTTCCGGAAAGGTGGACAAAATGCGTAACTAGTGAGGGGAATTACGTAGAAAAACTGTGAATTTTTTTAAATTTTTTCGATAGTAAATAAACGTGTGAGAGTATTTGTTTCGATCATATTTGAACCGCCCTCGTAATACGTGAAATTTTTCACCTGATCCATACTGATCTCCTTCCTCTTCTAAATCCTGCTTGCACATCCCATATCATCTTCTCAGTTTCATTCGTCACTCTTTTAATAAATATCTTTGCATACAGTTTGCCGACTAATACCTCGGTAGTTCTTACAATCGAATGACACCTCAATCATAATTTTCGGAGGACTCTAAAAAGTTTTGACCTAAAAGGCACTTGTTGACCAGACTATTAAAGAGATGGGAGCATCGCTGTATCGACTTACACTGAGAGTACGTAAAAAAATAAAAATAAATTTTTCGCCATGTGTTTATTTCTTAAGAATTTTATTCAGCTGTGGATGTTTCGTATACTGTATAGAAAATACGGTAAACGCTCTCATTATTGTTGTAGTTTAAAATGCGCCGTGACACGGAAACTTAAACGATAATTTCGACCCGCCTAAAAACCGAACATACACATACATTCAATACGCGCATCAACAATATTCGATTTTGCCCCGATTCGACGCGCCGTCACAAATAATGATTAATGTACTGTTTAATAGTTTGCGCCTTTTGTGCTCGACATAGAAGTGTCAGTTTTGTGTAATTCAAAAATAAACATCGTCTATTGTCAAAGGACTCTATCGAAATAGTAATTACAAACAACGTTTTAAGTCCCCACATTTATTGGTGTTTTGTCGCGAGCTCTTAAAAATAATTTTCGCCCCATTGTCCCAGGCGTTGGGACGATAAATGCGTGAATAGTGGAACCTTTTAAAATACTATATTAAGTTACCACTAATTATGTGCAAATAAACGGGTGCTTATTGTAAAGGTAATAAAAGAAAACACAAAAAGCACAAATACGTAGATTAAAACGCTAACATTCGGATTAGGTACATAAAAAATTCCTGCTTCTTTACAAACTAATGTAAAAGAAGATTTTAGTTATCATTGCCAGTTAGCACACAATTTCAATGGCAAGGTTAACTTTTTTGGTCTTCTTCTACTTCTAGGAGATCTGTCGATCGGTTAATTCTGAAGCTGCCTCTGCATCTTTTCCTGAGAGGTAGATTGCCAACTATCTCTATCTTTTTTTTTTTTTTTTTTGTTGTTTTTAATTACAATGTATGCTATTAAACAGTTATCAAATAGTTTTGTATGTTTTATGTATTGAAGGGAAAGCAGTCTACTAACTTTCTTCTTCTTAGTCTAACGTCGAGAACGACGTGTAGTGATCACAAGTTAATGTCGGGTGTTATTACTCAGAACTCTTTCTACAGTCTCTCGCCATCTCCCACGGTCAGCAGCAGTTCTAATGGCTTCCACTAGTGGACACTCGGTTACTTTTGATACAATGTCCTTTTGCCAAGTGGTTTGCCATGGACAATCAGTCTCTCAATGTTGTCGTGACGAGTTATATGTCCGAAGAAGTTCAGTATTTGTGCTGATGACAAGCTACTGAGACGGTTTGATGATCCTATCTAGTTCAGCACTGACACATTGATGCGATGTGCCATCCTCGGTATTCTTAGCATTCTTCGCCATACCCACATTTTAAAGGTGTCTACCCGACGCCTGTCGGCTGCCTTCATAACCCATGTCTCGGAAGTGTACCAGAAAATGGAGAATACTAGGGCATGGACCAGTGATTTTTTGGTATTGATGGATATATATATATATATATATATATATATATATCGATCTTTCCAAATTTTATGTAATTGGCTCATTGCTGTTCGGCCAAGTTGAATACGATGGCAGATCTCCATCTCGCAGATGCCGGAGGAGTGGATAAGGGCACCCAGATAAACAAACTGATCTACAAATTCACAGTTGGCAATGTGATGTGGTCTGTTTGCTGTCTTATCCGACCTATAAACTATCAATACTTTAGATTTGGCATAGTTGATTTTTAGACCATACTCTTTTGATGTTCTTTCGAGTCGTTGTATTAATTCTATAAGTTTTTCTGCTGAGTTAGCGGTCAGAAGGTCAGAAGAGTGTCGTCAGAATATCTAAGATTTAAATTTTTTTTCCCAGTTATGGCAAAGGCTTCTTCATCCACAAAGCATTTACCAAACTGCTGAGTTCAAAGGAACACAAAATCCCAACCAAAACAATTTGATATTTGATCCCAACAAAAACAACCAAATTATCCATTAAATTTTCATTTCGTTAAATAAATAATTTTCCAACTCAGAATTTACATCAGTCACTTCACCATTAATTATACTGAATTTTCTATTCATTTTTTTTAATGTCCAATTTTTAAAATTCTTCCAGATCAAACTGATATGATTTTTCCGCTTTACTTAAATTGGTGGAGCAAATTAATCCTGCTTTATCTGGTATATAGCAACTTGCTCCTGTCAAACGAACGGTCTCTGATCAATTGCTTTTAACAAACAGACAGGCCTATTATATAAACTCCTAGATCAACAAGAACCTATTTAATCATACAAATTGCTATGTTAATGAATTTTAATAATTTTTTTTTTGGACTTTGGTTGCATTAAAAGTTATAGAATACATATTCGGATACTTTAAGAGGGAATGCCATCAAAAACATAACTTGTAAAAAACACCAAGTCTCGCAACTCAGTTCTTCGATCGTAAAAAGTTGTGAGATCCATGTAATAACAAGTCGGTTAATTTATTCGGTCTCTACCTAAGGGTCCTTCTGTCTTGAGTTATTACGTAATTAGCTTACCTAACAACATCTTATAGTGACCATATCAATATTAAAAATCTTTTGTGTTTTAAATAAATAGATTGACTTGGCCATCGCATGAAAACACGATGTATCTCACAAGTAATACATCTTATATTAAATTGGATTGTTTAGTGCGATTTTCAAGTCAATCTTAAGATTTTTAATATTGATATGGTCACTATAATATGTTGTTAGGTTAGCTAATTTCGTAATAACTTAAGACAGAAGGAACCATAAGTAGGGACTGAATAAATTAACCGACTTGGTATTACATGGATATCCCAACTTTTTACGGTAGAAGAACTGAGTTGCGAGATTTGGTGTTTTTAGTCGATAGATACATATGAGGGGGGCCGCTAAGCGTCAAACCCCTTCATTACAATCAGCATGCCGACCAAAATGGAAAATCTTGTGAGTCCGCTTTGCACCAATTAATTGTGAAAATAGAAAACTCGCAAAACAATCAAGAGATTACGTTAGGTACTTTCTTGTACATAGAAGGGGCACCCCCTTTGAAAACATGGTGATATCCTTGCGGCAGTTGAAAACCGATAAAACCAGCTGCACATGGATAGATGCCATGCTACGAGACAGGAAGGCGTATGCGACCATGTTCTGTGATAGTGTGGTGACGAGGGTAGCCCGGGGATGTACCTAGAGCAAATTTTCCAAGTACATTGGAAGAACTAACTCAATGAGCTCTATACCAGGTAAAACGGTGGTGTCAGGATAGGGTCAATCCCGAAAAGACTGCGCTAATAGCTTTCACCAAAAAACAAAACGTGGACCAGCAAGGTCCACGTTTCTATGGGAAACACTGCAATACAGTGAGGGTACAAAATACCTCGGGGTCTTTCCGGACAAGAAATTGTCATGGAATACCTACATGCAGCATATCTCAAACAAAAGCAAAATGATGCTAATGGCCACAAAAAGTCATTGGAAAGTCTTGGGGACTGAAACCGAAAATAGCCCATTGGCTATGCACGGCTGTGATAAGACCCAAGATAACATATAGCTCTATTTGCTGGTCAACCAAAGCACGGCAATCCCAAATCGTAAATACACTAAGCAGTATACGAAGGCTGGCTTGCCGATGTATTACGGGGGATATAAGAACAATCCCCACTGCTACTATGGAAGCAATGCTAAACCTTCTACCTCTAGATATTTATATCCGGGGCGAGACAAGACAATGCGCGTATAGAATAAAACAACAGAACTGTTGGAAAGGTACTAAAACACATGGGCATACAACAATAAAAAATATATATAATCAGACACCCATTTTTAGGCAATTGATTATATGAGTGCAAAAATATCCTTTGAGACAAACTATATGGTTCACGCAAAACTCAGGGATGACGAAGAAAATGATGATCAACCTGATGAACTCGCCTGGTACACAGATCGAGCAAAAACCAGCGAAGGAACTGGCTAAGGCGTGTTCTCTTCAAAACCCAAATATGAGCAAACAAACTCATTGGGGAGACATGCCTCGGTCTTCTAAGCCGAAGTACATACCATAAACGCTTGTGCAGTTGAAAATCTGAGAAGAGGATACAAAAAGAACCTTGACTAACCAAAACAAGGTCAGTTTGTTATGGGTGCCAGGGCATAAGGGTGTTTCTGGTAACAAAGAAGCGGACAAACTAGCCAGGCGGGGCTCTGGAACACCATTTATTGGGCCAGAGCCAATAATAGGAATACCCAAGGCCAACCCTCACCTAAGCAGGCAGGGAAGCTGCTCTCGCTAAGTAGGGAAAAACTTAGAACAGCTGTAGGGCTTTGTACCAGACACTGGTTTTTGAGGAAATATCTGCACAATGTAGGCGTTTCTGACACAGAACCTACATGCAGATTATGTAATGAGGATGAGGAAACAGCCACTCATATTATCTTTAAATGTGAAGCCACCGCTCTGAGGAGGCACTACTCCTTAATAGGAGAATTGAAGCAATAGGACTAAACTAAGGAGCTGGTATGGTACAATGCTGCAGTGCCTAGGGAAAAATAAGGCGTCTTCCACAACTTTTATTTATTCATTTATATACCTAATGTGTCAATCAAAATGGCTACTTCAGTTTTCGTTCCAGTGAAACGAGTGAGCAAATGTCCATTGTCCGTTAACAAAAAGATTATTATTCTTAATGGATATAACGCCCTTAAATACCAAAATAATCTGTATAGTATTGATATTGTGGAGTTTGCAAGTTTTTGTCGAGTGAACGGGAAAATTAAAAAAACAATTTGAAACAAACTATTCTATGTTTAATTTTCGATCTTTACATAACATACTTTTACAGTAATTAGTCTAATACGAAGTGTGATTAACAAGATATAATATACACCGTAAATATTTTGTAAGTGACTGATATCTCGAAATAGGAACAAAAAAAACAATACGCCAGTATAAATAGTCGAATAAAATTTGCACAACAAAAAAATAACGAAACACAACGCTGATTTGCGCTATATGGCTCGCTACAGGCTACGGATGTATTCATGATGCGCGATGCGTGATTTATTCATGTTAGCAGTTAGTTCGGGAAAATGCAAAGAGCCAGTAGGTGAATTAAGGTGGCGCAAAAACACCTATTTTTTTATTTTTTTTTGAGTCACGTATGAAAATATGTTAGTTTTTGATGTTTTAAGAGCCCTCTCCAAAGGACAGCTCAAAAAAAAATTTTTAAAAGGTCGCTCCAAATTTTTTTAAATTGCAAAAATCGTCAGACATCAAATTTTTTGTTTTAAATTTTTTTTCTTTGTGGTAGAATATTATAAACCAAAAAAAAAATAAGTTTCTGAAAGTTTCAACTCGAAATTTGAATTTTGAAAGGTCGCTCATAATTTTTTTAAATTTTTTCGAGCTACCTTTGAATATTCAAATTAAAATTCCATACATTTTTTTTCCTTTTTTTTAGTAAAATAATTGATAAAAATATACCACGAGATGAACTCCATAATTTTATTTAATCAACTACACTATTTTAACAATATTTATTATTTAACAATATGATTTATTATTTTTTTAAAGTATGTATTAAATTCATTTTATTTACGTTGGGATATAACTTTCGATTTTCTTCGACCACTTGTATTACTTTCTGGATTTCTTCTTCACTTTTTGCAATTTGTAAATAGTTTTGCATCAATGAAACACCACGCTACTTCTTAAGTAGGACTAATTTGAATTCCAGGTCGCAGGATGTGTTTCTAAGAACTCGTCACAGTTTAAGGTTTTGAAGAAATATTGTGCATTTTGATTCACGAAATGGTGAATTTCCTTATTCATAATATCACATTCTTGAATTTGAATACGATTTAATGGTTGCTGCCCAGATAGAGTTTTTAAAGCTGAAACCATTTTAATTTTTGTTTCAAATGAAATTTCACAATCAAAAAATTTGAAAAAATTATAAGCGATCTTTCAATATTCAAATTTTCAGCCGAAACTTTCTGAAATTTATTTTTTAACATTCTACCATAAAGAGAAAAAAAATATTCGATTTTTGCAATTTAAAAAAATTTGGAGCGAACTTTTAAACATTTTTTTTTGAGCTGTCCTTTGGAGGGGGCCCTTAAAACATCAAAAACTAACATATTTTCATACGAGACTCAAAACAAATAGTCGGTCTTTTTACGCCACCCTAAGGTACATAGATATAAAAAAATTCGAAATGTATGATAAAATAAATCTAAAGAATAATTATTGTTAAAGAACTGAAACACAGATTTAAACTCTTGGACACTATAAAACGAACTATCCCGAATTAACTATGAACACTGCTCTAGTTTACGCGAATAAGCGGTTCATGTTGATGCGCAGCCTTTGATATTCGTCAACTTACTTCCTCCATCATCGCACAATATGTTGTTTACGAATCAATTCTTAACTATGTACCAACACACTACTCGCGAATCACGCATCGCACATCACGAATCGCGAATACATGCGTAGTCATGCGAGCTATATAGACATAAAATCCTTCCAAAACGAGCGAAGCACAACTTTATGTGTACGAGGCGGAGTCGAATGCAAAGGTTGCTGTGCTGATCCTATTTATTGGGAGATAAAAATGATATTTTTAATTTGCTCTGACTACCGCACAATAATCCTGATGGTTCACACATTGAAAGTGGTCCATAATAGAATATTCAGGAAACTGGATGTAGATATCAACGATACTCAAATATGATTCCGTAAAGGCCTATGAACAAGGGAAGCACTATTTGCACTAAATGTCCTATCACAAAGATGCCTAGACATTAACCAAGACATATACGCCTGCTTTATAGACTACAATAAAGCATTTGATAAAGTTAGACATGACCAACTCATAGAAATATTGATCAAGAGAATGATAAATCTCAGAGACATAAGAATAATTTCAAACCTATACTATGGTCAAAAAGCAGCAGTACGAATAGAAGACACGACATCAGAGGAAATAGAAATACAAAGAGGTGTTCGTCAGGGGTGTATACTATCACCAATGCTCTTTAATCTGTACTCAGAGGACAAAGTAAATAGGGCTCTTGATGATCAGGGCATGGGCATTAAAATTAACGGCATAACAATAAATAACTCGAGGTAACCTGACGATACAGTTATTTTAGCTTGAACACACGAAGACCTACAGACGCTAATTAACAGAATGGTCACAGTAAGCGAAGAATATGGACTATCATAAAACAAAATATATACTGATAACAAAAACAACTCATGACAATCGTAAGATATATGTGAGGAACCAGCCTATTAAAAGAGCTCCCAAGAAATACGAGCCAGAATAGAATAGGCGAGAATCATCTTTACAAGAATGAAGAGGCTTTTCTGCTGCCGAGATTTAAACCTTGATTTAAAAATACGACTGATGAGATGCTATGTGCTGTCTATACTAAACTATGGGATGGAGACCTGGACACTGAAGGTAACCGACATGAGGAGACTGAAGGCATTTGAGATGTGGATATACCGGAGAATATTGAGGATCTTATGGGTAGAGAGAATAACCAACGTGGAATTGATGAGACGTATGCATAAGAAGAGAGAAGTGATTCCGACAATTAAGAGAAAGAAAACTGCTGTTCATGGGACATGTTATGAGGGGAGAAAATTTTCAAATGCTACAAATAATTATGCAGTGAAAAATCCAAGGCAAGAGATCTATAGGAAGAACACGCAATTCATGGCTGGAGAACCTTACGGATTGGTTTGGATGCAGTAATAATGAACTATTTGGAGCTGCGGTCTCAAAAATATGAATTGCTATGATGATTGCCAACCTTCGAAGCGGAGACGCCACCTAGAGAAGAAAAGATTCTCAGTAGGATCTTACCGAGCTCATATCTGGCGATTTTCGCGTATTTGTTCCATTTAAAGAGGCATTAGACAAAAATAAATTTATGAATAATGATGAGACGACAAATTATTTTAACAAAACTTCGATATCATTGACTCTGCCCCGTACTATTTTTTCAAAAATTGTTATTTCAACGTAATTAAACAAAATATAATACAGTTGCATAATTTTTGGAAACATTTTTCTGTCCTTTAATTTAAACAATACTAGTTCTAAAAGCACATAAACATTTATGTCTGTACACATTACAATATATATATATGTACAATTATGTACAGCAATTATTTTAATTTTTCTCATCATGTCATTCAGTATATTGCGTAACAAATCATTTTTTCTGATAAAATCTTATAGAAATCCATTTATTACTACGTAAGAAACCTACAAGGTGTACCAACAGATCTGGTATTCCTTTATTATAATAGATACGAATGAATTATAAAAAGCAACATTGTTAAGATGCACAATCCAAAATTATTTATAAATATACAGGGTACTCTATAACTTCAAACCTAACCTAACCGATTTTGGAGCATCTTTCTCCACTGATTCGAGCGACCTCGTACAAATTTGTTGTTTTACATAGAAGCTATAAATTATTGAATGCGTTGTTTCCAATCATGATTATAAAAAATAACACTGATAAAAGGCTGATCGAAAAATGTTAGAACTGGAGATTAAATGCAAATTATTTTAATTATAATTTGAAAGATGAAATATTAGAACGATAATCGGATATATTATTTCTTAATCTGAATCGAAGCTTCTCCTTCTCTTCTCTGTAATATTTTCTGAGATGTGGACGCCAGCTGTCTCTCCATCTCTTTGGTGGTCTTCCGGCTGGACGAATCCCTGCTAGGTTTCCCTCTAGTACAACGCGTGGTAGTCTATCGTCGGTCATTCTCTTCACGTGGTTATACCATTCTCTTTTCCTCTGCCTTCCCCATCTTACCACATCCTGTACGTCGCATTGTTCTCTAATGTCAGTGTTTCTTACGTGATATCTTCTTGTTTTTCCGGCTATTGTTCTCAGTACTGACATTTCGGCATCCTTTTGGTCTTGTTGGTATCCTCTCTCGCTTCTATACCATATGTCATTATTGGCCTGACGCATGTCTTATATATTTTGATTTTACTCTCCTTTCGCATCAAAGGATTAGCCCATAAAGTTTCCCTTAGACATCCTGATATTATGGCTGATTTGATAATTTGGTTTCTCAGGTCTGTTACCGGGTCGTGAGCGCTGGACATATCTATGCCCAGGTATCTAAATTGCATGATCTGCTCTATGGGTTTATTATTTTTTACCAGCTTGCATCTCATTGGCTCTCTAGCGATGGTCATGGTTTTCGTTTTACCTATGGATATATCTATTTAATTTAATATTTAAGACTGCTTATTATAATTTCAAATTCACATTAAATATTTTAAAATAGAATGGACAAGGTGAATAATTTATTGAATTTTACTAAAAGAAATTGTTAAAAAGTTCGGTAAAGTAATATCTAACTTGATAAAATCAAAAATTAAAATAAAAAACTGGATTTTGTATTTATAATAGGAAAATATTTTACAAATCGTCGAAGTTAGGTATAGGAAGTTTTTAATAAAAATAAAATAACTAGGTATTAAGTGGCTTTCCTCAGAGCATGAAAAATCTTGAGTTGCTTAACAATTTAGCTTTTATAATAACGGAATACAAGAACTTTACTACATACATATTTAATTTTAAATTTTGCTTAATTTTTATACTCAAACAAGACCTTTGATAAATGAATTATTGAAGTGATAACTCTTTATGGCACGTTGTGAACTTCTCGGGCGCTTGGATGCGTTCCAAAAAGCGTAATGAAATTTTAATATTTTTAAAAAAAGTTGGATACTCAGGAATTTGAACCTGAATACACTGACGTGCTTAACAGGTAGCTGTACCGTTCAGCCACCACGCAGTCTTTCTTCAAACGTCCAAGATTATGTAGATATTATACATATTATATTTGTGACGTTATGTTTATTGAAGAATGTTAATTATTATACATAAGATAAATTTTATATTAAATAAATAAGCTATTTAATTTCATAATATTTTTTGATTATGTCACTAATTTACCAAAAATTTTGTATTCATTCATAATCATCATTTTAATTCTAATAATAAACTAAGTATTTATGTAAATACGTTTAACATTTAATAGCTTTTACGCAAATCATTTGTTATCACTTCTGTCGGGCCTCCCGAGACGCAAACCTTTATTTTTATAAACATTTATGAGGTCCAGTTTCTATGATGTTATCACCCTGATACTTTTATATTGAGTAGCTTGTAGATTGTAGGGTGGGTCGTGAAGGCTATGCTGCCTCTCAAGCACTTCGACCTATCAGATCTTTTGTGCATAACCCTTAATCTTTTCGAGGCCCGTGATTTCGAGACTTCGAGCAAAGTTTATCAGTTTCCTGGGGGCTAAGTTTCTAAAATCGAAGCGCTTTAGAAAGGCCTCTTGAGCCTCTTGTAGAATTTATATTGAGTAGTTAACTGCAAAAATCTGTTACCGCCTCTTTTTAAAATATCTTAAATTTAAGTGTCAAAGCACTTTTTCTTTTTTGGCAAATGAACAATATGGAAGTATTGAAACTTTTTTAAAGAACAAAAGTAAGAGCTGATTTAATTGAAATAAAATTTCTGGTATGAGGCTTTTTGTCTGATGGTTCAGATTTTGCCATTATTGAGTTACATTCTAATAAAATTCGAAACTATTTTTTACCAAAAGATTTCTACAGTATCTATAATCAAAACATGTAAAAATAAAGCACCATTTTGTAATCCAAATTACTAACCAAGCTTTTCCTCGATAAAATTCAGTCGTTAAAAGAAAAGTAGAACTGTGACGATGGAAAAAGGAGAGACATGATGAACCTATCAAAATTCATTCTTCCTGTTTAACACGGATTACTATAACAAATTGAGAACAAATAGAAATGACGAGACTTCACGTACAGCTAGTGAAGAAGACATCATTTATAATACTGATGAAATAATCACAAATAAAATAATACAACAGAACTAATTCGTTTTTATGAAAAATCTGATATAAATACAAGGAACGTTTTGCAATATGATACAACCATGTGGCGCAGTAATGTTGTTTCATGTTAGGACGTGTTCATACTTGCGCACTATCCGCTACGCCAAGCCAGTGGGCTCAGTTGTTTGTCAGCATTGATAGTTTAATGTGCGTGCTATGGCATCTTGTCACACAATGATATTAGGGTGATTTTACGGTATAACCTCACTACTGGTTTAAACATAGACCAGTGTTTAGAAGAAATGACTCTTACACTAGGTGCTAATTCTCCACATCGTCAACTATATTCAGGTGGTAGAGAGAATTCCAAAGGAAAAATTTCAGTCTGGAGGACGCTGAGACGACGGAGAGGCCACCAACGTCCGTTACGGAGGAAAACGTTAACGCTGTAAGGAAAATGCGAGATAAAGACAGGCGAGTTCTTACCACTATATTGAGGAAACCTTATGCCTAAATGCACCAGCAATTCGTTCGATTTTAAACGATCATATATGCACGTGACCAAAGTTTGTTCTCTCCGGAAGCCGCATAGTCTGACTGAAGACTAGATGACACGACGTGTGAAATGATGCCGGGGTGAAGCAGAAAATGTTTGATAAGGGACAATCTCGGTATGTGAATATCATCCTGACAGGCTACGAGACTTGGCTGTACTATTATGATGTACCGACCAAGGTTTGAAACAAAGTTTGATCATTAAAGAGGAAAATCTTGTGGAATTGTGGAGCGTATCGTGTTGGACACACAAAAGACAGTCACAGCTAAGTGGTACACTGAACAGTGCCTTCCTAGTAAACGACTCTCCAAAGAACTTCCGACCAAATTCAAGAATGGACACCTGGTTCTTTCATCAAGACAACGCTCCAGATCACCGCGCAAAAGTCTGCACCGTATATTTGACCGCTACAGGTCTGAAACTGGAAAGCTAAAAACAGAAAAGCCCCAGGTACGGATAATATACCGAACGAACTTCTGAAACACGGTGGCCCTAAGCTCATAATAACACTCACAGCTCTGTTTAATAAAATCCTGAGCACAGGAGAAATACCAAATGAGTGGCACACGAGCATAACAATTCCCATTTTCAAGAAAGGACAAAAAACATCCCCCGATAACTACAGAGGAATAACCCTATTGTGCACAACAATGAAACTGTTCACAGGCCTGATAAAGGACAAACTGGAGAATCACATAACCAATAGAGAAGAACAACAGGGATTTAGAAAGGGAAGATCGACAACTGACGCCATATTTACCACCAAACAAATAAAGGAAAAGGCAATAGAATATAATACACCGGCATTCATCTGTTTCATCGACCTAACTAAAGCATTCGACAAGGTCAAACTAGGCGATGTCATCAATATCCTAACCGAAAAAGAAACACCAGCCAACATAGTAAAGGTAATCTGCAACCTCAACACCGCCAACTCCACTCAAGTTAAATCAGGGCAACATATCACGAAAAGCATTCTAACACCAGGAGGAATCAGACAGGGAGACAGCCTCAGCCCACTCTTATTTAATCTTCTTATGGACAAAATTATAGAAGAAGTAGCGAACTTAAATATGGGATACAGAATGAGTAACAAACGTATCAGCATGGTATGCTATGCTGACGACGCAGCAATTTTCGCAGAAAACGAGAACGACCTACAAAGACAGCTATTTAAGTTCCACCAAGTGTGCCGACAGCTTAATATGACCATATCGGTCGAGAAAACAAAAAGCATGACAATCACCAGGGAACCACTCAGATGCAAGCTCGTAATTGAAGATAAGCCCATAGAACAGGTAATGCAATTTAAGTACCTCGGGATGAATATGTCTAGCGGCCACGACCCAACAAAAGATCTAAGGGACAAAGTCAATAAAGCATCAGCAGCATCAGGCTGCCTAAGAGAGATTGTCTGGGCCAACGGGTACATGCGGAAGGACAGTAAGATTAAAATATACAAAACATGCGTAAGACCCATAATGACGTACGCGATAGAAACAAGAGAAGACACGAACAAAACAAAGAGCATGCTGCGCGTAGCCGAGATGAGGGTGCTGAGAACAATAGCTGGCAAAACCAGAAGAGACCACGTAAGAAACACTGATATAAGAGAACAATGCGGCGTACAGGATATCGTAAGATGGGGAAGGCAGAGAAGAAGGCAATGGTATAACCACGTCAAGAGGATGGACGAAGATAGATTACCCCGCATAGCTCTCGAGGAAATACCAGTAGGAAGCCGACCGCCCGGTAGACCACCGAAGAGATGGAGAGATAGCTGGCAGTCCACATCTCAAGAATTAATACAACGGCAAGCCCGGAATTAACAGATCATATGATCTCAACCAAGTAGAAGAAGAAGGTCTGAAACTGCTTAAGCACCCTACTTGCAGTCCAGACCTTGCACTCTGTGACTTTACACTGTTGCCCCATGTAAAAATGAAGCTAAGTGGTAAAAGATTTTCCAGTGATGAGGACCTTTTGAGGGCTTGGGACGAGTGCGCCATATTCCCTAGCGACACGTGGCAAATGCAGTTTAAGGATTGTTTTCGGAGGATGGAAAGATGTATTGCCTGTGGTAAAAATTATTTAAAAAAAATTGATTAAATAGAGTTGTATTGCAAAATGTTCCTTGTTCCCTTTGTATATACATTATGTATTAAAAAACTTAAAAATATAAACACTGAATTTAACTTTATTACTTTTTTTGGTTAGCAAATCAATGATCTCTCTCAGTCACATAAAAATTGTAACATTACTAACTATTACTTTTCGACTATTCTTTCTTATTGACTGTTTCTGCACTTAAGCATTCTACAATATTTATTTAAATCTATATTTTAAAGGGACCTTTTAAAACAATTTAGATTACCTTCTTCTGTGGGGTTTAGTAGAAATATGATAACTCCAAAAATTAAGTATTTTAGTTAACTCTACTAGAAAGAGTTAAGAAAAAAAGGCATATTGAGAGATAAAATTTTTCGAAGTAGGATAGAAACTAAAACAACACACGACAATTATAATATCTAGGTTATAATAATTTAGTAGTGGTTAGGGTAGGGAGTTTTTTTGCAGTTCTTGGTGGGTCATATCCTGCATGAAATTTTGGACATGAGAAAGCTGTCGGCGCGATGGGTGCGGCACTTTGCTCACTCCGGACAACAAGCGCAACCGTGGAACCACTGCAGAGCAGTGTTTGACGCTGTTTAAGCACAATTAGAAGGAGTTTCTGCATCGTTTCGTGACCGTCGACAAAACATGGATCCACTGGTACACACCAAAGACTAAGGAACAGTCGAAACATTGGATTTCACCCGGCGAATGTGCTCCGAAGAAGGCGAAGACTGTCCTATCGGCCGGAAAGGTGGTGGCCACTGTTTTCTGGGATTCACAAGCTATGATGTGCATCGACTACCTGAAGAAGGGCAAAAAGGTCACAGGGCTGTACTATGCCGACGCACAGGCTCACACCTCCGCCCTCACCATGACCAAATTGGTCAAATTGGGATACGAACGCCTGCCCTATTCACCGTATTCTTCAGATTTGGCCCCGTGCGACTTCTTTTTGTTTACAAACTTGAAAAAGTCACTCGCTGGGCAGAAATTTGAGTCGAATGAGGAGGTCATCGCCTCCACGGAGGCCTACTTCGCAGACCTCAAAAAAAGTATTTTTCAGACGGGTCAAGCGTATCGAACTAAAAGGAGACTATATTTTCAAAAATTTCCGTTTTTCTTTTGTATGCCAAGTACTTATCAGACCACTCTCGTATATCTCCCAAACGTCACCGATTTTATCTCATTTCTTCACTTTTTTATAAAATTATTTGATTTGTGCAGTTAACGATTCAGCAGTTAATTACTGTACACTATAGTTATTTTTTTTGTTTGCGCAAAAAATCAAGTTCTTTTTTAAGACATAAAATAATAGTAGAGGATCCGAAGTAAAATCGACCATCTGTTCAATGGATAAAAATTATTTTTTAAGTAATTTAGTATGTGTTGGAAATCAGTACTTCCAAATGTACAATTCCTCTTTGAGAAATTACTTGATTTTTAAAACCACTCAGTACGGCCTTGACGCCGAAAAAAATCAGCTGAAAACACGTGCATTTTAGTAACCCACTATAATATCCGATCACCCTCTTATCACGTGAAATTAGTAATTTACTGGAAAACTGGGATCGTACGCAAAAAAAAGACCGTTACGCTTTTGACCAATTAAAAGGAAGGACTTCAACGCGAAAATTAGGGCGAAGTCACTTTGGACTCGTCGACTCTCTCTCAGAGCACCGATTTCAAACACCACGTGTTAACAAATGTATATCAATGTAATCAGATAAAATCAAATTTAAATTCAAATTCAACAGCCAGTGACAATTTTCTGAAGATACAGGAGGCTTGAAACTGTAAGCTCCATGTATAAATTCTCCAATATAGTATTGATGACAAGGGTTTTGTTTTATTTACTTTAAAACATCTACGTTCGGAAGACGCCGTCATCAGCAGGAGTACGTTGAGGTCCCCCAGAGGTTCCGGTCAAGCTACCCACAACGCCTTTCTCTAGCCGCAATCGCTACTGCTCGATCGGCGTCAGTATGTTAAAAATTATAAAAATTATAAATTATATTATAAAATTATAAAAAAATAAGCGCTGTTTTATTACGAGCACAATGATATAGGGTTGCCCGCAAAAAGTATATCTTGAATGATGGTTGTCAAATTTTAAAAAATAAAATTTTAATGCGACTGCAAACGTGCGACAAAGAGGTCCGAGACAAATATCTCGTGCGAGAGACGAAGACACGCGGCGCGACCGCAGGATGTAAGAGAGTGCGCATGTTAGTAGTTCATGCAATAGAAAATGATAGCAATAGATTAGTAAACATCAATATTTTGGTGCAGTTAGTAACCTTAAATATTGACAATACGTGATCGTACTTATTTTTGTAATTAAAAATGGTTAAAAAGTGTTTCTTAGGCGACTCAGATAATCTCTTAATTGATTTTAATGATGAAACCTTAAATAGTTGTTTATTAAAGTTAGCTTTTCGTAGAAAAAAATTTTTAAATACACTGATTTTGAGCTTACTAAAGCATCACTAGATTTCGTTGGTTTTCACACCACGTGTTATAAAAAAGTGACTGTTTTAAAAAAAAACATTTGTGCACTTTAAGTAGCTTTTATAATTAATTATATACTTATAATATTTTCAAATTATTATATTAATCCAACATATATCAACGTTTAAATTATTATATATTTTATATTAATTTCGTACGTATACTACTAGTTGCTTCAAGATATTGTTGTTTATGAGTCTATCGCTATTATTCTCTATTGCATGAACTACCAACATACGCACTCTCTTACATCCTGCGGTCGCACCGCGCGTAGCTACAACTCTGTGTCTTCGTCTATCGCACGAGATATTTGTCTCGGACCTCTTTGTCGCACGTTCACAGTGGCATTAAAATTTTATTTTTTAAAATTCGACAACCATCATTCAGGACAGACTGTTTGCGGGCAACCCTATATCATTGTGTTCGCAATAAAACAGCGCTTATTTTTATGTTTAATTTATAGATTAAGCAAGTAGGTGAAAATAACTAGGACCACAGTTCCTGATTATTCCTGACAACCCAATAGTTAGACCGGGAAAAATATAGACAACCCTACGTTTACATATTGTATAGGCTTTGTACTTACGGTTGGTGTAAATTTTTTCGTTAAAGTGATTTTTGAATTTTTAATTAATTATATCCCGTCCAGGATTTTATTGGGCAACCCATTTTTTTATAATTTTTAACATACTAAATTACTTATAAAATTATTTTTATCCATTAAACAGATGGGTGAAGGTCGATTTTACTTCGGATCTTAGACTATAACGTCAGTTTTATGATTTTTTAATTCGCGGTCTACGCCGCTGGATTATTAAATAAAACTTAATTAAAAAAATTCAATTATAAACAACAATTACAAGAACTTATTATTAAAGAATTTTAGAAGAAAGATAATTATGTAATTTGTACACAAGTGTTTATTTCATCACATCCAAGCACTTCATCCAAAGATGAATTTCGAGAAACGATTTGTATGTATAATTTTTCCTTGATTAAATTTACTATTAACGTAAAGTAAATAACGGGTTTGTTTTTGTGCAAAATCAGAGTAAGAAGAGTCTTATGAAAAACAAACTAACTCTTTGTCAGCGACGATTTTGAAAAAAATTAAATAAAATGCCACCCTTTTTTTGTTCTATAATTGTTTAAGTCTTTTAAAGGTATGAGTATTTTTGTGTTAAAGCAGGTACAAAAAATTACCAGCAATCGAGAGGCCTGGTAATTTCTTTTTCATTTTTTACTAGGTAATCTCAATTATGTGAAAGTCAGTTATAGTGCCATTAAAAAATCTCTAGTTACCTAATTATGTTAATAAATACTAATATAATTTTAGTTTACCCTGAAAGTAGAAAACATAACTCCAGACCTCTCTTTCAATATAATGTTACATAAAAAACCTAAAATCCGCTACGAGGACTTGTTTAAATAAAAAAATCTCACCTAATAATATCACTAACAATCACATTCACATTCTATCTGGTCAAAATATGACAGTAAGCGGTTTCCTGAATTCACTACCGGGTATCTGCGAAGGATACTGCCCTGCGTATTGCGCCATGGGCAGTAATCCGGCGGTACTTTGTTGCATTGCACTCGAAGGATAATATCCAGACAGGGCGCCCGGTGAGGCACCCGCTGATGAGGTGGTCGTGGAGCTGGACGACGAACTGCCTTCCAATCTATCTTGCATGGGCTTCACATCTGGTGAGTCCGACGAACGTGGAGAACTCATCTGAGCTTGCTGGCTGTGCTGCTGCTGCTGCTGCTGCTGTTGCTGCTGCTGCTGCTGATGATGGTGATGGTCCGAGTACATTTTGCCAATGTCTAGGCCTGTCAGAAATAATATCAATCAAATATTAATTTGTAAGTGCATTTGTTGACTTGTAAAAAAATACTAACCGTGAGCGTAGCTTCTTGTAGCTTCTGGATTATATTTATTGGCTATGTTGGCGTCCATGTACATCTTGGACGATTCGAAATACGCTTTGGTGAGAGCCGATGTCGAGTCAAGATAGCCGCGTTCCAGGTAGCTTTTCGACGATGTGTCCATGTATTTTGGATCGGAATACATGGACATGGCTAGTGTCGATGGTGGCATGTACGGGGAACGATATTTATCCGCTTCCATGGAATATTTCATGGCGTCCATGGAGCTCACAACCTGAAACAAATAAAAACTATCGTTAATAACAAATTACAGGACATGTAAAATTTTCGCTTTGGATGCTGGTCCTTCTTTATTCCAAAAGGGCTCACATACCTCTAAAATTTTTAAAAAATCCGTATTTGTTCACAAATTTTTATTATTTATAATTAAGATTTTTTTAAAAGAATTTTAAAAAATAATTTCACTCCGTTACAAAGTTATAGCTATAAATGTGACGGGACATCGGGTTGGGACGGCTGCCTGACTAACTGCCACTAAGAAAGTACACGGTACCAGTAGTTGATCCCAATGTTTGTCAGTTTCTCTTTGAATGTCTGGAAAGAAAGTTCATTTTAAAATAATCATGGAAGTGTTAAGTAAAAAAGAAGAACCTTCATTGGTGGTGCAAGGTGCGAAATTTTTAGGATACAAAATTTTATCTTCGGGAAAAACAAAAAGGCGTTGCGTGAAAAAAAATTGCAAAGCTAAGATACATACCAATGGAGTGAATAGGATAATTATTTTATTTAGGGGTATTTTATTGGGGTCGGTAGGATTTAAATTCT
The DNA here is from genome assembly GCA_950111635.1 of Agelastica alni. Classification (NCBI taxonomy): domain Eukaryota; kingdom Metazoa; phylum Arthropoda; class Insecta; order Coleoptera; family Chrysomelidae; genus Agelastica; species Agelastica alni. The sequence continues at coordinate 23,989,945 of OX467716.1, forward strand.
GTTTAACACCATACATACATTTAGTCACACCTTTTTCTCGTATGGGTAGGTAAAAAGCACTATTTTATACTTGGTATAGTTCTCACAAAAGTATTTCACTTCTTCTACTTCCATCAGCGCTTGCACACATGTGTGCTTCTTCTACCAAACCCAACACTTACCACAATACATAAGTGAAGGGACCAGCACTCCTCCATGCACAGCCAGTCGTGCCAGTCGTGTCACGTTCTGGCTGATCATAAAGTTATGCAGGGCCCCATTCATTTTATTTCCTGCTAACACCCATCGTTCAATATTAGTCCGTCTCTCGTAAACTTTGAACCAAAATATATCAATTCATTCACTTGTTACGTACACTCTTTCTCTTTCAATCAACACCTCGCGGATTGTCATGCTTTTTCTCTTTAAAAACCCATTGATTTCGTCTTGCTTACATTTATTTTCATTCTCATGCATAATATTAACCATCACCTGCAACTCTTCCTCAAATGATGCTGTTATGATCGACGTAAAGAAGGTATTTGACGATCAAATCATTCATTCTTAATCCATACGCACTCTCTTTTAAATCTTTTAAATAATCGTTAAATAGGCCATGACGAAGCCACACATCCCTGTCTAACACCTTTTTCGGAGTTAAAGTAGTCGGTTTATTTCTGACACAAGCATTGGAATATACCAGTGAAGTGAACAGGATGCTTATTGTTCCATTTAGTGATATACGGATCAGGTAATATGCATTTTGCATGCAAGAGGAGCAAAAAGTAATATTGACTTTTCATTAGAGCAATATTTTTTCATTTTTTAACGACAATTATAAGGATATTGGAGTGAAAAATAATTCGATTGCCCGATGCGACTCTGGAGACAATTCTATTAATCATTTTGTTGTTATTCAAATAGGGTAGGAACTTGATTAGAAAATGTAGTAAAGCGTGTGTGAGAATAAAATAGGCGCGGGAGTGCAACGAGAAATGTATGATTGAAGGCGAAGATTATTAAATCAGGATTAGCGGCCTGTTTGTGACTAGAATAGTTCTCTTTTTTTACCAGAAAAAAATGACCCACCATTAATTCGTGTTGAAAATCGACCGCCCCGGTCAGCGTTGGACTCGCTCCGAGTGTTCACGTCTCGTCTCTCAGAAAATATCTTGGACGAACAACAACGCCAACGCCGTAAGTAATAGTATATTAAACACCTAGGGCAGTAAAGTAAGAAATGTCTCAGAGCAAATGTTTATTGACCGAGGCGAAGCCGAGGTCATTATACATGTGTTCTAAGACATTTCTTACTTTACTGCCCGTGGTGTGTATACTATTTTACTCCCTACTGTAGGCGGAAAGCGGCCGAAAGCGATGCTTTCTGCACGGTAGGTAGAAAATACTTTTATACATCCCTACTCTTATAATTGTATCTTGTTCGGCAACACCGCTTTACTTTATTAAAAGAAACATACGAACGTTTTAAAGCAGTAAAGTTAACCAATCTCGATTTCGGATTTTCTTGCCAAGTAAATTGTCCCCGTGACCAAATTCACTGTGTACAGTCATAGAACTTAAATTACCGGACCGTTTAAAAAATGTTCGGTAAAAAACGAACTGGATCCGCCCCTGTTCGAGGCACATTAAAATGTGCTGGGGTGTAACGATTGTAAAATAAACGAGTTTATCTGTTTTTTTAGTCAACTGAGGTGATCAACTCGGAGGTTTACGAGCAATTGTGACAGCCGCGGTAGCGTACTTCATTAAATTTTTGCTTTCTTAGTCATTATTCTTGCAGTTGCAACAAAACTAGTAGCAATAATAAAGCTAAACAATAAAATTATAGTTCAGTAATTTGTAAAAAAAAAATTCAAGTTGATGTAAATTGATCATGTTTTAAATAGACGACAAAATGGAATTTCCAATTTATATCATCGTAATATACTAAATAGGGTTAGTTTTAATTTCCTTGAAAAACAAACGAACGTGTAATGGACAGGATGACTATTCTATAACTCTGACTTCTATAACAGAGGCAGGAACTTACTTTAACTTCTTCATCTTACTTCTGTTGCTTGCCGTCGCGTCGACACCATATTTGGCGATAAAGTTTGAAAAAGTCAAAAGAGGACTTGGTTATAAATGAAAATTCCAGAGTAAGAATTAGACACATGGGTGGAAGATTTTAGGATCCCAACTAGACCTAAAATTACCCCCTATATTATATTTAATTACGAACTAAACATCAGATTGTATGTTAGCTAAATTTAATACGATTTTCGTAAGTAGTTTTAAGAAACACTGTACACTGTATTTCGCAGACGAACAGGTGGTAATTGCGGAGGACAAAAAGGATTTAAGCTATATGATCAGAAAGCTACATGAAGAATGTACACGAGCTGGTCTCACGATAAATCTAAATAAATGTGAGTACCTTACAACAATAAAAAACGTTGAGAAAGCTTAATACTTACGAGTAACATTTAACAAACAAGGAACTAGTAAGGACGAGATCCAAGAAAGAATAATCAAAGGTAGGAAAACTATTGGAGCCCTAAATTCCGTACTTTGGGAACGAAACATCAGACGAGACACCAAACTCAGAATTTACAAAACAATCCTTCAGAGTATATTGACATATGGTTCGGAAATACGGGATATAAGTAAGATATACATAGAAGAAAACTGCTGGTCACGGAGATGGACTTTCTAAGAAGATTAAGACTTAAAAGAATCAGAAATGTGTACATTAGAGGGAGTAATAACACCATGCGAGATATTATTGAGGAAATTGACAAAAAACAGTTGACATGGTTCGGACACACAAAAAGGATGGATTCAACAAGATGGCCAAAAAAAGTATTGGAGTGGAAAAACCAGAAAACCAGAAAAACGAAAGAAGAAACGACCAAGGAGAAGTTGGAGAGATGACGCTGACAATGCTATGGAAGCAAGAAATTTAGAGGAGGATATGTGCTACGACAGAAGGAACTGGAAACTGGGGACGGAGAGGCGACGACGGCCGTAAAATCTATATATATATATATATATATATATATATATATAGGTATGAAAATGTATTAACTGTGAATCTACGTTGAGGGTTTTTTTTTAATTTATTTGGGTAGCAGTTAGGAGTGACCAATTCAATAAAAATTCTTCGTTTAAAGTTGTACAGTGAAACAAAACCCACATCGTAGAGATTTAGGTGCCATTTTCACCTACCAGTGTTGTAATTAACAAAACGTAATGTACTTAATAAAAATAACTGTATTTTCGCTACGTCGATCTAACCAGCAGTAAGAGGGCCCACCTGGTCATTCCTCTCTAATTGCCATTCGGACAAAAAGTGACTCGACATATTTTCGATTCAGCCGGTACTTTCTCACAGTCCGTTAGTCACAGCAAATACGAACAGTGTACATGAAACTTCGGGGGGATCATCATCAATTTGTTATTCTTTTGTTCGGAAAGACATCAATTTTAAAGCTATTCAAGTTTAGGAAATGGGTGAAAAGTGCAAATCAGTAAAGATATACGCGCGTCTTTTTCATCAATCTACGTCCGTTAGTGGCGAACAACCGTATTTCGTAATAAACTTTCTACGAGGTAATTTGCATGCTCATCCAAAACTTATAATTTTTGCCCGGTCTTAAAACATTATTTTAATAGATGATTAAAACATGTCAAAAGTACCCCCATAATGGTTTGATTATGCGGGATTATTGTTTAATTCTTAATTTTTTACGTTGCAAATTTCACGAAGGAGATAGACGTTTGTAGTTGTAGGGGTGCACACTGTCTTGTTGGCACTGCCATTAAAATATCTATAAAAGGGGTTCTTCATTGGGGGACAAATACCTATCTTTTGATTGGAGAAGCTAAAGAGTTATAGGAAGTGTTGATCTCCAAAAATTCCAAGCTTGCTCTTATAGAGTAATATGTTAGAGGCAGTGGCGTAGCAATACCGGTAGGTATTGGTATGAAATACCCCCAGGAAAAGCGGGGGTCCGGGGGCAAAAAATATTAAAATTTATGACAATACAAAATAAGTTATTCAAGTTTTCATAAACAAATCAAACCAAAAATCAAAAACATTGATATCACCTGAAAGAAATAAGATCCTAAAAATGTACTAGTACCATAAGGTAATAATAAGATGGTATCGAAAAAGGAGGTGTGGTTTCTCGATAGTCGACAAGGCGCTGCCGTCGTAACCTTGGGCCAGACAACAAAGTTGTTCGAATTCGACTCGATTCTCACTTTTCGACATGCCCAAAATAGGCCTTCTGCTATATTCTTTTGACTAGACAGACACTTCATCACGTCAACTCGGGGAGTGTATACCTGTACCTACACTGCGATTGAGTTATGATAAAAAAGAAAATTTAAGGATGTGCGTATTGTCCAAATTACAACCATGGGTTATATTAACTTTTCTTTATTTCGGGGGGGATACATCCCGATATCCACCCCCCTGGCTACGCTCCTGGTTAAAAGTACTTTCTGACTCTGAAAAATAAATTAGACAGTCGTCGTTATAATACGTACATTTTTATCCTAAAATAAAAGCTGTAAAAGCAACGCCTCATTTGTGAAATATACTCTTACGAGTTATAAAACACCCCGTATATATTTGAAAAAGCAAATACTTATACACGCAAACCCGATATCTACTCCAAACGTTGTCTTCGAGTAGTCTAGTGGTATAGTAAACATCAGAAACAGTATGTACTTAAATGATGAGAGACAGATTGCGCAAATATTAGATCACCTACCAGCTGCGTTACTCAACTTTTTTCAGTTTTAAATTATCGAATAATTAATCAATCGCCATCATTATTGGATGGCACCAAAACGTGAAAATTCACAGTATACAGGGTGTCCCAATATTGCGGTAAAGTTCTTTTTTCTGCAGCCGTCTCGAAAACAAAATTTCCGGTATGATTTATTAAATCGAAAATACCACTTTACACAAATCGTACCGAAAATATCTATTAATTTAACAGAGTACCTTTAAGTACTGGGTTTGTTTTTGTACAAATTGTTATTTTAAGGTATACTTTTTTGGCATTTGTTGCTGCTGGGTACATTTGTTCGACTTTATTTGATATTTTTAAAGAAGTATTAAAGAAACAGAGTGGGAGAGACCCTGGGCTTTAAAATTAATATAAAGAAAACAAAAGTAATGGCCATTAATAGAAGAACCAATCCAGCACCAGATATATATATATATATATATATATATAAATATATATGAATGGACTCCAAATCGAGAACGTAACCAAGTTCAAATATTTAGGTACCTAGGTAATATCTGATTTGAATCCTAATACAGAAATTAGATCGCGCATAGAACAGGCCAGATCAGTATTTAATAAAATGCGACCAGTGCTTTGCAATCGATCACTGAACTTGAAATTACGCCTTCGATTTGTTAATTGCTACATCAATTCCGTTTTGCTATACGGATGCGAAGTCTGGACCCTAAAGGCCGAAACACTAAGAAGGCTGGAAGCATTCGAGATGTGGGTATACAGAAGGCTCTTTAAAATACCCTGGACAGACCACGTTAGTAATGAAGAGGTTTTGAGAAGGATAGGTAAGGACAGGGAGTTAGTTGTCGCCATAAAGAAGAGGAAAACCGCGTACTTAGGACATGTAATTCGGAGTGATCGAATGAAGCTGCTGAAAATAATAATGGAGGGCAAAGTAGAAGGCAGACGAGGTATAGGAAGACGCCAACATTCGTGGATAAAAAATATAAGATACTGGACCGGACTAGACTCGCATTCCTAATTCCGAGCTGCTCAAGACCGGACCCATTTCGCCGAGATTGTTGCCAACCTTCAATAGAAGACGGAACCGAAAGAAGATTAAAAAAAATATAAGGTCAAACATTAGACTGCTGAATCAACGATATCAACAATAATAAGAAGCAATTTTTCTTATAAATAGTATTGTGTTGTTTTTCTTCAAGACGTATTCAATACTCGAATTTTATGGCTGTGCATAGAGGTTTGTTGGTTCCTACACTTAAGAATGGTAGTGAATGTTGGGTTTGGCAGAAGAAGCATAAAAATAGAATTAAAGCTGCGGAAATGGGTAGTCTGAGAAGTATAGCCGGAGTGACTCGGTTGGTTAAAGTGAAGAATAGTGAGAATAGTGTAAAAGAAAATGTCGTTACAAAGATGAATAAAGGAATGATTAGATGGTTTGGACATGTAGAAAGGATGGATGAAGGAAGATTGACGAAACAAATTTATAAGACGAGTGTGAATCGACAAGTCGGTAGAGGCGAACATAACTCGATCAGATCAACATTGTTTTGAAGAAAGGCCAGGTCAAGAGTACCAACAACCGACGAGCATGTGTGAGAGCTCTGATGAAAGTAGAGGAAGCAAAAGATGTATGCAAGAACCGTAGCAAGTGGAAGTTCCCAACGGGAAAAGGCGTGACTATATATATATATATATATATATATATATATATATATATATATATATATATATATATATATATATATATATATATATATATATGAATTTTGTTTTTCATAGTGTCAGTAAATAAATTAGTGGAATAGTACGTATTCATAGTGAAAATAAACATGTCGAAGAAAGTAAAATTTTAATAGCAAATAAAACCGAACGAAAGAATGATCTTAAAATTTATATGTAATATAACCTACCACAACTTTTCAAAAGCGATTTTTTCCAGCGTGTTGGCGTTTGGTGTGTGCATACATTGAAACGGCAAACACAGACAAAATCTAAACCAACAAAATAGAAATATTGTTGATCTTCCTTTCGACCTCAATTATTACGTAAGTGAGAATTTAATTAGAAACCTCAAAAAAACTTACGTTTGTTTCCCTTGTTGGTGATAATTGTGTGTACCTGATAAATATGCTCGTTTCGCTGATCACCTATGATGACCATTGTTTCATAAAACAAACAAAAACCGATTTCGTTAAGTTAAGTAATTTTTTTAGTGTGTACTTTTAAAATATTAGCACGACCTATGCTCCATTAGCTCCCTAATGAGGTGTATTTGGACTAGAAGCGTGGTATTTCTATTAATCAAAAATTGTAGGTTATTTAGAGCAAGTAATTTTGCCTTAATAATATAGCGTAATTTTTTTTCATCCCAGTTTCATGATTCGGAATATCCAATTCCTGAATTGTAGATTCTAGACCTCAAAATATAATTATTCTGCCCAACATGCCTTTTACAAATATTGCTAGTTTCCGAGATACCGGGTATTTTAAGTTTTAATATGGATTTTGATTTTCATTCATACATACATAAAGTCACGCCTTTTTCCCATAGGGGTAGGCAGAGACCACTTCCTTCCACTTGCTACGGTTCGTACACACATCTTTCGGTTGTTGGTACTCTTGACCTGGCCTTTCTTTAAAACAATGTTGATCTGATCGAGATATGTTCGCCGAGGTCGACCTCTACCGATTTGCCCATTCACACTCGTCTTATAAATTTTTTTCGTCTAAACCATCTAAGCATTCCTTTATCTATCTTCTTTTACATCTTCTTTTACACCACAGCGTTTTCTTATCTCACTATTCTTAACTTTATCCAACCGAGTCACTACGGCTATACTTCTCAGACTAATCATCTCCGCAGCATTAATCCTATTTTCATGCTTCTTCTGCCAAACCCAACATTCACTACCATACATAAGTGTAGGAACCAACACACCTCTATGCACCGCCGGACGTGCCTTTTTTGACACTTTCTGGCTATTCATAAAGCTGTGCAGTGCCCCATTCATTAGTTTTCCTGCCAACACCCTTCGCTCAATGTCACTGCCATACTTTCCATCTCTAGTAAATTTTGAACCCAAGTACACAAATTCATTAACTTGTTCTACTCTTTCTCCCTCAATCGAAACCCCACAGTTTGTCATGCTTTCTTCTCTTTCAAAAACCATTACTTTCGTTTTGCTCACATTTATTTTCATCCCTTTGATTTTCAGGGAATTATGCATAACATTAACCATCGCCTGCAACTTCTCTTCAGATAACGCTAATATGAGTTGATCATCGGCGTAAAGAAGGCATTTGACGATCAAATCATTCATTTTTAATCCATACGCTTTTTTTTCAGATCTTTTAAACAATTGTCTATGTATAAGTTAAACAGCCATGGCGAAGCCACACATCCCTGTCTCACACCTTTTTCGATGTTAAACCAGTCCATGCAAGCTCCATTTATCCTGACACAAGCAGTGGAATCCTCGTAAAGTGATTTCAGTGCTCGTATTAAACTACCACTGTAAGTGTTGCATCTTCTAAAAGGAGTTTCTCGACACTTAGAAGGCTGAAAGATTGGATAAGATCTAGAATGGTTGAAGACAGGTTAAATGAATTGGCATTGATGCATATACACAGGGCCATTTGCGGCAGTCTGAATGTAGATGATATTATCCAAAGATACGCTATTGAAAGAGAAGTTTTACAAGTTATTTAAAGATTTATAAGAGAGTTTTTCAGCATTACCGATGGTCCATCAATAATGTATCAATGTTTGTGCGCTTGTTTTCCAAACAATGAGTTATATATTTGCGATTGAAAAGTCGCGCGGTCAGAAATCGCTAGTGGAGGTCGAGCCTAATGGAAAAACGTAAACGTAAACGCTTAAACCATTTTCTCGATTGTGCGAATACTAAAAGAAATGGCGCGTAACGCGGGGGACATATTTAAATCGTTAGAGTCCTTTGTCCGCGATGATCTATGTCCTAAATTGTCCTGCAAGGTGCTGCTCCTCGCTTTCACAATACCATGACGTATTATACCGGTTCTTTGTGGATGGAATTTTCAAGTTTTACCGTGTCGTTTTCGAGTATGTCACTCGTAAATCTTTTCGAATTACCAACGCGTCTGGTTACACTATTTCAGAAAATTATAACTGATGAGGACGAATAAGGAAACTGGAATTTGAGTGTGTGTGTGTGTGATTAAGCGGCATCACTGCACACGATTTTTTATTAACAAAATACTTTATTTGAAACAACCGCAAGCAGAGAGAAAGGATGTTGGTTTTTTATTCCTGAAAAGCATCAAAATGTTAACACTAAATTAAAGTCCTGCTGTAGCTTTTAACAATATTTTGTTTTTAAAGATTTATAACAGACTTTATGGTCAGATATTTCCCTCAGATATGTATCTGCTGCTGACTAGAATAGCTGCTTAAATAGTTAGTTGTAACGAATACAAAAGTGTGGATCCTGACGAAAAAAAACACACTTGGGTGGATTAGCTGCTTTTTTTGTGGCTAAAAGTATTCCTTGAAAAATATTCTTGGTATCCTTTGATTTTTAATGTGGGTAACTTGGCTCGAATATCTTGTTAAGTTATTATGTACGAGGTCCTACTGTTTAGATATTTATTTATTGTATGTTATTTAGATTTTGTAGATATCTAATTTTTTTTTTTGAAACAATACGCGCAATAACAGGCAATACCTTTCTGAATAAGGTAAGGAACAAAGACCTAAGAAGACAAACTGACAACAGTGATATCGCAAGATGGTGCAGAGCTTGACGCAGATACTGGAACGCACACGTCAGCCGGATAAATGAAGACAGATTACCACGAATCGTCAGGGACAACATACCAACAGGAAGAAGACCCCTGAGCAGACCATCAAAAAGATGAAGAGACAGCTGGCAGCCCACCTCACAGGAAAAAAATCAGTGAACGGTACGCCTTCTACAAGTGGAAGAAGAAGAAGAAAAAGGAACAAAGTTTCGGGAGAAAGCAGGCAAGGCAAGCCTATAATTTAGCAACTATTATTATTTTATGTAAACAACCATTTTTTATATCATTAATTCATAAGTTTATAAATAATTGTAAATTTATTGAACTTCACAAGATAATATTTATACACAAAAATTTTTTACCATATGCCAGCTATAAATCGAAAATTCCATATAAATTCCTATGGTACAACTAAAAAGTAGACACCTCCATATGCAACAGAGCTACATAAATCTGGCTATATATATATATATATATATATATATATATATATATATATATTTCTACAACAACATACAGAGTGTTACATTACTCTAATTAAATTTGACCTAAACGAGGAGTGTCATAACATTCTTAACTTAAATGGCATATCCTATTTTTAATGACATAAACTAATGGCCATTCCCTTTAAACCCATATGGGGGTTCTCTGTACGTTAGTTCAAAAGTTTTTTATTAAAAAAATAATGTTATTTAAAATATACATATTTCTCTAAATAATATATTCTAATCAATGTAACAATAGTTACAATATCACTCCACCAAGAATAAAAACTTCATAACATTACCTGTAAAATAAAACAAAAACCATAAAATACAGAGTGATTCAAATCGTAACTTTTATATCATTTTTCACTTATTGTTCACCCAGTATAATCTAAACTTTTTTAATTTGTAGCATCAAACGCTTTATACATTAACATATTAAGAAATGAGTTGAAATGATAATTTGTTTTCCAAATACCGACGCGTGTAAAATGCCCCACTCCGTAATTTTTTTTTATTTATAAAAATTTGCTTGTTTTCCTACCTGTCCTGGTGCTCCCAATCCCGCAGACATCGCTGCTGCAGATTGCTGAGCAGCTGCAGCTGCTGCGGCCATGGATGCTGCGCTGAGAGAACCGTAGGCAGCAGAAGGATTGTAGTAGGATGCCATTGACTGGCTCATGCTGCTAGCAGCCATACCTAAAACAAAAAAATATTTTTAGAAACAAAAAATAACACGGATACCGTAACTACCAACTTGGCAAAGAAGTAACAAGGCTGTATTTTTAACACGCTTATATTAGTTTCACCTGGATCTTGTTTGTTTGCTTGTTTACCATTTTTTTCAGTTTTTTGATTCTCCATAAAAAACAGCTTGACCAATTTTGCGAAAAATCTAATAAGTTCTAAGTTGCGTAGTTATGCGTCGAATGCAATTGGTCCCGCGTCGATATCATCTTTTGTTCTCAAAATAATCGAGACGATAAATAATTCCGAACGCACATACAAATATACGAATATACGAATATACCAACATACCAACATACCAACATACCAACATACCAACATACCAACATACCAACATACCAACATACCAACATACCAACATACCAACATACCAACATACCAACATACCAACATACCAACATACCAACATACCAACATACCAACATACCAACATACCAACATACCAACATACCAACATACCAACATACCAACATACCAACATACCAACATACCAACATACCAACATACCAACATACCAACATACCAACATACCAACATACCAACATACCAACATACCAACATACCAACATACCAACATACCAACATACCAACATACCAACATACCAACATACCAACATACCAACATACCAACATACCAACATACCAACATACCAACATACCAACATACCAACATACCAACATACCAACATACCAACATACCAACACACACACACACACACACACACACACACACACACACACACACACACACACACACACACACACACACACACACACACACACACACACACACACACACACACACACACACACACACACACACACACACACACACACACACACACACACACACACACACACACACACACACACACACACACACACACACACACACACACACACACACACACACACACACACACACACACACACACACACACACACACACACACACACACACACACACACACACACACACACACACACACACACACACACACACACACACACACACACACACACACACACACACACACACACACACACACACACACACACACACACACACACACACACACACACACACACACACACACACACACACACACACACACACACACACACACACACACACACACACACACACACACACACACACACACACACACACACACACACACACACACACACACACACACACACACACACACACACACACACACACACACACACACACACACACACACACACACACACACACACACACACACACACACACACACACACACACACACACACACACACACACACACACACACACACACACACACACACACACACACACACACACACACACACACACACACACACACACACACACACACACACACACACACACACACACACACACACACACACACACACACACACACACACACACACACACACACACACACACACACACACACACACACACACACACACACACACACACACACACACACACACACACACACACACACACACACACACACACACACACACACACACACACACACACACACACACACACACACACACACACACACACACACACACACACACACACACACACACACACACACACACACACACACACACACACACACACACACACACACACACACACACACACACACACACACACACACACACACACACACACACACACACACACACACACACACACACACACACACACACACACACACACACACACACACACACACACACACACACACACACACACACACACACACACACACACACACACACACACACACACACACACACACACACACACACACACACACACACACACACACACACACACACACACACACACACACACACACACACACACACACACACACACACACACACACACACACACACACACACACACACACACACACACACACACACACACACACACACACACACACACACACACACACACACACACACACACACACACACACACACACACACACACACACACACACACACACACACACACACACACACACACACACACACACACACACACACACACACACACACACACACACACACACACACACACACACACACACACACACACACACACACACACACACACACACACACACACACACACACACACACACACACACACACACACACACACACACACACACACACACACACACACACACACACACACACACACACACACACACACACACACACACACACACACACACACACACACACACACACACACACACACACACACACACACACACACACACACACACACACACACACACACACACACACACACACACACACACACACACACACACACACACACACACACACACACACACACACACACACACACACACACACACACACACACACACACACACACACACACACACACACACACACACACACACACACACACACACACACACACACACACACACACACACACACACACACACACACACACACACACACACACACACACACACACACACACACACACACACACACACACACACACACACACACACACACACACACACACACACACACACACACACACACACACACACACACACACACACACACACACACACACACACACACACACACACACACACACACACACACACACACACACACACACACACACACACACACACACACACACACACACACACACACACACACACACACACACACACACACACACACACACACACACACACACACACACACACACACACACACACACACACACACACACACACACACACACACACACAGACGTTCACTTAAAAACTATTGTATTCGACGCTGGGAACTTTAAAATGTGGAGATTTGTCAAAATTCGGGATTCGCAAAATCGACCCACTGCTATAACTTCCACTGGGAAGCTAAAAAGAAAAGTGCAAAAACTCTCTAGTCAGTAAACCAGCAAATCCTATGGAAATATGAAAACCCCTATAAAGAATACGCTGGCCACTTTGAAGGTTTAACTGGAAACTAAGTATAATAAGGAGACAAAATAACATATTTTCTGAGTATTATCTTTTTAATCTTATTACTTTTTGTACATTTAGTTTAAAAAACGTGTTTTCCCTTGGGATCGTGGTTATTTTTACTTAGTTATGAGGTAGTTTTTATAATAAAGGCTTTAAAGAGATTAAGGTTGAAGTGTGGTAAAAATACTTTTTCGGAGAATAAGTTTCACAATCTGGAAACTGTGTGCAAATTACTGCCCTAAGCGGGAGGTGCCAGGCATCTGGAGTTGCAGAGTGTGAACGTGCATATAAAGAGGAGGAGTAATTGTATTTGAATCAGGTACAATTGTGTAAGTAAATTTACAATTATTTACGCTGCTTATTACTGTCATCAATTTTATTATGTTTTTGCTTTGATGGCAAAATACAACTAACAAATCTCTTGAGTGAAATTATTAATTAATTATTATATTGTACGTACAGTGTTGTTAGAAGTTTCAAGGTTGCCCGATAATCGGATGGTTGCAACACGTAATATTGAGTCAATTATGCTGAGTATCATCATGAGAGACAATCAATCAATTGTCTGAAATAATTAACACCTTCGTTTGGAATTAATTGATTTTACGACGAATAGATTATGCAAATTGTAGTAATTAAGGTCGTTTTATCGCGCGATTGCCGCTGAAACAGTGAAATATACTTATTCGAAAATAGTTTTTTTAGGAAATCATTTTTTAACAATTCGGTATACGAGGGCGGTTTGATAAGTCAGTGACTTTTTGAATAAAACAAATTTTTTTCCGCAAATAAACATTTTATTTTTCTACATAATCACCTTTTAGCTCGATACATTTGGTCCAGCGTTTTTCTAATTTTTTTATTCGCTCCAAATAATACGTTTTTTCAAAGCTCTCAAAATACGCGTTTGTTTCATTCGACTTAAATCTCTTACCGCCAAGCCATTTCTTTAGGTTTGGAAACAGAAAATAGTCGCAGGGGGCTAAATCTGGAGAATATGCTGGATGGGGTAGCAGTTCGTATCCCAATTCGTGGATTTTGGCCATCGTGACTGGACAAGTGTGCACACGTGCATTGTCTTGATGGAACAGCACTTTCTTCTTCGCCAAATGCGGCCGTTTTTGCTTAAAATTAACGTCGAATCTGTTCAAAAGCTTTGAATAATATTCGCCGGTGATCGTTTTACCTTTACATTGTTTTGAAGAAAGGCCAGGTCAAGAGTACCAACAACCGACGAGCATGTATGAGAGCACTGATGAAAGTAAAGAAAGCAAAAGATGTGTGTGAGAACCGTAGCAAGTGGAAGGAAGTGGTCTCTGCCTACCCCTACGGGAAAAGAAGTGACTATATGCATGTATATATGGTATTTTATGAAATTTGTTTTTTTTTTAGGTTTATTTTATTTTATTATTATTATATACACAGTTGCTATCCCTTTGCATGGGGGTTATCCGAAAAACTAAGCCTAGTATTTAAAATTCCATTTTTGAATATTGATTATAGAATTTTTTTTATAATGTGTAAAAAAGAGAATTATTTATTATAAACAATATAAAGTTAACTCAAATTGTACAGCTCTTTGGGCTGGTCTTACAGTACTGGGAATAAAATCTCACTTCTTCAATTTTTGTAAAAAATAAAACAAAAGATAATAACACCGCACAAAAGAAAATACAAAGCGACCGCTGTCGAAAAACAAATAGACTGCGATCGGAGTCGTGTGGGAGAGTCCAGTACCATTTCCCTCTCAAACACTCGTCCGACTGTATGATCGGAAGGGTGCATGAGGCGCTATTAAGGGTGTCTGCACAGACTGTATATTATTAATATTTGTATCAAAGCACGGGTAATCAGTCAGTACAAAAATATTTTTATTAAGAATCATCGTAAGTGTAAAGTAATAAAAAGCTGGTATAGTAGGTACAAAATGAAAAATAAAATCTACCAAAGGTGAACAACTCATTTGGGACGTCGAATTAGAGTGTTAAAACGTGAAGGTAAACATTAGTGTGGTTGTAAAATAAACGTCCAAAGTCGAAACAACGTAAAAACAAAGGTGTACCGTCGGTCGGGTTGACATCCCTATGCGTGAGCCACCTTAATTTATGGATCCAGGCACACGCAAGGTTGTTATACCGTTGAAAAATTACTTGAGGAGATCTCGCTTTTCAGATACACGAACCACTACGTTAGTTCGGGGTCGTATCGCCAAAATTTACAAATATTTTACACAGTATAAGAAGTTCGATAAAATATATTGAAGCTAATGATCCGTGTCTTTTGGTTTTATTGTAACTTCCTTGACTGCACTAAAGATTAAAAGAGATTCTTATCGTTTGCAAATGTGGAGTTGCAGATACTGCAACTTCGAAGTATTAATATCGTTTGTTTCATCCCTTGTTTTAATTATTTTATGCACACTAGCTTCGGAAACTTTTGTCAAAACACCACCTAATGTCACTACCCCACTAACATTCATATTTTGTTCTCTGGCTCGAAGTCCTTCAAACATATTCGGATATTCTTCGGGTGTTAAATTGTGACGTTTCCTTTTGATATCCGGTTCATTATTACTATTCTCACTCATATTTATTATTTGTCACCAAATTACAGCAATACACGCCTTCCCCTAATAATACAAAAAAATCCTAGCAGCACGTCTATGAAACTGCCTGATCAATGGCGTTGTTGCCAATAACGTATCATTAATTTGCGACGTCATTGTTGATCTCGTCTATTATCTACTTCTAGAGAAAGATATAAACTACAGTCATGCCGGTACCTTCAAGTTGAATTATACACGCTGACAACGTTTCATTTTGTATCGAACCCTTTATCGCTTATAAAAAAATGTGAACATTTTAAAAATAAACGAGTCAAATTAACGAACATATTTAAACAAAATGAAACTACCTGAACGTATAGTCTTTGGAGAGTGAGTAAAAGAAAAAGGTTTTTGTAAATTTGTAAATGATTAAACAGTTTTTTTAGAATTTACCTACTTTTTTATTAACTAATAATGAATCTTTTTTTTTTGTCGGTATTTTAAAATTCAACAACTATTAAAAACAAATTTTTGGTCTATAAAATCGCTTTATAAAATGAGTCACTATTTACAATTTTGTGATTCAACTACAACTATAACTGTTAAATCGCTATACGAATAACTACATTAAATCGCTCCAAAATTTATTTCCAAAAACTAAAAATATACCGACCGAAAACAAGCGACGGGGAATTCCCCGTTTCATTCGATAGACGCGCACACGGGTTGATTGATCACAGGGTTGCCAACCTTATGAACAGATTTTTTTTAAAATTTTTTACAATATCGTCTATTGTTTTCGATGGATGCTAGTGGCCTTTTGTACCCACGGGGCCCTGAGTTGCAGCCCAAAAAGCCCTTGAATAGATCCCCCTGTCTATTTTGTATGAATGTTTGAACTTAAAAAACTATTAAAATTAATTTATTGTAGCAATTTGTTTTATTTAATATGTTGTTGCGTTAATTTTTCCCAGGAGTTTATAAAGGTCTGCATCTGACAATATTTTATTACAAAAATTAATTTAGAAAAGTACTCATTTTAGATACTTAAAGAGTTTTCTGCACAAAGTGAACTCTAACATTTTACGTAGAATGTTCACTTCCGGTATAACCGGAAATTGCACGTCTGTCAAAATATTTTTTTTAAATTCGCCCTAATTTTTGACCCATGTCTGCAAATTCTCAAAAATATCGAGCAAGTAGTTTTCAATATACAAATAGTCGTGACACACACTGTATATAAATGAGCAAACGTGCAAATGAGAAAAACAGTAGTGAAAACTACTTGTTTGTAATGTATTTTAATAAAATCAAGTTCGTGACGTTGGCAAATAGTATTATACAGTTTGTCCCGAAAAAATTGGTCATAAATTATATCACATATTCTGGGGTCAAAAATAAGTTGATTGAACCTCACTAACCTATATACAAAAGTGCACACAAAAAAAGTTACAGAGTGATTTAGTTAAGAATTTTAATTATTTCTTTTTATATTTCTATAAAACAATTTAACGTTAATTTATAAAAATTTTACGATAACCAATAAATTGGGTTAAGTGGAAAAATATATTTTGTGATGTACACATAAAAAAATGTTTCGGATTCGAATTTTTTTCGTTTTTTTGCATTTGCTGAGAAAATGTATCAAAGCAATGTATATTTTTTTACATCATCAGAAAGTAGAGATTTCAACGAACAAAAATCCCACTGACTTTTTAAAAAAGCAGATATTTTGACGTGAGAATTTTCGATTGACAATTAGGGTGCTTTTTCGATTTTAAGTCAAAATAAGGTAAAAAAATTAATATTTTAAATCAAAAAAATTACAGTGTGTTTGGAACATAAAAGGGTAAGTTTTTACCAAATTTCGTAAAAAAAATTGTTTTTGTAAAAGATAAAAATAAAAAGCCAAAAACTGTTTTCAATTTTCACATACATTTTGGGGTTATTTGAAAAAAGTGTAAATACAAAAGTTGCAGATCTTTTTATAACTTACAACTTTGCCATTTAACTTTTTTCCATAGGACTTGTAGTTTTGGCAGAAATCGAGATTTTTTTACCCTTAAAAACTCACCCCTTCTACTTCCCGATCTCAGATCGCCCGTAAATTATTTTTCCTTTTATTATTGTTATATTCTATTCCTTTTTTATTGGGTTTTATCCCACTATTATTTTTTTTTCACTTTTTACCATTTTCAGAGGCTTCAGCCCTGGTCTATAAATATTACAGGTAATTGCAACTTTATAGTCTTCGGATCTTGTATGTACATTAGGAACGCCAAGTTCCATTTAAAAAGGTGCGGTATCATGAATTATAATTTTTTTATTTTTCTTTTCGCTCATAGAATGTATGTTAATATGATTAATTAAACTGGTAGCATCTAGGCTACGAAGAAAAGATACCAGGCGTAACGTTTAAACATTGTAATAAAATTCCATTCTTTTATTGAATCGAAAACAGTCGATGATTAAAAAATGAATTAGTTGAAAAAAAAACATTTAATGCTCCTACTGGGTCCAATTTTTTTAACACTGTCATTGCGTTGTTTGTATCTGATATTGTTTAAAAAAATAATAAATGAATTGTAAGGAGTGTTTTCGGAACAAGTTTATTAATTTCTTGTAGAAAGTACTTTCTTAAATGAAAATGATTGCTAAATTGTACGACATGAAGGACCACTAGTTTTTTATTATTTACTTATTTTCTTTTTTGTTTTATTCCCATTTTTTTAGAACTGGTTTGTTCATCCCAACCTTCCTCTACGTTTGTGATGGTTACGTGGCTTCATTTCTTGAGTCAACACAATCTTATAGGGATCTTAACCTAAATATTTTCTCAAAATACGCCAAGATGCATTCTTGAGAACATCGATTTGCATCTTCTCTAACACTGGTCCTTACAGCGTTAATTTTTTCTTGGTTTCTTGCGCTTAGTTGTTTTATTAGTGTTCTGGTATTGTAGAACGTTAATTTTTTTTTTGAATTTTCCAACGATTCGATGAATTCGATGAAGCACAGAAGAACGATTTTGTGGACCATAATCTTTACGCCTCGTTGAGGCGTCTGCTATGATGAATTTTCAAACTATTCTAAACACAAACGACAACTAGTGGTAACATTTCTACCATTTCACTAATGCTGTCATGACGTTTTAAAAATATATCGTCGTTATTGGAAAATCCTCCAAGTAAAAAAACGTGATTAGATTTAAAAAATATGTAATGGTTTTGGAACAAATTCAATACACTTTTGTCAGACTAACAATTGTTTTGGTAATTATACAGATTTCCTTAAGATTTTGGTATGTTGTAAAGTTTGTCATCCTGAACAAGGATATATAAATATATAGTGCGCGGAAAGCATCCCTTTAGGTACTTTTTTGCGATTGAAGAATCAAATAATTGTAATGATTTTTTAGTACTGTTGGTGTTAGGTTAGGTTAGGCTAATAATAATTGGTATTAATTGAGAAGTAGAAGTAAAAAAATTAGCCTAACCTAACACCACAGTACCTGGTGAAGTTTGAGGGTTTCTACTAAACTTCACACGATCACCCGCCAGACTAATAACGTCCCCGCATATTTAAAGTTCTTCACCAGGTACTGTTGGTGTTAGGCTAGGACGTTAGGTTAGGTTAGACTAATAATAATTAGTATTAATTGAGGAAGTCACATGTCATCATTGGGTAATAAAGACATGTCATGAAAGAGTGTGATGCATAAAATATTTTTCTTTTACTGGACCTTCAAAATTGAAATTTTTTTTTTAACGATTGTGATTACATAAAAATCGATAGTTAAGAGGGATAAAAGGGGCCAAGAAGAGAGATGTTAAAACTTTAGACTAACTTATTGCATTGTCTTATCTTGTCCCTCTTTTATCTCTTTCTACGATTAATTTAAATATCTCTCTGTCAGTCGTACTCTCAAAGCTGAAAGGTCGTGATTCCATGATTTTCAATTTGTATTGTTGATGATCTGCTTCCAAAGTGTTTTATATTCTGTGTCTCTAATGGTTATTTGTAAGGGTCTTCCCGTAATTTTCTTTACCTGGTCTACCCATCTGGTGGGAGAGCGACCACTTGTCCTCTAACCTTTTATTTTTCTTTGTATCATCAATTTTTCCACGTTGTCTCCTTGTCTCCTGTATGCCCTTAGTATTGGAGAATTCGTCGTCGGCATATTGTTGACAGTCGATCTTTTATGCCTATTTCTTGAAGAAATGATACATTTGTCCTCCGTGCTGTCCAAGGGATGCACAGTACTCTTCTCCAACACCAGAGCTCTGCTACTTTGATCGTCCAGCTTTCTACACCATACATAAATATTAAAATATAACAATCACTAAAAAATCATTACAGTTATTTGATTCTTCAAACGCAGAAGAGTACCTTAAGGGATGCTTTTCGCGCCCTATATATAAACATATTCTTGTTCAGGATGACAAACTTGACAACATACTAAAATTTCAAGAAAATCGGAGAGGTGTAAGGTTATCTGTAAAATTACCATTGTTTTTTCATAAAGTTACGAATTCCAACGGGTACAAATAAAAATTAAACAAAATAAATTAAATTATTATTGAATTTTTGGATTCCCGCTTTTATTCGTTAAAAGGTATTTACGATGCGCGTAACAATAAAACTTCGTTTCAACGAAAATCGTCAACGGTAACGTCAATACGACGAACGAAGAATAACATTAGCACCGCTACGATAATTTTTTTGTAGGTGTTTCGACGTTTCCAAACCAATTAAAACTTCGTACAATGCGACACATAAATTTTAATTAAATTCGAAACGTTGTTTATCTGAGCAAAAATCCGAATATCAAACGCCAATGAAAATATTAGGCGGCGACTGTTCAGGGATCGAAAGCGAAAATAATCATTGAGAAGGCTCATTGACTGAATTAGTTGGTAATTATACAGTTGAACTCCCTCACCTTCGATGACCTTGAAATTGTTTAGTATACATATATACATACATACACAAAGTCACGCCTTTTTCCCATAGGGGTAGGCAGACTGCTACTGTTTTTACACACATCTTTTGCTTCCTCTACTTTCATCGGTGCTCTCATACATGCTCGTCGGTTGTTGGTACTCTTGACCCGGCCTTTCTTCAAAACAATGTTGATCTGATCGAGATATGTTCTCCGAAGTCGACCTCTACCGACTTGTCCATTCACAGTCGCCTTATAAATTTGTTTCGTCAATCTTCCTTCATCCATCCTTTCTACGTGTCCAAACCATCTAAGCATTCCTTTATCTATCTTTGTAACCACATCTTTTTTTACACTACAGCGTTCTCTTATCTCACTATTCTTTATTTTATCCAAACGAATCACTCCGGCTATACTTCTCAGACTACTCATCTCCGCAGCATTAATCCTATTTTCATGGTTCTTCTGCCAAACCCAACATTCACTACCATACATAAGTGTAGGAACCAACACACCTCTATGCACCGCCAGACGTGCTTTTTCTGACACTTTCTGGCTATTCATAAAGCTATGCAGTGCCCCATTCATTAGTTTTCCTGCCAACACCCTTCACTCAATGTCACTGTCATACTTTCCATCTCTAGTAAACTTTGAACACATCATCATCATCATCATCATCGTCTACCCATACGCGTCTACTGCAGGACATTGGTCTCTTTCAGTCTTTTCCATCTGTCTCTATTCTGTGCGTCCCGTATTCAATTGCTATTAACACGTTTCGGTTCGTCAGTCCATCTGGTAGGTGGGCGGCCTCTACTGCGAACCGCTTCTTGCCTTGGCCTCCACTCGACGATACGTCTTATCCATCGGTTGTCAGATAATCTGGCAACGTGTCCCCAACGTGAACCCAAGTACACAAATTTATTTACTTGTTCCACTCTTTCTCCCTCAATCGAAACTCCACAGTTTGTCATGCTTTCTTCTTTTTCAAAAACGATTACTTTTGTTGTGCTCACATTTATTTTCATCCCTTTTATTTTCAGTATACCGAACAAGAATATGTATATATTCGACCGGGCCAAAAAAATTGACTATTTTTTTTTAAGTTATATCAAGAATATTATTCGAAATGACAAAAAAAATTTCGTGAAAGTTTGAACCCTTAATATTAATTTTAAGAGGTCTATCATCGATATTTTTAATTTTTATTCATAATTTGATGTTTTACGTCAGAATTACTAAAACATTGTAGGGAAAAAATTTCATTTTCGCTTATTCTCATGTAAAATTAAATTCCCTACAAAAAAGGTCTAATTGAAAATTTTCGTCAGACAAGCCGTTTCCGATTAATTAAGCTTAACCCTCTGTAGGGCAAGATATCCAATTTTAAAGATAAGCAGTGAAATTAATTGAAAGAAATAAAAATACACGTGTTTCAGGAAAAATCTTTTTTTTATTTATTTGAGGAAATTAAATTTAAAGGGGGTGTGACATAAATGTCACTCTGCATCATAAAGGTAACTTAACTTAGGTGAAATTGTTTGATAGAATTGTTATGTTTGTTGTAGCACAAAGCAACGCCAAACTTTTCGCACATTGTTTGCTAAACACCAGAGCATTTAGGAAATTTGCAGTGTATTCTCTTTTCTGTCCAAACAGCCAAGTGTCCTGTCTGATCCTGCCTGATTTCCACTGTAGGAACATGTTCTGGATCTCTGTGTCGTTTTGATTAAAGTTCGTTTTTGATAGATCGACGGATCGATGATACATACACTAAGCTAACATAAAGTTCCGGATTTTCGCAAAGCAAGTTTTGCGAATTGTCATAACATACATAAATAAAGTCACGCCTTTTTTCCATAGGGGTAGGCAGAGACCACTTCCTTCCACTTATTACGGTTCTTACACACATCTTTTGCTTCCTCTACTTTCATCAGTGCTCTCATACATGCTCGTCGGTTGTTGGTACTCTTGACCTGGCCTTTCTTCAAAACAATGTTGATCTGATCGAGATATGTTCGCCGAGGTCGACCTCTACAGACTTGTCCATTCACACTCGCCTTGTCATTAAAATGTATAAATTGTCGAATCTTTTCAAACATCTTTACCGGCATTATCTCTTGAATCATAGGAGTTTCAATGGTGCTACTCCAATGATGGGTAGGTTAGGTCTTATGTGAGTGGGGCTTGGTCGCCCCTCCACCGCGACCCTTAGTAGGTCTATTGTGGCTCACCCCTAGAGGCTACAGTTCACCGCACAATCCAGCCCTTCTTACGAAGCTCATGATTGTATGGGGTGAGATTTTTTTAAAATCGGTAGGTTCTAGGTTAGTGTAACCAAATATGTTGAACCTTATTCTTCCCAGGCCGGGGCATGAACATATTATATGTTCAGCAGTTTCGTCTTCCACGCAGCAGAACCGACAGTCCGTTTGTTGGTTCAAATCTATCTTTCTGAGGTGGTATCTCAGACGACAGTGTCCCGTAAGCAGTCCTGTTAGAATACGCAGGTAATTTCTGCTCCATTCTAGGATCTGCTTAGTAGTGTTTCTCGAGGGTTGTAACGGTAAAAACGCCTTCGAGTGGGTTAGCCCTGGTATGTCGGACCAGTACGTGAGTATTTTCCTCTCCGCCCAGTCCGAAATCATTGTTTTTGCGGCACTTGTGGTGACTTCAAAAACCGGTTCTGGTCTAGTGAACGCAGATTCGGCCCCCTGTTTTGCAAGGGTGTCGGCTTTTTCGTTTCCTTCCACCCCCTGGTGCCCAGGTACCCACAATTGGGTCACCCTGTTGTTCGCACCAAGGTACTCTAAGGATTCGATGCAATTCCAAACAAGTTTAGGATTTAACTTGTTGGAGCTCAGCGGCCTGGCTGTCTGATATTATATTTATGTTTTTGTTTGCTAGAGGTCTGTTGGTCAACTCTCTTGCACACAATTCGATAGCGAATATTTCAGCCTGAAAGAATGTGGCATACCTGCCAAGACTGGTAGATATTTCAATCTTTGGTTTCCTGCTGAAAACACCGGCCCCAACTCCATCTGGGGTTTTTGAGCCGTCTGTGTACATTACGTATTCAGTCTCTGGGAAGAGGATTTGTCCCCCCATCCATTCGTCTCTCTCCGGAAAGAGGACTTTGAACGACTTTCCTACGTTTATTTTTGTGGCTAGCAAGTCAGCAACCATCCCGAGAATTTGGTGGTTTTTTGTTTCACTCAGTATCCCGGAGTGATCCCCGAGTTGCTCTCCATTTATTTGCTTTTCCAAAGACAGGATGGGTAACTCAAGGAAGCTGAACCAAAGACATGATGTACACTATGCCAATAAATTTCGGGATGTCTGTTGTGGGAATCCGAAAATTATTATTGTGATCGTTTTGCACAATGTTTAAACTAGTTTGAGTTGCCATAAAATTAATTAAATCTTTCTGAATAATTTTGAATAATATTCTCGATATAACTAAAAAAAAAGAAAAGGGTCCGGTCTGGCCAGACAAATCGATTAGAAATCCTAGGCAAGCGGTTTTAGGAGGTTTATCAACGGGTTTAAAGATTCCAATTTGGGAAAGGTCGTTGTTTAATACTAACCCATATTGGGAGTGATAAAGATTTTGCACATGGTGGTTTGCTTAAATTTGTATCAAAGTCTACCAAAGATTACCACGAAGAAATAAATTCTGATGTTATTGAAAAGTATTTTTCTTAAATGCCAAATCTAATTTTCATAAATTTGGTCGTAGGTATTATTTAAGGTTAAAAGAACTTTTACCCACAGCTAAATGAAAAAAAAATGCATAAAAGACTGGGTAATTGAAAAGTGTAGGATTTGTTCGCAGTTGGAAAGTGCTAGAAATCTGAAGCTGCACACAGCAAGAACCCCTTATTGGCTTGGTACTTCTTAACTCTATTTGCTGTCATGCAATGTTAAAGTAAAAATAATATTTGATAAATCAAAAATAACGTGTTTATTGTCAATTAAATCTTGGTATGCAGTAAATAACAAATTTATTATGACAGCATCATTGCTGTTTCTTTAGTTAAATCTGTAAAAAGTTATTATTAAAAAATCAAATAAAATGCCTATTATTATCTTAAGTTAACAAAACGATGTTATTTATATTTACATAATTACCTTATTTAACACATTCAAAAAGATTGTTTTTCACCAGTCATATACTATTGTACTAATTTTATTTATTCATTGTTAACATTTACTACTTTCAGTCGACTCAAAGTTACTAACTTTTCAAAAACATAAGTTTTTTTAATCTGTGTACAACCTTTTTTATAATAATAATAAAAAATTAACCATGATCGCTATCAGTTTTTGATATCGTCTTAATAATGAGTATGTCCTTATTTTCAAAGGTCCAACGTCTGAAAACTAAATGTACCTACTACAGCATTGTAATAGATCTTTTGGAATAGTATACAGGGTGTTTTATTACTTATTGAAAATATTTAACTATAGAATCCTGAACTTAAAATATAAAGATTCCACCCAAATCACCCGAATAAAATGTGTCTCCTGTCCGAGTTTTATTTGAAGATTTAAAAATTATTTGTGTTCAGTACTTTAAAACTATTCGAAGTATTATTTTTATATTTAGTGGGGAGTTTAAGTACTATACACCCTACTAAATTATGTTAAATGAACGTTTCTGGTTACTACAAGAGACGTTCGACAGGGGCAAGTGACTGGTTGATTCCTCCCAAATTCTACGCCACTGGCGGAATTGCAATTTTATCACAATTTTTCGATTTTCCAATACTTTCTACGTGAACATTGTACTCCTTCTTCATTGCGATAAAGTTATTTTTTTTCGAGATATATCGGGTTAAACATGAAGCTGCACAATTATTTTGATTTCATTCTTTATTAATTATGTCGGTGTTTTGGGTCATTTGATTGCATTTCTTTCGCGAATGAAACTCAATCTTTATTAACAAAAAAACATCGAAATTCTTACAACAAATAGATGCATTAAACAATTAAAAACAAATTGTGGTTTTAAAAATGTAGATAATCTAAATAAAAGAAAAAAATATTAAAAAGCACATAAACAAAATTTAGAAACCTTTTGTTCAATATGATCCCCGTTTAATTTTTCTTTCGCTTAACGATCCTCTAGTTTTAAAAAATATGTTTGGCTGATTGACAATAAAATTAGCGAAATTTACAAATTTATCTAAATATAATGGAGAAATGATTCAAATCGCAATTATTTATCTGATTTTGATATTGTAAATGAATCTATTCTTTGAAAAAATATCTATAAATAAAATTATGTTTTTTGTTAATAACGATTTCGCGCAAGAAATGCAATCAAATGACCCAAAACACCGACATAATAAATACACATTGACATTGAAATCAAAATAATTGTGCAGCTTCATGTTTAACCCGAAATATCTCGAAAAATAACTTGATCGCCATGGAGAAATGTACAATATTCACGTAGACAGTATTGGAGAATCGAAAAATTGTGATAAAACTGCAATTCCGCCAGTGTCGTAGAATTTGGAATGAATCAACCAGTCACTTGCCCCTGTCGAACGTCTCTTGTAGTAACCAGAAACGTTCATTTAACATAATTTAGTAGGGTGTATAGTACTTACACTTTCCACCAAATATGGCAATAATAATTCAAATAGTTTTAACGTACTGGGCACAAATAATTTTTAAATTTTCAAATAAAACACCCCGTAACTCAGACAGGAGACACATTTTATCTAGGTGATTTGGGTTGAATCTTCATATTTTGAGTTCAGGATTCTATAGTTGAAATATTTTCGGTTGGTAATGAAACACCCTGTATACCCTTTTAAAAAGTTTCGTTTAAACAATAATTTTAATACTTTTGTAACGTTTATCAGTAAGACGTAATTTTTTTTTTTCATTAATGTCATCATAAGTAGTTATGTAGCTAATACTAATTTTTTTTATAATAACGATAAAGAACCAAAATATTTGACATGTGAACAAAAAACAGGAATTAAAACATTCATAATAGGTTTCTTTGTGGCATTTACATGTTACAACATGAACTGTAGGTCTAGTGAAACTAATATTTTCTGTTTTATTTTTTAATGGAATTATTTACCATATTTTTTATGCTCTAAAACAGTTGAGCGATGCCCACACAGGGATCGCGCATACCAAATAAACCAAGAGTATTATTTTATTGATAATAAAATCGTTTATTGTTAATAAAAAAAACGTTGACAACAAAAAGACTCGTAACTTGTTCAGTTGTAGAGATTTATGATTGTTCTTTTCAGAATATAATTTTTAATGATTTACGCCGCAAAATACAATGGGACAAATAAATATATGAATAATAATATAATAATAACGATAATGACATAAAACGTAAGTGAACAATGTGATATCTATAAACACCAATTTCGGTTAGCGTACGGCTTGTACAAAATTGACTGTATTTTTTATGGGAGAATTTTTGTTTGTCGGGTGCTACTTTAGAGGTGTTTACCAAGACGAGACCACGTAATGGGGCTGATAAACTCTTTAGAAATTGAGTTATTATAATCGGTACAGTATCGTTAAGCATAAATTAACTGTTGAAACCATAAGAGAACTCGTTGCTAAACAGAGACAGAGAGTTTAGACAGAGATAGTACTTACTTTTCGTGTCCGTCACATCACATTTTTAAATTTTTTTTCCAGTTAGTCGCTACCTGGTTTGCCACTTTTAGGTCCTTGTGATTTGACTCAGGTGTTCACAGGCGTTTAGGTGTTCATGGATCTGCTCCTGTTCACACTCGCATTTAGCGTCCTCAGTGTAGCCCCATTTTCTTAGCTTCAGCGTTCCTGCTTGATGTGGGGTCGGTAGGTGGTTGCGATGGCCGTACAGGGGGTGTCTGTTGTCGTTGTTTTGTTTACAGCAAACTTTTGCAAGTCAAAGTGTATGGAACTAAAGGACCAGGCAGACGACGAATATCGTGACTAAAAAACTTGGTTGCTTGGTTCAACCAGACAACTCAGCTATTCCGTCAATAAAGTGCGAATAGCCAATATAATAGCCAATATCCGGAACGGATAGGTACTAGAAGAAGAGAACTGTTACTGCGTACTAGTTAGTTGATTATATGAGTGGTAATGGCAAAAATGGTAAAAATCTAACCAGCCCAATTGCCTTTTTCCGACATAATACGATAACGGGAGAAACACGAGATTTTGTTGTTAATTTATTGAAATATTGTAATAAAATAAAAAGAAAACAACGGACCCTTGTTTCCGTTATCAGCGGTACATGAGCGAGCATCTGACACTTTGAAAATCAGACTCCGCACAGTGAAAAGAATAAAAAGTGAATATAAGACTATAAGTATCACTTGCTACATCCGGAAAGCAATGCTGTAAAAGGAAAGATTAAAATTGCAGTTTGTGGCATGAAACTAAAAGGACACCTCGTTACAATTAGAGTGCTGAAAAAGGATTAAAAAACAAGTACCTCTGTGTATACATACATACATATAGTCACGCCTTTTTTCCGTAGTGGTAGGCAGAGACCACTTATTTTTACTTGCTATGGTTCTTACACAAGTCATTTGCTTCTTCTACTTTCATCGGCGCTTTCACACATGCTCGTCGGTTGCTAGCACTCTTGACCTGGCATTTCTTTAAAACAATTTCAATCTGATCGAGATACATTCGCCTGGGTCGCCAATTCACACTCGCCTTATAAATCTGATTCGTCAATCATCTTTCATCCATCCTCTCTATGTGTCCAAACCATCTAAGCATTCCTTTATCTTTATTATCACATCCTCTTTTACACTACAGCGTTCCCTTATCTCACTATTCTTCACTTTATGCATCAGAGTCACTTTAGCTATACTTCTTACATTACTCATCTCCGCAGCGTTGATTCTACTTTCATGCTTCTTCTGCCAAACCCAACATTTACTACCATACATAAGTGTAGAAACCAGCACTCTAAGTACAACTAGTCGTGCCTTTTTTGCCAACACCCTTGGTTCAATATTACAGTCATACTTTCAGTCTCTCGTAAACTTTGAACCCAAGTATACAAACTCATTCACTCCTTCCACTCTTTAACCTTCAATCACCGCTTGTCATGCTATCTTTACGTTTGTCTTGCTTACATTCACTTTCAACCCTCTAATTTTTAGGTCATCATGCATAATATTAACCATCGCCTGCAACTCCTCTTCAGATGATGCTAATGTGACCTGATCATCGGCGTAAAGGAAACATTTGACAATAAAATCATTTATTCTCAATCCCTACGCACTTTCTTTCATATCTTTTAAACAATCGTTCGTGACAGTTCTATTACCAGTTTCTGGCGTCTCATGAAAAATTATGGCTTTTCATATAAACTAGAAAATTGTAGACGATCGTTGTGTGTAAAACCAAGTGTTGTATTTAAACGACTGTTTTTGAGGCATTATATGAAAAAAAAATTAAGTCCAAGCCTATTTCAGTTGTCACGTGCCTATTTTTTCCTTCCACAGTTCTATAGTTTCGTATTCATTGTTGCATACCGTACTCTGTGGTAACTCGAATATATCATTCGTTGTAGATAATGTTGCATAACTTGTAGGGGTAAGATTCGATAGTTGGTTTGCAATTTCTGTGTGGATGGGACTGGATATCCCCACGGACGAGGCGATATGGGGTTGACGTTTATTCCGCGGCATTTTTCTTGATTTCCGATATAGGAGCGTCAGTCGTTTGGGGAGCTTCATCGAAGTCGGAGGTGTTGGTGAAAGTTGTTGGAGACGGTGTGTTATTAGCACGTGTGCGGAACCTCTATGAGATTTCTTTCATATCTGGCTGTATTTGGGCCATCTTAATTAGATTTTAAAGAAAAACCATTTGATTTTCAACTTGACCATTTTGTCTTGCCTTTGTTGTGGATATTTTTGGAGTTTTGGTGTCGAGTTGAATAGCCGTTATCGGGATTTATTTAAGGGAAGCCATTGTTCATTAGCCGATGCCACCCCATAATCTAACCAGCCCCCGGAGTAGCACAGGAGTAGGCCACAGGAGTACATGTGAATTCGTATACCCAAAGGTTATAAGTGATTTATTTTTAAATATATAACGCAGTGACTCATTCTGACACCACTATTACGCTCTGTTTTAGTTTATTAATATAGTACATTGTTGGAAACTGTTTATTGCATTAGATGATATGCCAAAACTAAACTTGGATTAAAATAACCTTCTCAATAATTCTTTATGTCCAAGTAAAAATATATTTTCTTCCTGCTTATTTGTAGATATCCTACAATCTTGATATTTTAAAGGACGACCATTGTAAAAATATTTTTAAATGAACTCGATTGTTTTGGCAGTGAAAATCTTTATGTAAACGGTTAAATAGTGAATTATCTGCCTTTATGTAAATGTTTGAATTAGTGTTATTAATGAGTTAACTTATATATGTTTTACCTTTTTTTTCTTTGCCTTTAGGTAAATGTTTGAATTAGTGTTATTAATGAGTTAATTTATTTATGTCTTACTTTTTGTTGTAACTTGGTAAAGTCTGTTACTATTACTTCTGTTCTGGTTATTTTATAAAGTTGTAAATTTTACATTTTTGGTTTGTTTTAGCAAGAAAATTTTACCATAGCTGTTAATTGTGACTATATTTGTTATGATGTTGCTATTGAACTGTGTACCTTAATTATCTATTGTGTGAGTAAAGTATCCAACATATTTTTGCTATAATTTTATTTATTTGGTTCACCATAATCATAGTTGTTTATCTTGTAGCTCTGCTAGTGCCTATAAGATCTAGGGGTTTCCGGCTTATACCGTTTAAGTCGGTGGCGCAGCTCACTTTTATATTTTTTTCTTCTACCCTCTACGGCTGAGCTCGGGCATAATTTGCCAGTAGAGAAACCGCTAGCAGAGTACTCTTTAGAGAACGAAAAAGACGTGGCACAGTTCGTGCTCTAGGATGAAAAACAGATATTTTTATAAGGAGTATACAGCGAACATGGCAAATCACTCCCACGTACGTAAGCCACCGTTTAGGTTCACTTTATAATTATTATTATTTCCTTAGAAAATGTTAACGTTGTACATTTTGCTTTGCCACTGGAGGGTAAGCGATTCGAGCATGTGGTTGCTATGACGACACGTCAAGAACGGTGAAAGTAAGTACTTGCAAGTACCGCGTTTAATTCTTAATATATAATAAAAATTCATCTTTTTTTTGCTTTTTTAAAAGATTAGCAAAGAAACTGCTTTAAGTATTTTTGGTATTGTACACGAAAAGGGAAAGATAGGTAGTTGTAGAATTTGATAAATAATTGAGATTCTAATAAGGTGGAGGATCAAAGCCTAGGAATCATGTAGCAATGGATGGTTGTCAACTAGCGAGCAATTCATTATTAAAACGAAGATTAATGTATATATATATATATATATATATATATATATATATATATATATATATATGGCTTTTATGATAAAGTTGAAACTCCTTAACAGGCGATGGTACATTGTATAGCATATTTTAAAATGTTCTGTAAATGCGTTCCATTCAACTTGGTTTTAAACAAAGACGATAACAGCGACAGTTAATTCGACTTCTGTTTATATATTCGTCTGTGCTGTTTTGCATAACCATAAAATGGGGCAATAAATTCGAGAAATATTGCAAGAAATTTAGGCAAGACGTTCGTTTAATAACAACTTTCATAAACGGGAATGACAAGTATGGACTTGGCACGCCAAGAAGACCAATATTTTATTCGTTAATTTGTTCCAGACCGAGACATCCTCGAAGTTGTATTATCGATTTTTAAAGTGTTGGAGTTGTGATACAGAGACGTAGTGACACGATCGAACATTAACCAGAAACAATATACGATGTATCTCAGAAATACCTGAACAAAACTACACCGAAGACATACTCTATACATTTTTCTTAACTTATATGATAATTCACACGTTACCAAAACACGAACACGCATTTTTAACTTCCCAGTAGAAAGTTATAGTAATGGGTCCGATGTTACGAATCCCGAATTTTGACATATATCCACATTTCAAGGTCCCCAGAGTCGAATACAATAGTTTTTAAGTGGACGTCTGTGTGTGTATGTACGTATGTTCGTATGTGCGTTCGGAATTATTTTTCGTCTCGATTATCTCGGGAACAAAAAACGATATCGACGTGGGACCAGTTGCATTCGACGCAACTTAGTACTGATTAGATTTTCAGCAAAATCGGTCAAGCTGTTTTTTATGGAGAATAAAAAAACTGAAAAAAATGGTATACTACCTGAATTTTATAATTTATAAATTATACTTTTTTAATACGGAATTTTAAGATCTTTTAAATAATATAATTATTGCATGTTAGGAATATTTGTATGAAAAATATGATGTTAATATTTCATAAAAAGAGATAGTTTTAAAAAACCAAAAAAAGAATTGGAGAATTTTAAACTTGTGTCAGTATTGAGAGAATAGCATTGAAGACGCTACAACAATAAAAAATTATTTTCAGTAATAATCAAGCATTGTTTATAACAATTGAATATTGTAATTATTATAAACAATTAAAAATAGCTCCCGCTTATAAATGCCTTTGGTGTTAGTATAGGAGTATGGAAGTCCTATCGTTTCAGTAAGTCCTATAATGTAGGTGTTTATTTATTAAGCAGAATTCTGTAGGGATCCTCGCTGCATGAATCATCTAGCTTTTAATTTGCTCCGTGGAAGTTTTGTAAGCTTTTGCTAGCCTGTCTGCTTTCATGTTGTCAAGTACTCCCTGGTGTTCTGGTACCCACATCAAGCAGACTGTATTGTTCTACCAGTTCTATCTTCATTAGATCTGCTAAGAGTTATATAACTGTAGAGCAACTTACCCAATGATGGAGGTAGTTAATTGAGGCAAAGAAGGTTGATATGATTCAGTTCTCCTTTTCTGCCATTTTAGATTTTAATTTTGCAAGTATTTTATACTATTGATACGATTTTTAGTTCTATCTTGGGTTCGGCGATTAAAACTCTCGATCCAATAGCAAAACAATGTTTATTTCAATACAATAATTTCTATTTTTATTAACCACTTAGATATTCACTTAGCAATACAACTTTTACAACTCTATATAACTATTTACATTTAATAATTCGTAAACACATAAGCTAATACTGTTTTTGTTATGATCGTTTCCCCTTTTATATCTCCCTATCACGATTCTAGATCATTCCACCTGTTTCTCCAAAGTACGATGGGGATTCGAGAGATTGCGCGACTTTTCTAGGCCCGCCGGCGGTTACAAAGGAAGCGGTCGAATACGGACCCTCCACGACGTCGACCTCTCGGTTGCTGACAGGACCGGATTTGTAACACTATTTTTATTTGTTATATTCTCTCTCTCCGTAGCGCTACAGTCTTACTGGACCCAGGCCTCTCCTATCTTCCTCCTCCAATCGTCTCTGCTCATGGCTACTCTCTCCCAGTTTCTTACTCGTATGAGTTCGGCCGCATCTTTCGCGACGTTATCCGCTCATCGACGTCGAGGTCTTTCGTTGGTCCTCGTTCCTTCGAAATGTGCCTTATATATCCTTTTTGGCGTCATTTCATTTGGCATTCTAATCATATGTCCGGCCCACTTCAGTCTTAATATTTTGATGAATGGTACCACGTCTGGGTATTTATAAACTTCTCTTAGTTCGTGGTTGTATCTTATTCTCCATCCTTCTTTTTCTTGTATCGGACCGATTTTTCAAATCTAAGGAGCCTTTCTTTTTAAATATATATATATATATATATATATATTGGTTATATTATCGTCGGTAATTACTTTTGTTAATAAGTATCTTTCGACCACACCTGCAAACTGTTGGTTTAGAATGTGAAAGTGATGACTATAACAAAGCTCCGTTTTTATTCGTACACGTTGGCCCATTAGCAAATAAATTAATCATTTAAATTGATTACCATTCACTTAAGATACATGTAACGAAACAATTAACTGCATTTAAAATTAGAACACTGAAATAAAGAGTAATTGTTCTTTCAAACAACAAACTGAACATATTTTATGTTCAAATACACGGTGATTAATTAAGGATTAATGTGAAGTTGTGCGGAATTATTTTCACACTGGAAGAAGACTTTTACGAAGCAGAAGAAACTTACAGTACGATGCTTTTTTTACGTATGAATTACAGATTTTACTGATGATGAAATATCGTCAATGCCAATCAGTAGTGTAAAAGCATGAAATAATCTTAGGAATTAACTATTCAACCATTGCCCAATCAAATAAATTA
Source organism: Agelastica alni (assembly GCA_950111635.1). Taxonomy (NCBI): domain Eukaryota; kingdom Metazoa; phylum Arthropoda; class Insecta; order Coleoptera; family Chrysomelidae; genus Agelastica; species Agelastica alni. Next base: position 24,024,573 of record OX467716.1, read on the forward strand.
TAATTAAGCGATGAATTTTTCGTCGCAGTTATTATGAATAACACACACATAAAAAAATTTAAATGCTCGTATTAAGTGCTCCACAGGAGTTCCACTCGCGTTTCAGGTAGAAGTGCTACTTTTTACACCTTTCTTTATTTTAAAAGTTGATTTCGTCTTAATAAAGATAATATATTAGGTAATATAAAGAAAATTAACAGTTATTTTTTTTAATAATCAAGTTTGTGCTGCCTTAGTACGTTTATAAGTCTTGGATTTTTTTTTAATAATAGTGATAAACTTGTATTTCTTAGCACGAGGTTATTTGTCAGTGGAAATATAAAATTATTTCAACAACAACGTTTCCTTGTTTGGGGTAATAAAACACTATCTGCTTTGTAATAATATCACCTTCTTATTCTAAATTAAAGTAGTTTAAAAAGCCAACTTGAGGTGGAAAATGAACCCACATGCACATCATCAAAACATATTTGGCCTATACTAGATCTACGTCGAACTAATGATCTTTTAACTCTATCCAGCGAGTCCATTGGAAATGCGATCGCGGCCATAACAGGACACTGGGCAGGTGGATCCCATGCACGGCGTATGGGAATCGCAGAGCTTCGACACGACTCCTGTAGAAGCTGTCACGATGAGGAAGAGGAGTAAACAATGGTACATCTTTTCTGACTCTGCCCTGCCCTAGGCAGAAAACGGCTTTCTATACTAGGGCAACCGAACTTTGATGACTTATCTGATCTCAGCTCAGTTAGCATTAAAGAGATCACATTTTTTATTAAAATTTCCAACTGGTTCTCACGGTAGAGGGGGAAGGCACCGCCGTCCATCACGGTATCACAACGGGCCAAAAGACCTAAGTGGGTTCCCTCCGAACCACCGTTTTAATCTAACCTTCTCCCAATTAAAACGTTTAACGACCGACAGGCGTTAATGGCTATAAGGCTATTGTTTTTAAAATCTGATGATACTGATCTGCGTTACTTTGAAAAAACACTTCATTGGCAAGTCAGATCGTTTCGGTTTTCTACGCCAATTGTTGGTGGTTAGTAGATGTAGCTATTTCCTTACCTATTGTGATTCCTTAAATTTTGCTATTTTTAACGTTATTATTAGTTTATTTTGATGGCAGACTAATTGCTACCAACTTAATTTATGTTAGTTAGTTTATGTCAGTTAGCATTACACTTTTTATTAAAAGTTTTAACTGATTCTCACGGTAGAGGGGGAAGGTACCGCCGTCCATCACGGTATCACAACGGGCCATAAGGCCTAAGTGGGTTCCGTCCGAACCGCCATTTTAACCTAATCTAACCTAATCCAGAAAATTTCGAAATAAACATACGACCGGGATCAAAACCTCCAATTGTTAGGCTCTCTTGGAGTCGGGATAAATTCCAAATCGGGATAGGCACAACAGTGAAAAGCACAGTTGCCGAATTTTCATTTAGTCACAAAGAACGATTCTTATCTCTCAAAAATCTTACTCCGCAACTACCTAACCCTTAAATGTCACGTATTGTTTTATTTTATATTAAAGGAAAATACAAAAATTTTTAAGTGGGAGCTTTCATCAACAGTGAATAATTGATCCTTGAATTCCTCCTCCTTCTCCTCTGTTTTTTATCCTTCGTAAGGATGTATGGTATTCGTTTTATTGTTATTGTCCATTTTTCTCTTTCTTGTGCGTGTTGTGCTGTTTCGGAGAGAGAGTAACCAGTGATTTTCTTTATTTGATTTGCCCATCGCAGTGGAGATCTTCCTCGAGCTCTTTTTCCTTCAACTTTGCCCTCAACTACTAGTCTCTCCATACCTTCTCTTCTTCTTGTTTTATGTCCAAAATATCTCAGAATGCTTTGGTTAAAAATTGTGGTAAGCCTAGTGGTGATGTTGAATTCTGTTAATACTGAGATGTTTGTGCGGTGTGCTGTCCAGGGTATGCGTAGCATTTTGCGATATACCCACATTTCGAAAGCCAATATACGTTGTGAGTCCGACTTTTTGGTGGTCCAAGTTTCTGCAGCGTAAGTGGCAATGGAAAAGACAAGCGCTCGTATCAGGCGTAGTTTGGTGTTCTTAGTTATGTCAGTGTCTTTCCATATTTTTGTAAGTTTGACCGTTGCTGATCTAGCCATTGTGAGGCGTCGACGTATTTCTACTTCGGACCCTTCACTGTTTGTGACGATCGACCCCAAGTAGTTGTAACGACTCACCATGACTCACCTTGAATACATTTAATACAATTTTAAACCATTAACTTAAATATTCTTAGACATTGCGGTTGTTACTTTTAAGTCCATAAATACGTGGTAAAGAAATGAGCTAAAAGATGATCGTTAATTATTGGGTGACCAATACAACGCACATTTTGGCTTCTAAAGATGCCCTCTTTAAATCACTGATCGTACAGTAAAAATTTTCCTGAGTAATAATGTTACTTCGTGCAGGAAACGCGTTAATAATGTTTAAAAAAAAACCAGCTTCACCTTGTAACTTTTCTGACAGAGTCGCACTCACGTTTACTCAGGTTTGAGGCGGTGCATTTACCCGTCAATCATACCTCATTTAAGCCGGAGATTCGACAGGTTAGATTGGAGCGTACCCGGTGATTTATAACGTTTTGGACCGCCACGGTGAAGACAGAAATGCTTGTAAGTGACAGATGTATACGTATAATTTCACATTTGAAATGTGTGATTACTAGCGGGTTAAAAATGATGACTTTATTCTTGTACCAAATCGAAATTTCCTTCGATGTTGCGTAGAAAGTTGAAAGGGTATTGTGATTATTTTTCGCTCGATTGTTTGTGAATTTTCTTTAAACCACCAGCCATAAAAGAAATTTTGTATCAATCATTAAACTTCTGTGTCAATAAACTATACAGGGTGTTTTCAAAAGGCAGAACGGAGATTCTTGGGTTGAATAATGAGTTTTCTTTTTTAAACTTAAATGGTGAAAAACTAAGAGCACTAAGGGATGGAGATTTCATCAATACACAACATTTATTGCTGACGTTTAAATCTTGAAACTCTGCTACATTTACGGTCTTTACTTATCAGATAATCTAATCTGCAATTTTACGACATCTATGAGCAGTTCCTAATGCCTCGATTTTTAAACATATCTCAATAAGTAGTAGCTTATTTTCAGTATGTGTACCTCCTGGAATCATATATCTCACAAAGAACCTTCGGAGTTGGGCAATAAAATGAATACTAAGAACTTAAATCAATAAACGCAGGAGTACCTCAAGAAAGCCACTAGAGCCTGTGTTTTACTTATACACATCCAAAGAAGAGGCAAATACACAATTTTTCGTCCCAGAACCCTTCTGTGGACTTTCCAAAGCCCACTTGAAAGAAGAGGTTCGACGCTGGGAAACAGATGAAATAAAATCTCACTGGCATAAATTGCCAGGAAAAAGACAGCTTCCCGAGTTGGACAAGACAGACTTAAAACTGGTGACAGGGCTCCTCACTGAAAACATTTGCTTTGCAAATGCCCAGCGCTTTTCTGCAAGAGACTTAAGTTTATGAAAGGGGACTTCCTAAAGTTTCGATGTCAGAAACTTAACCCTCAGGAAACTGATAAACTTTGCTCGAAGTTTTGGAATCCCGAGCCTTGAATAGATTAAGAATTATACACAAAAGATCTGATAGGTCGAGGTGCTCGAGAGGTTGCATATCCTTTACGACCCCCCCCCCCCTCTTACAGGACTGGACCAGGTGAAGAATCTGCACAAGTAATAAATCCTCTTTTTAGAAACTGGTGCAAATCGTCCAAGGACATGTATTACGATGTTGGTTTGGGGAGCTTCTTCTAACTAAAACCGCTACATCTTTGATGAACGCCAATATTTAAGAACTGAACAACATACTGAATGAGCTAAACAATCATTTCAAAAAAATAGGCCCGAACAAGACGAAATTATGAGCAAAAATTAATGTAACATCACCATAGACAACGTTACCATAGAGAATGTAGAACATTACATATACTTAGGACATAAAATCCAGCTGGACAAAAAAAACCAAACTGCGGAAATCAAACGCAGGATCCATTTGGCATAGGTGGCATTCGGAAACATGAACTTTATATTTAAAGATAAAAAGGTACCCATTAAACTAAAGCAGAAAGCCTACGTATTCTGCCGGTTCTCCCTAGTGTTGCCCAAAATCGGTCTTGGTCTTGTTCTTGCATTTTTGCAAGACCAAGACCAAGACAGAATTCTCAACTGTTTCTTATTGTATCTAGTTTGAAGACGCTCCGTACATATAAGCACAATATCCAATAAATAAAAAATCACGCTATATATTCAGGTGCCTAAAATTCGTTTTCATAATAAACTATCAGTATTGATAAATATTGAGGCCGTTTCAGTTCTATAAATATCTGAATAATGTGAAGCCCGGCGAGTTCTTCCACATGAATCACGCGTTACGGTCAGGCGAAACCCTATCTTATTTTCTCTTTCTTTTTGTGTCGATTTAACATCGTTACTGATCGCGTTTAACACATGATTTAAGTCGGGTGATTTGTAAGGATTTGAATTTTTAATGTTTTTTCCTATGCGTTCGTCGAATGGTCGCAAGCGGTATGAAATGTCGAGGTTTAGTTAAAATATGTCTGTAAAGTATGGGCGTTTTTTTTTTTCAGATTGTTTAATACTGGGTAGTGGAGAAATTTACTCTTGCCCCAATCAAATGTTTGCTACAAAACTAAAATATAAAACGTTATCATGATAATTAAATCGTTAAATTATCCTAATGACAGAACATTTTTAATTGTTGAAAAAAATATTCTTTTATTTAGTGTATATGACAAACTGCCAAAAGGCTATAGGACAAGCGTAGGTACCTAGGATTACTAGGTTACCATTTTAATTTTTTTAATTATTATGTTAATCGTCCTAACTCTTTCCTTACAAATAAGATGTTGATGAAATGTTCATTTCCTATGTTGACCCTTTGCAAAGAATTTTGACAAAATTCTCTCCTGATGATGGCAATGTTGCCGAAAACGTTTGAGAATTGATTTTAAAGAATTGTGTACTATAGCCATTTACCATGTATCATATACATTAAATATTACAAAGTACATACAACCTTTTTCTTAATATTCTTTTAGTTCTCTAGTAGCAATAATAGCAAAAAACAATAAAGACAGATTGTCTAACAGACGATAAGGAATGAAAGTGACAAAATTTGTTTCTTGTTCATAGAGATAATTTAGTTCTCGGTAAGCATAAAGACCCTCCCTTCACAAGTTTCTTAATTACAGAAGAGTATTATTTCTTTCTTTCTTTATAAGAATGAAGAGGCTTTTCTGCTGCAGAGATTTAAACCTTGATTAAAAATACGACTAATGAGATGCTACGTGCTGTCTATGCTATACTATGGGATGGAGACCTGGACACTGAAGGTAACCGGCATGAGGAGATTGGAGGCATTTGAGATGTGAATATACCGGAGAATATTGAGGATCTCATGAGTAGATAGAATAACCAACGTGGAAGTGATGAGACGTATGCTAAGGAGAGAGAAGTGATTCCGACAATTAAGAGAAGAAACCTGCTGTACATGGGACATGTCATGAGGGACGAAAAATATCAAATACTACAAATCATTATGCAGGGAAAAATTCCAAGGCAAGAGATCTATAAGAAGAAGACGAAATTCATGGCTGAAGAACCTTAGGGATTGGTTTGGATGCAGTAATAATAAACTTTTTAGAGCCGCGATCTCAAAAATAAGAATTGCCATGATGAATGCCAACCTTCGAAGCGGAGACGGCACCTAGGAAAGAATAAGTCAACAAATGCACACACAATAAATATAAAAATGTGAAAAAATCCATTTTAATTAACATTTTATGCAACATTTATTGTTGAAACAAAATAAATTTGTGTCAGTACATAATTTAATGCGCACATCGAACATTTAAGTCGCGTTTTAGCCGTACGAAATTACTATAAAGGGAGTCGAGCAGTCGAAACCGATAATTCAACTGTATTTATTAAATAATCGCGAGTTATATGCCTCATAAAATCTCTTCACACTGTACACTGTCAAAGCAAATTTAATTCGGCAAAGCAAAGAGCACGAGTTCCCCGCTGCAGATGCCACGAACAAGCGCACCAAAGACGTACGGACAATAATTTTTAGTAGAGCGACGGTGGTGTATATTTTTGTAGCACCACGGTGGCGTAACTTTTAGTAGCGCGATAGCGGTGTTATTGTGGTATATGCACCAGCTCGAAGAACCTGGAGGATCCGGTCGGCTTAAGTCTAGGAAACGTTTTATGAGAACTGTCACGATATAACCACCAGAGACTTACCCCCTCTCACGGAATAGAGAAAAGCTGGCGTACGCTAAATCGCATGCGTACTGGCGTCGCCCCAACCTGGTGAAGTGGGGTGTGATAGGAAATGACGACGTTTTGTCTGAGTGCGGAGAAACACAAAACATGGAGCTGTGTCCCTCAAAATGCACTCTCGATGATTTGTGGCTCGCTAACAATGAAGCAATCGACGTAGCCCGATTTTGGGCAGAAAAACTGAAACATTAGGATTTAAACAAGAAAAAAAAAGTGTGGTCTATGGCTGACTGACTTAACAACTTGTATGAAATCGCCATGGAACATACACCCCGCCCGAAATACCTAGTGGTAACACTGGATAGACCTTTAACTCATAAATTTCACTGTAAAAAGATACGACAAAGGGTATCGACCCGGAACCAACTCCTGAAGAAACTAACGGGAAGCAAATGGGGAGCTAATCCTCACGTGATCAGATCTACAGCTGAAGACGTGTTTTCCATGCTCTGAATCAATCGGGGCTTTGCGAGTGACGAACGCGCATTTGGTGTTGGCAAACCCCCGTGCAATACAGAGCACACCGTGCTCCGAATCACTCAGGACTTTGCGAGTGACGACGCTGCATTTAGTTAGACAAAACCCACTGTAATACAGAGCAAAATAGCAGATACCTGCCTAATAAAATGATTCTATGATCAAGGACCTCATGGAAAATAATTTATTATAGTTTTGCTGTTATAAATTAACCAGTACTTTGTTTATTTAATAACACAATATACAGTTAAAAATTAAAACGCCTAAATTAGACACTAAAAATGCATTTGTCAATAAGGATTTTTTCCCAAAACAAATTATACTTTACGCCGTTTTAGTTGCCATTATAGGGTGATATAAATCTTACAGATGTCTTACATATATGGGGATCTCGGAAGAGATACAGGAAAAAAAACATGAGATAATATTACAAACATACATACATATAGTCACGCCTTTTCCCCGTAGGAGTAGGCAGAGACCACTTCCTTCCACTTGATACGGTTCTTGCACACATATTTTGCTTCTTATACTTTCATCAGTGCTCTCATACATGCTCGTCGGTTGTTGGTACTCTTGACCTGGCCTTTCTTTAAAACAATGTTGATCTAGCAAAGCCCCAAATGATTTAGAACATGGAATACACGGCGTGCTCTGTACTGCACAGGGTTTACCAACACCAAATGCGCGTTCGTCACTCGCAAAGCCCCGAGTGATTCAGAGCATGGAAAATAGTCGTGCTCTGTACTATACGGGTGTTTGGAAATACGCTGCCCGATATGGAATAGATCCTCACATACGAAACATATAAACGTTGCACTAAACGAGACATTGCGTCTCATCACTAGCTGTATGAGGGCTACACCACTGGGATACCTCCACAAGGCGGCTGGAAGCTAGGCCCCCACGGCTCGCCGACTAGCGATAGAACATATTGAGAGATTCAAACAAAGTTTCGACAACCGCCACCAGTTGTACAATGCTCCGGAACCAATAAGGCGACTGAGATCACGAAAGAATTTCCCTATGGAGCCACCGGATATATATCCTCTACGCCAGTAAACTCCACCAGACTATCATCTGAAATGGAAACATTGGAAAACTTTAAACCGCTTTAGAACAGGATTCGCCACCACAAAGGCGAACCTAGCAATATGGGGGATTATTGAAGAAATAGACACCAAATGCGACTGCGGGGAGGTGCAAACTATGGAACACCCATAAACCTGCAAGAACTGCCCAAACTCCTGCTCCCCCAAATATTTATGGCTTGCCACAGATAATACTTTGGACGTGGCCCGGTATTGGGTCTATAGAATTTGATATGGATTCGGACACGAAAAAGTAAAGTAACAACGTGTATGGAATTATTTATTATGTTATTATTATGTTTATTTATGTAAATTGGGGTTTCTCTTATCTACTGTAAAGTTCCTCTTTGTTTATCATTTGAATATGTAGATACTTTTTCCAACTGTGTTCTGAGGAGCTGTCTGATATATTTTTATTCTAGTTAAGCCAAGAAGAACCACAAACGTTCACCTCAATACTAAAGAGAAACAGTTTGACCTTGCATTTTGTTTTGATATGAAATGAAAGTGTAATTCCTCTGTTAATTTATACGCGTGTACGTCTCTGGTGGCGGCCCCCCACCAAGTGTCAGATAGTGCCAGATACCAAATTCCTCACACCTTTCCCGCTGCGAGATGGCGACTCCATATAGTGTTTCTCTTAAGCGGTACCATTGATTATGATCATCTCGGTTCTAAGAAGAAATCGAAGATTGAAAGGTACAAAATGGACTTTCGAAGATTATAGACAGCGTGTTTTTTCGTTATTGATTAGATGCTGGGACAGTTAAAAATTTGGTGATATCTAGTCTTGTCGAAATCGAATTGGCATATAATACACCAACTGTAACTATTAAAATTAAACCATTAAAAGAGTATTTAATAGGCCTTATTACAGAATTATTTTTTTAAAGCGGAAGAAACTATCAAAACACACTCAATATAATGTAATATAGAAACGTTGTTCTTTACAAGACCTGCCAGAGATAGTAAATCTATTTCAGGTGTTAACAATTAAAAATTTTAATATTTCAATCACCTTACACACCTTCGCATTGTTATTTAAATGCCTTTCAAGTAATTTAAACACTGACTTTAAAAAATAGACCTTTCGATACACATGCACGCAATAGGTGGCATTAGCATTGCTGCAAATAAAATATTGCATAATTATTTTTTTTATTTTCACTAGAATGGTATTTTATGTACAATAATTCCAATATACATACATACATACATATAGTCACGCCTTTTTCCCGTAGGGGTAGGCAGAGACCACTTCCTCCCACTTCCGCTACGGTTCTTACACACATTATACATCTCTCTGTTAGTCGTACTCTCAAAGCTGAGAGGTCGTGATTCCATGATTTTCAATTTGTGTTGTTGATGATCTGCTTCCAAAGTGTTCTATATTCTGTGTCTCTAATGGTTATTTGTAAGGGTCTTCCCGTAATTTTTTTTACCTGGTCTACCCATCTCGTGGGAGAGCGACCCCTTGTCCTCTGGCCTTCTATTTCTCTATGTATCATCAATTTTTCCATGTTGTCTCCTTGTCTTCTGTTTATATGCCCATAGTATTAGAGAATTTGTCGTCGGCTTATTGTTGACAGAATAACTAATACATTTGTCCTCCGTGCTGTCCGAGGGATGCACAGTAGTCTTCTCCAGCACCAGAGCTCAAAGGAGTCAATTCTTTTCCTGTCTGCTTTTTTGATCGTCCAGCTTTCTACACCATACATGAATATTGCGAATAATAGTGTTTGTACAAGTTTTATCTTTGTGTTTCGCGATATTTGTCTGTCTTCCCATATTATTTTTAGATTGGTCATTGCTGTTTGTCCCATTTGTATGCGTCGTCTAATTTCAGGTTCGCAGTTTTCTGGTTATTTATCAAGGCTCCTAAATATGTTAGGCTGTCGGTTCTTTCGATGTCTGCTAAGTTGTTTCCATCTTGTTTCCTCTGTCGGCAAGCCAGAGGCTAGGTTTTCTGTGGAAAGCCAGAAAGTTTTTTACTCCTGATCAACTGTTGACGACGTACAAGGCTCAAATCCGACCTCTACTGGAGTATTGCTCGCATATTTGGGGTTCAGCACCAAGGCATTCTCTTCGTCTTCTAGATTCCATTAAGAAAAGAGCCATTCGCTTGATAAACAGCTCAACTCTCACAGATACCCTTCACCCTCTAGAACATAGAAGAAGAGTTGCAGACCAGTCATTGCTCTACAGATATTTCCATGGCAGATGCTCCAGAGAAATAAAAACTCTTGTACCACCATTGGCCACATTCGGCCGAAGAACTCGGCACGCTGATCAGTCTCACCCATTTACTCTAAAGATTTACACTACAAGGACCAATCTTCATCAAGAATCCTTCTTTTACAGGGCTGCTACGGAATGGAATAAGCTTCCAAAATCAGTTTTTCCAAAAAACTATGACCTGCAACTTTTTAAAAAGCGTGTCCACAATCATTTTCTTTCTATAATACCTTCCCCTTCTAATAGTCGCAGTGCGGGCCGTCCGCGGCCCACACAATAGGTCTACCCTTTTTGCGACTATTTTCTTAAAAAAAAAAAAAAAAACAGTATATTTTAATGTTAACGTGTCATTCTTGCGCAGGAACCATGTTAATCTATTCTGTATCGTTCCAATTTTAGTATAAAAAAAGCACCACACAAAACCATAAATCATAATAATATTATTTATTATTGTTAAATTTGCGAATCAATTAAATAAGTTAGACTCACGTTCAGTAATAATGCATTGAAAATGCGGGGACGTATTAAAAAAGACCCAAAAGGTTTTCTCTCTATGTATTCTTTTGTGCTTAAATATTACAAAAAAATGTTGACATCAGAATTAATAGCATTAAGCAGCGATGAAAGTAAGAAAAATACTGTGTAAATAAAAATGTTTTTTTTAATAAATTCCAGAGTTATTGTCGCGTTGAGTGTTAAATAAATAATCGAATTTAAACGAACTCATGTATAAAATAAAGTAATAAAAAATAAACTAAAATCACCTGATAATGCATTAGGGTTCGGAAAATTTTCTATTAAAGCTAAAAATACATTATATGTATATGTACCTACAATATTCAAATGGAAATTGGAAAATCCGATCGTTTCGATAAAGCGGTTTTACGTATTCTAAAATTTTTCGATTGTTAGGGATTTTATTCGAAAATGTTCATTTCGTATTTATGTATTAAGTTAACAGTTGTTCTATAAATATATAATAATATTTTTATTGCAAGAGATCCATGTTCTTTCAGTGTAAAAATAAAGATTTTCCTCACATGTTTGTTTTAAATCCTAGTTCACTCCAAACTCAACATATTATGGAACAGTTATGTGAAAAGTTTTTTTGTGTTCGCTAAAAAGCTAGCTTGTTGTGTTCCACTGCTACCACCTTTAAGCATAGGTGACGCATGGTCAGTTCGGAGGCAGTGTCAAATTGGGCCCATACCTCTACAATCATGAACTACAAAATGGAATGCTCGCATCCAGCTTAGTTTTAAATACATTCAAACATCTAAAATAGATGTTTGGTTACGGTCAGATGGTGGTCAAACATTCAATAAAGGTAATGCTGGTGTTAAGTTAGGCCGTTCGTTTAGGTTAGGCTAATTTTTTTACTTTTACAAAACTAATGTTGCCCGGTCACCTAACTAATGATAAATGTTGCCCGACTAACCAGGGACCCAGGAATGTTTTAACCGTGTCCAAGCATTTATGTGAAAAGTTAATTTTTTTTTAATTATAAGTAATTATATGCAATGACACCAACAAAAAATTATGAGCGGTATTTAGATTGTAGATTGTAGGGTGAAGGCCATGCTGCCTCTCAAGCACTTCGACCTATCAGATCTTTTGGGCATAACCCTTAATCTATTCGAGGCCCGTGATTTCGAGACTTTGAGTAAAGTTTATCAGTTTCTTGGGGGCAAAGTTTCTGACATCGGATGGCTTTAGGAAGGCCCCTTCCAGAAACTTGAGCCACTTGCAGAAAAGCGCTGGGCATTCGCAAAGCAAATGTTCTGCAGTTTCAGCGAAGTTCTCGTTCTTTCTGTTTTGCCCATCTTTTTCAGGTGATACTTTAGAGGGCAGTGTCCAGTGAGGAGTCCCGTCACCAGTTTCAAATCTTTCTTGTCCAACTCGAGAAGCTGTTTAGCTTTTCTTGGCGAAAGACTTACTAGCCTTATGGTATGTAGTCAAAGAGGCTTTAAATACCTGTGAGACCACCGCAATCTAATTTTCAATAATGGCTACGTGGTTACCTGTATTGCATTCGTACAAAATTTAGCCCTCCCTGATCCTACACTGGATTTAATGTTTTCTAATATTGCAGTTATGTAATGAGGTAAATACCATTTTTTTTGTTAAATCCTAATTAATTCCTCTAAATTAAAACGCGTAGTTGTCTAATTGGATATCTTGTAATCCGGTAGTCAAGATCAAATATAATGTACACAATCATTAGTTAAAAGCTTTTTAAAACTTCAGTTTCGTGATTAATGATTATTAAAAGAATAATAATCGTGGCGAATTATTTTTCTCGTAATACTAAGAAATAATCTTCGATGACTTTTCAAAATCTTAATGATCGCTGACGAATACTTCATAAAATTGGTATTTAGCTTTGAAAAATAACTGCATTCTCATGTGTACAAAACATTGCGTTGTGAGATGATAAATTCGACTAATTAAGTTTTGGATGCACTAAATTGGGGCTGTTTTAAGTAGTTATTTTTGTATCTAAAATGCGAAATGATACTTTTGCGTTTAAGAATGGGATTTATTTTGCCGAGCTTCAGCGAGGCAAAATAACCATTCGATAGCAGATGAACAGCAAAGATTCAGATCGGGCAGATCATGCACAGATGCGGTTTTTGTCATAAGACATATAACGGAAAAGTCAATTGAATACAACAGACCAGCATACATGTGCTTTATTGATTTGGAAAAAGTGTTCGATCGTGTGCGGTTATACACCTTATATATAACAGGAAAATCCCACATGATCTGATCATAGAAAATATATACAAAGCAAATCAGATTCAAGCAAAAATAAATGGGAAGGAACCAATAGCTGTGGGTCAAGGTATTTGACAAGAGAGTTTCCTGAGCCCTCTGCTCTTCAGCATCATTATGGACGAAGTAATAAGCAAAGTACGTTTACTGAAAGGATACAGAATGAATGACCGTGAAATTACTGTTATATGCTATGCCGATAAGGCAGTACTAGTTGCTGAAAATGAAGACGATCTGCAGCGACTATTACATCGATTTAACTGCACTGCCAAATCACTTAATATGGTAAAATCGGCCCAGAAAACTAAATGCATGACGACATCAAAAACGCCATTAAGGTGCAAACTGGAAATTGAAGGCAAAGTTATCCAACAGGAAATGAAATATAAGTATCTGAGCATAGAAATCTCAGGCTATGGTGATGTTGAGACTTAGGTGAGAGAACAGACAACGAAGGCAACAAGAATAGCAGGATGCCTAAATGACACAATATGGCGAAATAAAAACATTAAAATAGAAACCAAATCAAGAATTTATAAGGCAATAGTAAGACCAACTATGACATACACGGCATAAACTCGACCAGGCACAGCGAGAACTAAACAACTTCTAGAGACAACCGAAATGCGAGTACTTCGTAGAATACCTGGAAAGACGATCTTGGACAGAGAAAGAAGCGAGAATATAAGGACATGCAATGTAGAAAACATCAATGAGTGAGTTCTCGGCAGAAAGAGAGAGTGGAATGAGCACATCAGTAGAATGGACATGTCACGTGCCTATTTTTTCCCTTCTACAGTTCCATTATTAGTTGTGTCTCTGATAGTTTCGTATTCCTCAGGTACCGTATTTTGTTGTAACTTAAATATATCATTCGTTGTAAATAGTGTTGCATACCTTGTAGGGATAGGATTCGATTGATTGGTTTGCATTTCTGTTTGGACGAGGCGATTATTGGTGTGGAGCACGGACTTGCGAAGATTGTTGGTTGACGTTTATTCCGTGTCATTTCTTGATATCCGGCCTGGGAGTCAGTCGTTTGGTGAGAGTCTTGGGAGTCGTGTGTTGGTGAGAGTTTTTGGGGCGGTGTGATATTAGCACGTGGGCAGAACCTCTACGGGATTTCTTTCATATCTGGCTGTATTTGGGCCATCTTAATTGGATTTTGAAGAAAAACCACTTAATTTTTAACTTGACCATTCTATCTTACCTTCGTTGTTGATATTTTGGATTTTGGTGTCGAGTTAAAATAGCCGCATGCGGGATTTATTTGAGGGAAGCCATTGTTAATTAGCGGGTGCCGTTCCATAATCAAACCGGCCACAGGAGTAGTGAGGTGAATTCGTATACCCAAAGGTTATAAGTGAATTATTTTTAAATATATAACGCCGTGACTTATTTTGAAACCACGATTAAGTTTTGTTTTAAATTATTAATATAGTACATGTGAATTCGTATACCCAAAGGTTATAAGTGATTTATTTTTAAATATATAACGCCGTGACTCATTTTGACACCACGATTAAGTTTTGTTTTAGTTTATTAATATAGTACTTTGTGAATTCGTATACCCAAAGGTTATAAGTGATTTATTTTTAAATATATACCGCCGTGACTCATTTTGACACCACGATTAAGTTTTGTTTTAGTTTATTAATATAGTACATTGTTGGAAAGTATTTATTGCATTAGATAATATGCCAAAACTAAACTTGGATTAAAATAATCTTCTCAATAATTCTTTATGTCCCAGTAAAAATATATTTTCTTCATACTTATTTGTAAAAATCCTACAATTTTGATATTTTAAAGGACAACCATTGTAAAAATATTTTTAAATAAACTCGATTGTTTTGGCAGTGAAAATCTTTATGTAAATGGTTAAAACATAAGTAAATTAGCAGCCTTATGTAAACGTTTGATTTAGTGTTATTAATGAGTTGATTTATATACGTTTTAATTTTTTTTTTTGGTAACTTGGTAAAGTCTGTTACTCTTACTTCTGTTCTGGTTATTTTATAAAGTTGTAAATTTTAAATTTTTGGTTTGTTTTAGCAAGAAAATTTACCATAGCTATTAATTTTGACTATGTTTGTTATAATGTTGCTTTTGAGCTGTGTACTTTGATTTATTGTGTGAGTAAAGTATCCAATATATTTTAGCTATAATTTTATTTATTTGGTTCACCATAATCTTAGTTGTTTATCGTGCGGCTCTGCTAGTGCCTATAAGACCTAGGGGTTTCCGGCTTGAACCGTCTAAGTCGGTGGCGCGGCTCACTTTTATATTTTTTTCTTCTACCCTCTACGGCTGAGCTCGGGCATAATTTGCCAGTAGAGAGACCGCTGGCAGAGTACTCTTTAGAGAACGAAAAAGACGTGGCAGACAACGAAAGAATAGTCAGAACAGCACGCGACAAATCACCAATGGGTCGCAGGAGTTTAGGACGCCCCCGAAAACGATGGAGCGACAACTTAGCAGTGCAATAGGCAAAGGAACGATGAAAAGAAACAGGCGATCCGCCTAGATTAATGAAGGAAGAAGAAGAAGATTAAATTTTGTTAAAATATCAAAAGTACAGTAACGTGAAGATATACTATTAAGTACAAAGGGAACTTGGAAAGTTTTGCATTATGACGCAACCACGTGGTGCAAGAGCAGGAGTCTGAGTGTTGGTGCATGTTAAGACGTGTTCATACTTGAGGTAACATATTTTTGAAATCAGGAAAAAAGATTCCAGAAATTTAAATATATACATTTAAATAAAAATATTATTTTATATTTCTTGAAATCTGCATTTTATCAAAATGTAGTAAATACCACAAAATGTTTGTAAAAAATGTCTACAAACAGTAATAACGTTGATAAAGGGTAAGTAATTTATAGCTGTGTGAGTACAATATTACATAAATATTAGAAATGACTGGATAATTTATTATACTTTCGATTATTATTTGTTTACAAGGTCGTTATTGTTTATAACATTATCGAGGGATCTAAGTGAGCCAGGTGCGTGGAATATGACAATGAATGTACCTTTTAAATTATTTTTGCTTTAAAATAAAATGGCGCAATGCTCGAGAATACTATAAGTTAAAGTATTGTATGCGTTCAATCGATAAATGTTACGGTAGAATTTCTATTACTTCCATTACAGGTAAAAGAATTGGATTTATTTTTGTGCGGAGGCGTACAAAAGGAACTGATTCGTTTATCGAAGCTCTTGTGCAATCCGATTTCGCGTGTGGATTAAAAAACAAATACTTACGATGCGCGTCTATGCTGATATAATACCGTAAAATATTTTAAACAAAAAATTCTCCTTGACCATAATTTGGTAATTTCAAATTGTTTTTTATTATCTTATTTAAAATTTTTACGATACACAAGAAATCTGGCATTGAAATTGACACGTACCTGCTCGTAAGGCGTCCATTGGCACCGAAGGATAGGGTATCGAGTACGGATATCCTTCTTTCCTTAAAGTTTTCGGTTTGCGTCGCGGTCTGTATTTATAATCGGGATGTTCCTTCATGTGCATGGCACGCAATCTTTTCGCCTCGTCGATGAACGGCCGTTTTTCGTCTTCGGTCAACAATTTCCATTCTGCTCCTGAAAATCACAACAAAAATTCAAAACGTCTCGATTTTTACGATAGCTTGTTTCATGTAAGGAAAAGCAAACGACCCCTACGCTGATCCCTGATGGATTCCGGCAGTTATGAAGGCATTACAATTTGGTTAAAGGGTCATTTACAATTGTTGGAAATCAGTACTTCCATTTGTACAATTCCTCTTTGAGAAATTCCTTCATTTTTAAAACTACTCAGTACGGCCCTGACGCCGACAAAAATCAACTAATTAGAAAATTAGCATTCGGATATAAACAAAGGGTCCCGTGCAATTTAGAAAGCAGCTTAAGAACACGTGTAGTTATAATTCGAGAACATTCCGAAATCGTCGCGCGCAATTTTTAGTAACCGGCTGTACGGTCACGTGACCATACAGTGACTAATCAAAAACGCTGAATAAAACGCGAGAAGAAGCCACATTCGAAACAGTTTCCGGCTTCTCGCTCTCTTTCCCATTCCGACCGAATACACACGCTCGCCGCTAAGAGCACAGCTTTCAAACACTACGTGGTAAAATCCATATCAATATAATTAAATAAAATACATCAAATTCAAGCTAACAACCAGTGAAATTATTCCGAAGATACAGGAGGCTTTAAACTGTAAGCTTCATGTATTAAAGTTATACAATATATTCTCCATGACAAGTGAGTTGTTTCATTTACTGTGATAACAAAATTCCTGGCGATAAAAGGCAATAAACCCTTAACTAGTAAAATACAGATCGAGCCAGCTTTATTAAGTTATCGAAGGATCCAACAACTACGCAGTGAACGACGTCGTGAGTTTAGGCAACAGAGGTTCCGGCGGTGAAGCTGCCCACACCTCAGAGCATTCTACATCTTACCACGCCCATTCTACTCCTCGACGTCGGCGCGCAACAATTATCACTTACGATGTTTATCTTGAACGAATCATCCAAAGTGATGAGTGTAGATTGCCTTTTATTTTTGGTTCATCCAAGAAAAATGAAACCTATTGATCCCCTACCACCTTTTGATGAAAGAGCCGTTCCTCGAAGTGATGATTTATCCAGATCGAGGGCTCAGTGAAAAATGTGAAAAACAGTCGTGGCAGTTATTTTATACAATGCCATTTAGATACGAAATACATACATACATATTGTTACGATATTTACTTCTTGGGTTCGGTAATTCAAAACTCTCAGTACAATAACTAACAACTTTAATTCTAGTATTTCTTCAAATAAATTTTACTTTACAAATCGTTTAGATATTCACACCTGTATAACACTTTATAATTACTTCAAATACTTGACTTCAAACTAATTAAATTTTAAAACTCATAAAAACTAAACTTGAAAACCTCGATTTATGATTCCGTTTAAATGCCTCCGAATCAATGTTCTCTAATATTCCAAGAAATTCCAGGAACATCCAGTGTCTTCTGTGTATTACTAGCAGCTCATTAGCACCCTATTTGTGACGGACTCGCTGGCGCCTCAAGGCGACATACAACAGGTCCGGATTGTAACAATATAGTAGAGGTATAGGCAGAGACCACGTGTTTCCACTTACTTCGGTTCTTACACACGTCTTTGGTTTTTTCTACTTTTATCAGCGCTTTCATACATGCTCGTCGGTTGCTGATACTTTTGACCTGGCCTTTCATCATCATCATCATTTCCCAGCCTGGTGTTGAGTCCACTGCTGAACATAGGCCTCCATTAAACTGCTCCACTGTGCTCTATCTTGAGCTGTTTTAATCCAGTGTCCGTCTACTCTTTCTATATCATCGCTCCAACGTGTTGGCGGTCTTCCTCTGCTTCTTTTGTCTGCGTGGGGTCTCCAACTTATTATTCTTAGAGACCATCTGTCGTCTTTGAATCTCGCAACATGTCTTGCCCATTTCCATTTTAGTGTCGTGATTCTCTGTATTATGTCTTGGACCTTTGTTCTTTGTCGGATGTACGTATTTTTTACGACATGTTGGGTTCGAATTCCAAGCATAGCTCTCTCCATTTTTCTCTAAGCAACCTCCAATCTATGTACGGTGTTTCTTGTTAGTGTAAGCGTTTCGGCACCGTAGGTCATTACTGGTAATACGCATTGTTTGAAGACTTTTGATTTTAGGCTTATTGGTATGCTGCTTTTAAAGACATCTCTTAGTCTCTTGGATGTACATCAAAAGTGATATAGTGTAAATGAAGCTTAACTTATCTTTAAGCTAGGATTTTTTATTAAATTTATTATTCACCCGTCACAATCAATTTAAACACAAACTTGAAAGGACATTTTTGTAAACATTTTTAACTATAGTCCGTTAAAGTAAAACCAGCTAAATGTAATTAAAAATAACCCAATATATGTATTTTGTTACAATTTACAGTGTGTGTCACGATGAACTTAAACTATTTGTATATTAAAAAACACTACCACGATATTTATGAAAATTTGTAAGCATGCATTATATATGATGAAGAATTTAAACAAAACATTTTGACAGGTATACATAAAACTTTTGGTTATTCCAAAAGTAGACAGCAACTTTGTTATTTTAAATGGAGCACCCTGTATATTATTACATTTTCAAATTCTACATAAAATATTAAAGTCACTTTGTTTGGAATACCTTATATCTTCAAAATGTATACTTTTTGGAATATTAATTTATTTTTTATTAAAAAATTGACAGATGTAGACCATTATAATTAAATTTTTATTTAACATCCCCTAGAACAAATCAAATAATCTTAATGTGGTGGTAAGTAGGGAAAACAAAAGTTATTATTGATTCACTGTATTCACTGTAAAAAAATGAAGAAAATTTCTACTGTTAAATATCTTCATTTTAAGGATGAATTTTTTTGTTTTGGCAGAAAACCAAGACTGAATATCTACTAGTATGCTAAAATCTTCGCTATAGAATTGTGTGCAAGAGAGCTGACTAACAGACCCCTCTGAACAAGAACATAAGTATAATATCAGAAAGCCAGGCTGCTTTAAAAGCACTGAGCTCCATCCAGATAAATTACAAACTTGTATGGAATTGCATCGAATCGCTGGAGTGCTTTGGTGCGAACAACAGAGTGACGTTGGTGTGGGTAACAGGAGTGGACCTGTGCACAAAAAAACACTGACTACACTAAACCTACCCCAATGTTCGAAGGCGACCTATCCCTGAAAATCCCATCCAGAGAAGTTTGGCCGAGAATTTAGTTAAACCTCAGGAGCAGTATTTTATACGGACGGCTGTAAACTAGAGGGGAGATTAGGTTGCGGTGTCTTCTCAAAAGACCCTTTACTTAGCCTGTCGTTTCGTTTGCCTGATTACTGTAGTGTGTATCAAGCCGAAATAACAGCCATTACTGAGGCAGCTGTATGGACACTCCTCAACGAACAAAAGTTCAGCAAGATATCCATTCTTTGCGACAGCTAGGCTGATATCACATCACTGAACTCAGTCTACTTGACCTCTAGAGCAGCGGTGCAATGCCAAGCAGCCCTAAATAAGCTAGCTACTAAGTTTAGAGTTCACATTGTCTGGGTACCTGGACACAGTGACATACCAGGCAACTGTAATGCGGACGAGCTAGCAAGAGATGGTACCACCCTCCCAGCTGTATCTCAGCAAGGAGTACCGATTGCAAACTGCTGGCTCCTCCTGCACAGCAAAGTAGTTTAAAAAGCCAACTCGAGGTGGCAAAATGAATCCACATGCACATCATCGAAACAGATTTGACCTAAACTAAATCTACGTCGAACTAATGATGTTTTAACTCTATCCAGGGAGTCCATTGGAAATGCGATCGTGGCCATAACCCATACCTAAACCCTCGAGCAATACAATCAAGCAGATCCTGGAGTAGAAACGACCTGCGAATTCTGACGGGACTGCTTGCAGGACATTGTCGTCTAAAATACGACCTCAAAAGGATAGGTCGAAACCAACAAACTGACTGAAGGTTTTCCTGCGTGGATAATGAAATTGCTGAACACATACTTATGACCTCGCTTAGGAAGAATAAAGTTCAACATATTTGGTTGTACCAACGTAGAACCTACCAATTTTAAGAAAATCTCACCCCATACAACCATGAACTTCGCGCGAGAAGGACTGAGGATTGTGCGGTGAACTGTAACCTCCAGAGGTGAGCCACAATAGACTTATTAAGGGTCGCAGTGGGGGGGGCAACCTTACTACGCCCGACTCACATGATATCTAACCTAGTAGGAAGGTCAAAGGTAATTAGTGATAAGTTAAAAACTTCTTTACTGTATACAGGGACTGTAAAAAGAAAATTTCAATTTCAAAAATGTTATTTATCTTCATTTTTTAAAATAACACTCCCTATATTATTCTGCACTTCTAATATCCACGGCAGAAAATAAGGGAAGTTTATATTTAATATTTTATAAGAAATATTAGACAGTGGACCGTATTAAGAACGATAGAAGAGCTTGTCAGCGCAGCCAGAGACAGGGATCAATTCCAACATGTGGTCGCCAACATCCATTGAGTGGATAGGCAACTTGATTGATTGATCTTATAGCTAAACGTAGACGTTTTTAAGATAATATTTTTCTTCACATGTATTAACATTTTTTGGCATTTTTATAAAGATTTATTAGGGATGTTACATTGACGCGTTGCTCGATTTTTTCACTTGGTATTTTTCGACGCGACGCTTGTACAGGCTTTCTTTTTTTTTATTACTACAATTAAACGGTAATATAAGAAAGGTCTTGTTATATAGCTGACTTTTTAAAGGATAATGTGATATATTATTAAATTGTCAAGGTGTCTGTAAAGTAACGAGTCAGATCTCGTACGAAAGTGCGATACGTGATTTGATTGGAAATACTTTTAGAGGCTCTATATTATTTCGAATTCACCTCGACTTTTCTATCTGCGTATCCACAGCCGCTGTTGTGCGAAAACAATCGTCCACATAACAACGAAATAAAAAGAAAAATGCCATCTACAAAGAGGAAAAAGCATTAAATTATCTTTTGAACGAAAATGAGAAAGCAAACAAAAGAGCATCATGGCTCGTAATTAATTCTTATCTCGCTTCAGAAGACGAACACAAAGGGCGCCACAGTGGAGCTTCACAAAGTTCTAGACACAAAATGACAAAACACAGAACAAAAACGGGTGTAATGTAATACAGCGTCCCCATTGGACGGGACCAATCGGCTGCTCTATTGTTTTATCCAATGGCAAAACAGGTGCACGCCGTCCGCAATAATGAAGGTATTCAAATATTTCGCCATTGTCACCAATAAAGGAGTCGTCTATGTCTTTTTTTTTTGTAATTCAATTTAGAATTTTATCAGAAAATTGCTTCGCAGCACAAAAGGCGCATTTTGTGTAGCTGTAATTGGAATTTAACAAAAACTTTAACCTACCCATAATTATTTACTTTATTTGTAAAAAAATTTAACACCGCCACTATATATTATATTTTATAAAGTTTGTTTGTTATTTTCAGATGTTTTAACTCGAGCATAATAAAAATTTAAATTTTGTTCTATATTTTATCAATTTCAAACGGTAAAGAAAATTTGTTATTGTTGATTTGAGTTCAAAGTATACCACATAAATTTGATAATTAAACGTGGAAAAACACCATTTAAACCGCGAAGAAATGATAAGAGTCTTTGGCATGCTAGAAAATGGCGCTCTACAAATAGATATGACTAAAGCATAATTTAACGCCCGTTAGGTAAAAATTGAAGATGTATCTAAAAGAAACACAGGACACACTACATTCATAATTAAGATCGTTTTTTTCAATCAGCTGCTAAAAAGTTAGTCTAGAGCAACAATACCTAAGTTAAAAATGCAGCTATTTCAAATACATGGAAGCAACTTTCTTCCTCGTCTAAGGAGTCAAGATTTAAGATGTTAAAGACTTGTTAACATTTTTTTTTGTAATAAATAAGTTGTGGTGTAAATAAACTTTGTCAAAAAAAACTTGTTTTAATTTATCGACTGCAAAACCCCAATTTGGTTTAGCATTTCCAACTTAGAGAATATTCTGAGATTATTTCCGCATGTGTATTTTTAACGGGGAACAAATTATAGTGCCATTAATAAAATAAACTTCCCTTTATATTATAGATTGCTGACTGTTCCTCGTCTAAGTCTAAGCGCACACACACCTGGTACATCCAATTATAACAAAAGAAAATCTAAATCCCATTGTCACCTTCGCAAGAAAAGAAATGTGCGTCCAGTACGTCGACAACAAAAGACCATCTTAACACACGCTTTAGTAGAAAGGACGTCGAATACAGGACAAACTTAGCCTGTTGTCGCTAAAGTTTTGTAGCTACATCAGAGGTTACGGTTATGCCGACCAATCCAGTGCGGAACAATCTGCGCATGTTCCACGTTTGGTTTGGCTCCTGTTTCCCACGTTTTGTTCAGTGATTGTCATGCTGTTAATGTCAATTACTTTTTATTTTTTTGAATTGCGATCATCATCATCATCCTCGGCTTCTCTCCGTCCATCCATTGAGTACCTGCCAGTTTTTGGATGTCATCTTCCCACCTCGTTCTTGATCGTCCTGGGTTTCTTTCAGTTGTTCTGGGCCTTTACTCAGTTGTCTTCCTGGACCATCTATCAATATCTGTCCTCATCAAATGGCCAGCCCATCTTCATTTTAGCATTGCCACCCGTTCTGCTATGTCCATCACTTTTGTCTTTGGTCTGATCGATTCGTTTATCTTTCGGTCTTGTAGTCGTATTCCTAGCATTTTCCTCTCAATTTTTCTTTGAGCAATCCTTAAACACTCCATGGTTCCTTTATTAAGGCTCCATGTTTCTGCGGCGTACGTTAAGGTCGGCAGGACTCATTGGTCAAAATTCTTGTGTTTAACTTGTGTTTGCGATATTTTATTATAATTTGGCGAGCCTTTTTTTGAGCTACAAACAAAGATTGTAGATTGTAGGGGGGGTCGTGAAGGCTATGCATCCTCTCAAGCACCTCGACCTATCAGATCTTTGGTACATAACCCTTAATCTATTTGAAACCCGGGATTCCGAGACTTCGTGCAAAGTTTATTAGTTTCCCGGGGGCTAAGTTTCTGATATCGATGGGCTTTAGGAGGGCCCGTTCCAGAAGCTTGAGCCTCTTGCAGAAAAGCGCTGGGCATTCGCAAAGTAAATGTACTGCAGTTTCAGCGAAGTTATCGAGGTAGCGGCAACTATCACTCTCTGTTTTGCCCATCTTTTTCATGTGATACCTCAGAGGGCAGTGTCCAGTGAGGAGTCCCGTCACCAGTTTCAAGTATTTCTTGTACAACTCGAGAAGCTATTTTGCTTTCCTTGGCTATAGGCTTACTAGCCTTTTCGCTTGTCTTTATCCTGGCATTTTATGCCAGTAAGATTTCATTTCAGCTTTTAGAACAGTGAATTTTCTCGTCAGTAAATTTATTCCCATGTTAAAAATTATTTTTTACTTTGATTAACTCTAAAAGCGTGTTTTTTAGGTTTTTGAAACTATAATTTAGGGATTTAGAGAAGTTGACCGATGTTTTCTGGGACGACTTTTACACCGTTGCCAGTTATATAGATGCGCATAGTTTAAAGTCCATACTATTTTCTATTATCTCAATCTTTCAATTATTAGCTTCAATAATTTTTAAATTTCTTACGATGAGTTGATTAAGAAGAAACAACTTGGGTATCATTAGACAACTATGTGTAGCAAACTCTGTACAAATATCGGTGTGAAGATAGCTGAAGATAGCCTTATCAAACACGTTAAGTCATCGTTAAGCATCTAGGGGGCTCACGAATTCCTACAGAAAAAGTGTAAAACGTGACTGTTCTAAATTTTAGGACAATCTCAAAGAAAGCTTTCTTAAACAAAATGGCAAAGTTAACATCGTTGTAGATTTTTAAACTTTTGTTGCCAGTAAACTTTCTCTCAGTACACGACAGTTAAACAGTGTTCGACGCAGCCCGACCCTGTATATTTTCCTATAGATTTGCACAGTTCAAACTGTCCTTTTATGCGAAACAAACAGTTCGGACAAGACAATGCCTCGCAGAGCGATGTCTCTTTAGTTGGCTTTGTTCAATCTTATTGTTCGCAGAATGGATACTTCAAGTTACATCATTTTCTAAGAGATCGTCTCGTGATTGCTTTATCTTTTAGTTCGAGCTACAATGAGAGTACTGCGCCGGAGAAGTCAGTCGGCTATTTTAATGTAGATAAAAATCAATTTTTTTATCCTTTTATCACTGACGTATCGTGTTCTATCGGGATGTAAGAGGATTTTTATTTTAGCGTAGGCATAAATCTTCCGTAGCTGATATTAACCGGACCTTTAAGATACATCTAATGTTGATAGAATTTTTAATATATTACGAATACAATACAACTGAATGGTCAACACCAATGAAAGAGACAGCTGCGATAGTTTTATGTAACACAAATATACAGCTGGAATTTAAACTACCTGAAATTATGTACGGGGTGTTTTAAAACAGTCGACGGATAGTTTTCAATAAAAACACGTCAAGGCAAAGAATAATATACATACATGATTGAATTGAATTCTTTGTTATTTAGTCAAGCTTTCAAAAATCTTTATTGTTCTTCTCAAGACTATCTACAATGTCACATATAAATAAAAAGCAGGATCACAATGTCCGGAAATACCCTTGAACCAAGTCCCTCCATCTCGATTTTGGGAGTCACGGTGTCCAATAATATGTCTTGGCATGACCATGTTGCTAACATCGCAAAGTCGGCAAGCCAGAGGCTAGGTTTTCTGTGGAAAGCCAGAAAGTTTAATTACTCCTGATCAACAGTTGACGACGTACAAGGCTCAAATCTGACCTCTACTGGAGTATTGCTCGCACATTTGGGGTTCAGCACCAAGGCATTCTCTTCGTCTTCTAGATTCCATTCAGAAAAGAGCCATTCGCTTGATAAACAGCTCAACTCTCACAGATACCCTTCACCCTCTAGAACATAGAAGAAGAGTTGCAGACCAGTCATTGCTCTACAGATATTTCCATGGCAGATGCTCCAGAGAAATAAGAACTCTTGTACCACCATTGGCCACATTCGGCCGAAGAACTCGGCACGCTGATCAGTCTCACCCATTTACTCTCAAGATTGACACTACAAGGACCAATCTTCATCAAGAATCCTTCTTTTACAGGGCTGCTACGGAATGGAATAAACTTCCAAAATCAGTTTTTCCAGAGAACTATGAACTGCAACTTTTTAAAAAGCGTGTCCACAATCATCTCCTTTCTATAATCCCTTTCCCTTCTAATAGTCGCAGTGCGTGCCGTCCGCGGCCCACACGATAGGTCTACCTTTTTTGCGACTATTTTCATAAAAAAAAAAATTTAGAAGAGGAAGGATATGTATGGATTAGGTATTTTCATTTCGAGGTGTTATCTCGGTGTTACTTTGGATAAAACCTTCTCGTACAGATCCCACATTGGGAAAACAAGTGCTAAGGTTGCTACGAGAAATAATTTACTAAACAAATGGGGTGCCATTTGGCCACCCATTGGAGAAAATTAGATCGAACGCTAAATAAGACGTCTCGCCTAATACCAGGATGCCTGAGACCAACACCTACAAGCCAGCTGAACCTGCTAAGTGGTATTGCTTCTCCCAACATTAGACCCACTGTAGCCAGTAGAAAGGAGCGGAAAAGGCAAATGAGCGACGAACGACACCCACTCTTTAACAAAGCTGGTGCCAGACCGAGACTTAGTCAAGGAAAGGTTTCCTTAACTGCGATCAGCCACTTGAAGGTACTGCATATGAAGCCCGGAATGTGGGAAAATATATTGACCCCCAAAGATAGATCGCTATTAATTAATCCGCAAGAGCGACTACCCCCGGGCGTAAATGCCAACTGGCCTACATGGAAGATCCCAATCGATTGCGCACTCACGTGGGCAGATGCAAATCCAAGCTATTTCAATGGGAATACTACGATGGACCTGAGGAATGTGAATGTGGACAGCGGCAGACCATGGATTACCTTCTACAATGCCCACAACTACAAAACACTTGCGACGCCGAAGATCTTGCTAGAACTACTCCACAAGCCTTTGATTGCGCTAGTTTCTGAAATATGCTGATATAGTCGTATACCTTTCATGTTTGTTTGTTTAAAAATTTTATTTTATTGTCTTTGTGACGTTGTACATTGTACATATCCGTATTTACATGTTATGAATATGGGCTGGACACGATAAATAAATAAATTACGAGGTATAGTCGAAAAAGTCTTTGCTATAAGTCAAAAGGTCTACTGCGCTTTCGTAGACTTGAAAAAGGCCTATGACAGAGTGGTGGGGAATGAATTGTGGTCGACAATGTCTATGTATGGGGTAAGCGGTAGTGTCAGGATATATGGAGCTTACACGAAGATTAAAAAGGTGTAAGACAAAAATGTGTGGCTTTGCCATAGCTACTCGTCTTTAAAATATTTAAAAAAAGATGCGTGAGTATGGATTGAGCATAAATGATTTCATCGTCAAATGCCTCCTTTACGCCGATGATCAGGTTATATTAGCGTCATCTAAAGTGGAGTTGCAGGCGATGGTTAATATTATGCATGTTGCCCTGAAAATCAAAATGATGAAATTAAATGTTAGACGAAAATAATGGTTTTTGAACGAAAGCATGACAAACTGCGACGTGCTGATTGAAGGAGAAAGAGTCATCATCATTATCATTGGGTCTTGGCTTCCTCTAGTATTTTTCTCCGCCGGTCTAGGTCTCTGGCGCTTGTTCTCCAGTTTGGCACCTTAATTGCTCGAGCATCTTCGTCTATCCCATAGTTCTATCTGAGTCTAGGACTTTCCTGCTTTCTCCGGGGTTGACAAATGACAGATATCTGTATCGTAAAAATGTATTCTCCTTGGAACAAAAATCGACGTGTTCTAGCATTTTCCTAAATTTTAATGAATACTACCGATTATCGGGGTTCACTATTTTCTGTGGCTCACTTCGTATATAACTGGTTTATGTATAACCAGGTTTACCACAGTAATAATCTCACAACGACATCGAAGCTCTTCGAAAGACCACTTAAAAAATAAAGACGAATAATTAAGGACAGAGAACTGATACCCCTTCCATCGATTTGTGTTCACTTGGTCGCCCTACAAAACTGTCTATTACAAGATGCTCCTCTATAAGCAAGTGTTGGAAACCTGTATCGACGTATTATCTCTAAAAGATTTTGAACAGCTGGGTTGCTTGTTTATAAACAATAAATATGACTTACTTAGTATTTTTAATACAGAACGCACAGTCATTAAGTTTTTTTAATAAACGTTAGACGAGGAACAGAATTTTAAAGAAAGCTCTCTTAGCCAAAAATCAGTGATTTTTTAAAATGAGTTTAAGTCAGTTTTTCCTTTCAGAAATTAACTTAATTTTCTTTGTGTTAAGACAGTGTATTTTTCAGAAGTTCATTCAATTTTTTTTGTTTAATTACCTACTGCATACATTTTATGTTCAGAGAAACAATTAGAGTTAATTTTTGTTAAATTTTTAATAAAAAATGTAATTATGTACATATTGTAGCATTACTCACTGTATTGTATGTTATGTAGGTAGATACATACATATTGTATAACCACTTTATTTGATTAAATGGCGTACTATTTTCCTAAACGGTATTTTCTTGGTTATATTCGAAAATCCGAACAATTAGAAAATCCGAACTACCTATGATTCCAATTAGTGTGGATTTTTGACGTTATAGGTACTGTATTAATAAAAATTTAAGTAAGTTTAAGGTTATGTGATTATTGTTAACATTTTAATTGTTATTTTTTATTCAATTAGATTTCTGAAGCTTTTTGCAGTATTTAAAAATAAATATAAAGCATCTGCAATAATGGTTACGTGTTTTAACGTGATCGCACACATTATAGTGAACAAATAATTTGCAAGTTTTTTTTAATTCCCTGTAAAGATAGAAGAGATGATAGCATGGATGTAACTAAGGGAGGTTTTAATGGAACATTTATGTGTTAATTGCTTTATAAGTAGTGATTTTAATTACCTAAATATCATAAGTTTTTTCTTATAAGCTAACATTAACTTTGCTCTAATAGTTAAAAGCTCTGCTTCAAATTGCATCCGAATTACATGGTTTGATTCCGAGGCATTTTTTCCCCTTTTATCGTCGTCAAAAAATTCGTTAATAGTTGAAACATTGAGTACCTAATTTGAAGCTATTCTGTAAATAATATTTTATTGTATAATACACATAACCTTATTTACGTTTAATAAAGTTTTAACAAGCTAAATGCCAAAACATGGGCATACCTTTAGATGAGGACACAACATTATACACACTCTCATTCGCAGACGATCAAATTATAGTCGGCCAAGACATAGACGACACAGAGTATATGACACGAAAACTTATAGAATATAAAATTTGGGGACTAGAGGTTAATGTAGAAAAAACGGAATATATGTGTATTGGGGGAGTGCAACAGGACTTACAATTATCAAATGGACAAAAAATCAAACACACGTCAGCTTACAATTACTTAGGAATGAGAATATCAAAGGATGGGACACTCGAAGAAGCAATATTGGACAGAAATATGAAAGGAAGAAGAGCAATATCAATGTTAAACGAAGTACTGTGGGATAGAACAATAAGCAACAACAACAAAAAATAAATTTACGACACGATAGTGAAGAGCATAATAATGTACGGTTGCGAAGTATGGCCTTTGAAAGAAAAGATCGAAAGAAAAATTAGAGCCACAGAAATGGATTACTGGAGACGAGCAGCGGGGAAATCAAGACTACAAAGAGTTACAAATGAGAGGATAAAACAAATAATGGGAGTACAGCACGACATCACAGACGAAATAAGAACTAAACAGTTGATATGGTACGGGCATGTTCAAAGAATGCCACCAGACAGAATCCCAAAGAAAATATTACAGTGGAACCCCAGAGGAAGAAGAAGAAGAGGAAGACCACGAAAGAGCTGGAGAGAAGGCATAAAAAAAGAGATGGAAGAGAGAGATCTGAGAGAGGACATGTGGACGAATAGAGAGGAATGGAGATTAGGAATCGCAAGACGCCGACGCACGTTTCAACGCGATATATATATATATATATATATATATATATATATATATATATTATATATTATATATATATATATATATTATATATATATATATATATATTATATATATATATATATATATTAACAAGCTAAGATAAATCTATGATGCTTTCCCTGTCTTACCACAGCACTAAAAATTCTTGTTATATACGTACACAACAATAAACACGATATTTAATTTCGTAAATGGTAAATTGCACTAAAATTTAAATGGATTTTTTTTCTTTTTGTGTATATACTTAAAAATAACAATGTTAATTGAATGAAAATAAAAATGTAAAAAATAGTCACATAACCTAGAACTTATTTAAATGGTGATAACATTTTTTTACAAAACACTTACCAATATCTCTCGCGATAAAAGGGGAGGGATTATTATTATTGTTAATATTAATAATACCAAGAAAGTCCTTATTTATTGTTTATAAACGTGGCATATTGTCAATATAATGGACAATGAGAAATATATAACTCTCTAAATTTAAAGACTTTAGTGTGATGAACATTTCGTTTTATTATGTCAAAGATTGATTTATAAATTTGATTATGCTCCTGATGTACCTCAACAATTTTTGGGCAATTTTAGACAAAAAATGACAGAACTTGCTGAAAGAAAATTGTGTATGTGTTGATTATTATAGTTATGAATTTTTTTAAAAGGTATCACCATCTAAAGTTGATTAGAAATCTTTGGTAATGTCATTAACTATCTCTACATGAAGCTATAGTATTGTGGAATACACAATAACGGCATATACAATGTGCTGACAAACAAAATGATTACTTATCGATCCATCTTAAAATACAATGTGACACTTCGGCCTCATGAATATCGATCATTAATTGGCCATCGATATACATTGTCGACTAAAACAAAATCCACATCTTTCCTATTTGAACAAAATATCATCTCGTGGTCTATTATATTTTTAAATTATTGTTCCACAAATGAATAGAATTAGTAATAAAGAAGGATGGTCCGAAAGCAAATATTTAGTTAGGAAAAAGCAATACAAAGGAGAATATAGACCCAAAACGAATCGAGCTTTTTCATATGAACTTGCTGTATGGATTTTGACGCATTACAAAAACCGAACTTAGCATATGAATGAGCATTACGTATCCTGTAAATGTCAAATTTTAAATGGGTTTTCCACCCTAAATGGCAATATAAAGGCATATCATAACATATTGTGTTAGTGTGTTTGTGTAAGTGGGGAGTCCCATGCATTATTCATATCATATTTGGATCATCTACGAAGGCACTGATCGACAAGTGACAGTCTACAGCTGCTGTTTCACGGCTGTCGAGTGTTTTCTTATGCACCTCGCCCATATTTTCTAGTTTTTTCTTTTTGAATTTTTTAAAACCCGCTCCAGCATATTCTAAATGATCGGAATAAACATTTAGTAGACTCAACAATGTTTAGATAGATCAAACGCAGAAGTGGATCGAATTGAATGAAATATGTTCCCAACATAATTGAACAATGTATACCAACCGTTAAATAATTGGCATCCTTAATATTAAATTTCTATTGGGACAATTAAGCATCGCAATTCCTTAGAATTATGCAGAAGATGATGAAATCCATACTCATTTTAGCACGTGACAGTTAAAGGGATGTTAAGTTGGAACATACAACACAGTTGCATTCTGATATTATGTCATACATAAACTACCTCCAAAAAATTTCCAAACTTCCTTTTTTATGTACCTAACTCTTAATATTACCAGGTACCTTTCACGTCAAAAAACATACGTATAACGTGGAGGATAATCTCAAGAGCAATAATTGCTATTTAATTATTATTTTACCACAATTAATTGAGCAAGATTATTATTTTAACTCCAGTGGAATCTTCACAAAAAATTTAGATTTTATTAAAAGATCCATATAGTAGCCATCAGACATTTGTCGAGAACGGATGTTTTACTGGTTTTTTTTTTCGATAAGCAAGGTATCATGATAAAAACAAAAGGCCGGTTTCGGAATAAAAATATCGTGTTCATTAAATCATGCAAAACAATATTGTGATTATTATTAAAATGTGTATAGTCCGGGAGCCGGTGTAGTTCGCGGATTACTATCAAAACTATTTATTTTTTTTATTTTTAAAAAGCTACAATGGGAAAACAAAGGATTAAACATACACAATCTAAGATTTGCCGACGATATTGTACTATTTGCAAAAGACAAACAGGAATTGATAGATATGTTGGGAGAACTACAAGATGAAGCTGCAAAAGTAGGATTACACATGAACTACACAAAGACCCAGTTTATTACAAATACACCAGATGCAGACGAATCAATACCGATTCATGACAGCAAAATAAAAAGACAGAAACATACATATACCTTGGCCAAGCTATAACACCGGGCAAACAAAATCAAGAAATGGAGATTGATAGGAGAATTAGGCTGGGATGGGCGGCTTACGGCAAATTAAAGTACATCTTCAGCATGAATATCCCAATGAATTTAAAATCAAAGGTCTATAACGAGTGTATACTGCCTGTTGTCGCGTATGGTTGCGAGACCTGGGTAATAACCAGAAAAATCAAACATAAACTGGAATTACATCAGAGAGCCATGGAAAGACGAATTTTAGGAATTTCCCTGAGAGACCACAAAACAAATACATAAATAAGGGAAAAAACCAAAGTCTCCGACATAATAAAAAGAATTGGTTCCCTAAAATGGCAATGGGCAGGATACGTGGCCAGACATACAGAAAACTGGAGCGGGTATATCACCAGATGGAGACCTTGGGAAGAGAGAAGTGTTGGAAGACCCCAGCAAAGATGGTACGACGAGATAAAGGCGGTCGCAGGCTTAAATTGGTATCGAGTTGTGCAAAACCGAAGCCAATGGTCAAATTTGAAAGAGGCCTATATCCAAAGAATAAAAAACGGCTAAAATAGGAAAATAGGATGGAAAACTTTAATAATAATTTATACCCGTCGCCACATCAATACGTAGCAAATATAGGTGTCCAGCAAACCCAGTATATGCAACAAAACGCCATTATACAGCCACCTCAGTACGTTCAACCACCCACTAATAACTATCCAGGTCAACCACCAAACATAATTAATCAAATCCAGCCACAGCAAATGCAATTCCAATTTAAACCAACCCCAATGGAAATGCCAAACAATCAGTACCGATATGTGACACAAACCAATACATGGCAAGCAGTACAATCTAACAAAAGAAAACGAACCAAACTGCAACAAAAAATTAGGCCAGGGACGACAAATTCGAGAAATATGTCTCAAATAAATAGCACTTCGCCGCAAACGAATACAAATATACCACAACCAACTCAACAATAGTCCAGTAAAATATACAGTCAAGCAGTTAGACAGAAACACAACAACACAACACAAGACGTTACACTTTCCAAGTTTCTAGAAGAATATAAAGTAATGTTTGGCCAACTTATGCAACAAAACAACATGGTAATTAACATTTTATCCACTGTCATTAACAAACTTTGTAAACAATGGCTCAATCACTACGCCTAGCTCTATGGAATGCAAATGGCGTCCTAGCCAAACAAAGGGAAGTCGAGTTATTTTTAAAAATAAACAATATATATATATATATATATATATATATATATATATATATATATATATATATATATATATATATATATTTATGATAGCAGAAACTCATTTTACTTATAAAAGCTATATGAGAATTCCACGCTACGACATTTACCACACTGAACATCCTGATGGGACTGCGCATGAAGGTACTGCAATTATTATAAAAAAACTCTATTAAGCACCATGAACTTGCAAAGCATGAAGAAAACTTCCTGGTGACTTTAAACCTGTGGAATACCCTTCAAGAAATGCTTGGTGTGAACTGCCATACTCTTGGGTGGGTGTGACGAAAACCACTTTTCAAAGACTTCAGCGTTCATGTCTTCATGGTAGTCGCCTGTCTTCCTAGATTTAAAAACGTTAAGACCACCATCCAAAAATCCAGAATTACTACCTATGTGGGTAATAATCAGTCGACGGCCCTTACCGGAAGGTGATTTTAAACTTGTGGAATAACCCGTCAAGAAATGCTTGGTGTGAACTGCCATACTTTTGGGTGGGTGTGACGAAAACCACTTTTCAAAAACTTCAGCGTTCATGTCTTCATGGTAGTCGCCTGTCTTCCTAGATTTAAAAACGTTAAGACCACCATCCAAAAATCCAGAATTACTACCTATGTGGGTAATAATCAGTCGACGGCCCTTACCGGAAGGTGATTTTAAACCTGTGGAATACCCTGTCAAGAAATGCTTGGTGTGAACTTGTTACATTTCAGTCCTGTGTCCCTCATTTAACCATGTCCCGTCAGTGTGATAGATATAGACGTATTTCTTTTAAATACTTTCTTCGCCGCAGCACAATCTCGTCTTATTCGATTAAAATGCTTTTGCGATTTCGATTTAAATAACGAAAAAGAATTATCTGCCTTAGGTTAGGTTAGGTATCATGTGAGTGGGGGGTGATCGCCCCTCCACCGCGACCCTTAGTAGGTCTATTGTGGCTCACCCCTAGAGGTCACAGTTCACCGCACAATCCAGCCCTTCTCACGAAGTGAGAGATTCAAATAATTATGAGTCAGGCCAATAATGACATATGGTACCTATAGAAGCGAGAGAGGATACCAACAATACCAAAACGATGCTACGAATTGCCGAAATGTCTGTACTGAGAACAATAGCCGGGAAAACAAGAAGAGATCACGTAAGAAACACTGACATTAGAGCACAATGCGACGTACAGGATGTGGTGTGATGGGAAAGGCAGAGGAGAAGATAATGGTATAACCACGTGAAGAGAATGACCGACGATAGACTACCGCGCATTGTACTAGAGGGAAAACCAGCAGGGACCCATCCACCCGGAAGACCACCAAAGAGATGGAGATACAGCTGGCAGTCCACATCTCAGGAAATATTACAGAGGCAAGTCCGGAATCAACAGACCATCTAGATCTCCAACAAGTAGAAGAAGAAGAAGACGAAATAATTATTTAATTTAAAACCAAGCGGCACTTGGAGAGCATTCAATAATTGTTTGTATTATTTTAACCGCTCTTGTACTGTTGTTTCTAAACCAGTCATTGACGCCACTGACTATTATTTCCATCTAACAATATGGATTTTTTGTTAAATATTTTTATTACAAGTGATTCACGAACAAATAACTCTTATTGGACTTGTATTTTAGAGTTCTCCAAGCAGTTTTTTTTCGAACATTTCTATTAGAAGTGTTTTGTGAATGAATAACTCCTATTGGATTTTTATTTTTAAGTACCTTAAATATTTTTTTTAATATTTCTTTTATTAGTGCTTCATAAACCAACAACTTCAATTGAATTTGGATTTGAAGTTCACCGATCAATTTTATTGGTGACACGAGTCTTTTCTATGGGATCCATCGATAACAGACCTTATTTATGTCTAAATGTCCATGTATGGGTAACCCCGCCTCTGTATTTTCGTCAATTTTTTTTAAAGACCGTTCAGCGCGACTAAAAATATTGAAATAACACTGGAAGGCTCGCCAATGTTTGCATAGGCACGAATGGGATAGATAACAATGTCGTTGATAAAACAACATCTGTTGTGTCATGACTCTTTAATTGTTTGAAGAGTGTGATTATTCTCAGATATGTGTGCGCGGGCAAACAAATGTGTGATGTTTAGCAACTGGGCGTTAAAGTTTCTACCATGCGCTTGAGAGCAGTTTAAATATAAAATACTTTAAACTGGTAAAAAATTTATACAGATATACTGCTCATTTGAAAAACAGTCCATCTTTGTTTGTAAATCGTAAAAGATCTGAGCTAATGTGACCTGATCATCGGCGTAAAGGAGGCATTTGACGATCAAATCATTTATTCTTAATTCATTTGCCTTTTTTTCAAATATTTTAAACAATTATTTATGTATAAAGGGTGTTCCCAAAAATGGTGCGTTCCTTTAGACACAAGACATAATACAGTATGCAGAGTAACAAAGTCTAACAAAATTTTTTTCTGAAGTTAACGGTATGCAAAAAAACAATTACATTATTATCTATAGGGTGCTTTAAAAAAAGGTGACCCCGTCTCTAGAATAGGTAGAAAACTGAAAAATATTTGCCTAGTAACAAATTTTCGTAACGCCATCCGTATTCCAGATTAAGTGCGTTGAAGACAAAAAATGTATACACAGTTGATACAGCTGATACATCCCATGAATTTGTTTTTATATCTGACTCTCATAGAGGGCGCTAGTTACACGGTTCGTACCAAGTAGTATTGAACATAACTTTTTTAAGGTTAGATTTATTAATAAAAATTTCCAGTGAACTTAAACATCATTCAATTTTACACCAAAAAGGTACTCTTGGTAAAACACGATACCGTGTACCGTTCTCGTAATATTTTGATTTGAAAATTATGAAGTAATTACCGATGCTGGTATAAAGTAATGATAAAATTATTAATTATTATTATTATTATTAATTAGTATGCATTATGTGACCGTAAATGAGACCTCATCGATTAAACGGATACATGTTAAAAAATTTGGATTAAGGGGTCCTTTCTTGTAATGTTTAACAAAAATCCACTCTAACCGGTAGATCGTCTGGCAAGAGCTCTTGTACTTGTCTGTAATGATAAGGATGTAGCTGCTGCTTTTAAGTATCCTTAGCAATATTCCTCACGCTAATTCTTTGATCGTGATCAACTAAATTTAAAATAATATTTTCCTTATTAATGGTTCTTGTTGTTTTGGGCCTAACAGAATTAATTTTCATTGGTCTCACAATCTAAAGTTTTTAATTTTAACTGTTTATTGAGATAATAGTACACCTTTATTGATCGCTGTGAAGGTTATTAATAAATTTTTAAAGCGCGTTCATGATATTTCCTTCGTACTCATAACAAAAGAAATTATTGATGAAAAAACAAGTGAGTCACTTAGAATTGAAGCAAAAAATTTGGTGCTTCTTGTAAACTTTTTTAATTGACTTTAGAAAGTGGTAGTAGGTAGGTTAGAATATCTTATATACGTGATGAAAAAGAATTAACTAAATGGTATAACTTACGTATACCTTGTAAAATAATAATATTAGGGCTTCTACCCATAAATAAATGAAAATTCTATTATCCAATTGTTATTACACTAAAACAGTAACTTCGCAACAAGTGTTCTGCGCACTCACATACATTTAATCGACGAATCCAATTGTTATGGATATTATTGAGCGAAGGGTTTGGGATGGTTGCCAAACCTACATTTAAATCAAAATTTTTGTGCTTATTATTTACTCTAAACCTCCCTTTAAGAAACACACTATTTTCAGGGACTCCCTGTATAATTTAAACAGCCATGGCAAAGCCACACATTCCTGTCTAACACCTTTTTGAGGTTAAACCAGTTTGTATAAGCTCCGTTTATCCTGACACACCACTGGAATCCTCGTAAAGTGATTTCAGTGCTCATATCAAACTACTGCTCACCTTATACATATACAATGACGACCACAATTCACTCCTCACCACTCTGTCACAGGCTTTTTCAAGTCCACGAAAGCGCAATAGAACCTTTGACTTCTAGCCAAAAAATTTTCGACTATGCCTCGCTATTTTTTGCAGTCCTGCTGCGAACTTTTTCCTTTATAAATCCATACTACCATCGTGGTTTCTGATTTATTCCAGTTGCGAGGTAGTATTTTTATACCTTATGGACTTTCAAA
The DNA here is from genome assembly GCA_950111635.1 of Agelastica alni. Lineage (NCBI taxonomy): Eukaryota > Metazoa > Arthropoda > Insecta > Coleoptera > Chrysomelidae > Agelastica > Agelastica alni. Next base: position 24,062,049 of record OX467716.1, read on the forward strand.
AAAAATTTAATATTGTTTTGGAAATCGTCAGATAACCTTCTATCAAATTTAATTGGCTTTTGTAGCCAGCCAATCCAAACAGGCTTTCTTCTTCTTTGACACCGCTCCTGCTTACTTTATTTTACAATCGAATCTCTAGGATAAAATTTTGGCATTACTGCTCCCGTTAAAAATTACTTTTTTTATTGTTGCTAAAATAAAAGGGTTCATTAATTGTCTCGGTGTTCATTTATTATTCAGACTTCTTTGACTGTTTCTGAAGCATTAATAAAGTAAAATTCACGAAGTTTTAACCGACCGCAATCCAAACTTTGTTAGATTAATCGGCGGTAGGATAGTGTTGGGTTTTTTTCGCAAAAAAGGTAAATGTTTCCCGAAAAATGTTTTTTTGTTTATTTGTCATCTTTACGAATGTCACACCTACAGAGCCTTAAATCGATGAATACAAAAAAAAATGCCTTTAGTAAGTCGTAATGATAAAATTATCACGAAGGTACTAATTGGTCCTGGCAGACTATGTTTGAAAAATGAGGATTCTAAACATATTTATCAGTCAAACAGAAGACAACATCTAAAATATTTGTTTATCCAAGGGCGCCAAGAGATTTTATTTGTTTTAGCTACTGGGAAATAAAGTACCACCTTATACAGTATTTTGTTTTAAGTTTGTGTGCTTGGAGTAGTTAGATAGTGTTAGCTAATGTTCTACACAAATATAGCTGAAAGGAGAAATTATCGATGTTTTCACTTAAATATACTTTTCAATGCAGGGCTTTTCACGATGAGCGTTAATTGGACGTTCCTGGCAAACCAGACAACGGATCAATCGGATCAATTTAATAGTATGCATAAATTAACATGATCTACTTGCCTTAATTATTATAGACGATGCGGCGTTGCCACTTCTACAATAAAGTAGCGGCTATTTTGATTTTTCCTATAGAACACGCTGTATATAATATGATTTTTCATCACTTTTCCAACAACTTTATGCACTATTTTCCTATACCATAGGTTTAAATATTCGGGAGCTACAATCACCTCAGATAACAAAATAACACAAGAGATTAACAACAGAATTCAGGGAGCCAATCGCTGCTATTTTCATCATCATCATCTAGCGCTACAACCCTGGGTGAGTCTTGGCTGACTGCACAACTTTTTTCCAATTGATACGGTCTTTCATCAATCTTTGGCAAAAATAACATTCATTTTCTGCAGATCTGATTTAATGTTATCTCTCCAACGCATTCTGGGGCGTCTTAGTGGTCTCTTCCCTGTTGGAGCCTCCTCCCACACCAATCTTACAAGTCTTTCATCCTGAAGTCTGTGTACGTAGCCTGCCCATCTACATTCATATTATGTAGTTTTAATTTTTGTGAAATTATAATTAGTATTTAGTGGTTTTCTTAACTCTGCTAATAGATTATACATGTAGTTTAAATGTGAAAAAAGTTTTTGATTTAATATCTTCAATTACAGAAGGCTGGGCATTTGATAAATATCGAACACTTGACAGATTCGAGTTATTAATAGTAATTTGGGATGTTTGTTGAACATTTTTGTAAGGAATATAAAGAATCTTGATTGCTTTTATTTAGACTGCTCTAATTAGATAGCAGCTCATGCTATTAGGTAAGATACTATTCTAAAATATTAACTAGGTACTAATAAAAGTGTAGGTACCTACTGTTATTTTTTTATAAGTTTTAAATCAAAATTTATAATAGTCGTGAGCAATAGTTTGTAGGTATATTATTTATTTAAAAACATAAAAGAATAACGTATACAGATATGAAAAAATATTTGTGGAACATTTCAATGCATGTTTGAATAACAGAAAAACATGAATTCGACTTTAAAAATACAAAAATACTAGCACAAGACTCAAATTATCACAAATTAACATTTAAAGAAATGATACACACAAAAAAAGAAAAAAATACAGTAAATGATAAACAAGACATAAAAAGTCTTAGCCAAATATACCATAGTTTAATTAAATAAATACATTGAAATAAAAGCAAACTTTTTCGATTTCACTCGTATATCAGAAATTTATTTTAAGGTATATACTTGTTATTAATATAATATGTTTTCTATAGGTTTGAATATTAGTTTTTACATGAAACCAACTAAATGTGTGTGTAAATTAAAAATTGTTAACATTTCCAATCCATCAATAAACAATTTTGGATAAAGCTCCCAATCAAGGGGCGATACGTCAAATTAAAAATTAAGTAAATTATATACTTTCATTTTGTAACCATAAACCCAAGAAAAAAAATAAAAATAAATTATTATATATGGTTAAAGAAAATAAAGTATTTATTGTTCTTTTAGTTTCTCGTGGAGCATAGGGTCTCAACAAAGCATTGCCATTGCGTTCGGTTTTTGGCCAGGCATTATTTCACTCCAAGTTTTTCTCTGTCTCTCGGCTTTTTCTAGAATGGTGACCAATCCATTTCTATTTTCGTTTGAAAATTTCTTCCTTAATTTCCTTTTGACTTGTTCTTCTCCATAGTTCGTCGTTAGTTATTCTTTTCCTGCCAACTAATGTGTGCTATGCGTCGCAAGCATCTGTTTGCCAAACTTTGTAGCTTTAAGGTGATGGATTTGGTGATCATCCATGTTTCACAATCGTATAAGAGAACAGTCTTTACGTTTGTGTTGAAGAGGCGGAGTTCCATATAGAGTGAAACATTTGACGTGCCTTTTTTATTTTATAGTCTATTTCTAATTCCGTACCCCCGGTGGTTGTGATGATACATCCGAGGAACAGAATTCTTGGACTTGCTCTATTCGCCGTTCTTGAATATATATTTTGTTAGGGTTGGTCGTGTTTATTTGCATATTTTTCGTTTTCCCGACATTAATTTTATGTCCCACTTGTTCTGCTTCGTGTATGAGCTTTGCTACTTTTTGTTCATATCTTGAAGTGTATGAGTAATTAGACATAGATCATCTTTTTATTCCAAGTCTCCGAGACGTGGTTTTCGGAACGTGTCCCAGACAATACCGTTGTGGTCAGCTGTAGCTTTCTTCAGAACCGAATCTAACAGAATGTTGAATAATGGAGAAGAAAGTATGCATCCTGCTTTACACCTGCATGTGTATTGTACGATATTGGTTTTGGAAAAATCAGCTAAGTATTCCTGTTTAGACAGGAAATTTAAACAACTATTTATAGGTGATGCAAGACTGCTCAAAACCTTTACTATAACCAGACTGCTAGAGTAAAAGTGGAACAAGAGGTTTCGGAAAGTTTTTATTAAACGTGGCGTTAGGCAGATATGTGTCATGTTACCAATGCTTTTTAATGTCTACTCGGAAGCTGTCTTTGAAGAAGCGCTGAAATATCGCCATGAAGATGTTAAAATTTGTGGAGAAGTCATTAACAACATTAGGTACGCTGATGACGCTGCTATAATGGCAGAAAGTCTCGAAGACCTCCAAACACTACTAAATGCAGTAAACAATGCATGCAAGGAAAAGGGTTTAAGTGTCACAAAGAAAACAAAGTAAAGGGTTGTCGGTAAAATTAATATCGGGTATCCAAAATTAAAATTAGATGGTAAAATTCTGGACAGGGTACAACACTTTAGGTAGCTGGGTGGTTAGGTAGCTTTGGGTAGCTGGATGGACTGTAGAGTTGAAAGCGATGAAGAAATCTATGTACTATGTAATAGAAGTCTTTCGATGAACATCCGTCTAAGAGTATTAAAGTGCTACTTTTGGTCTGTTTTGCTTTATGGATGTGAAACCTGGACACTGAAAGTAAAGCATCTAAATAAATTTGAAGCGTTTGAGTTATGGTGCTATCGCCGTATGCTAAAGATTCCGTGGACAGCGCATGTAACTAACGAACATGTGTTAGATCCCTACATTAAGAGCGAGAATTGACAAACACCATCAAAATAAGAAAAGTCGAATACTTTGGACATATGATGAGGGGGCATAAATATCACATGCTCCGATTAATTATCCTGGGTAAAATAGAGGAAAAGCGATGGATTGGCAGAAAACAGCTTTCTTGGCTAACAGCTTTCTTCGTTATATTAGACATTGGACGGGTCGAACAGTCGAAGAATTGTTTCGTGTAGCTACCGATCGAGAAGCTTTCCAACAAATTGTCAACTCTATGATAGTCAACGACTGAACGATTGATGATAGCCAACGTTTGGAAACATTCATGGTACACAAATAAGAAGATCTATGGGTCCCTTCTTTATCGATGGTAACCTAAACGCTGTCAAATATCTACAGCTATTGCAAGATCAAATTATTCCGACAGTTCAGCTACTTACTATTAATTTCGGAGACATTCGGTTTTAACGGGATGGTTGTTTGGCACAGCAAGGTGGTTTCAGGAGTTAATGTTATGTTTTTTAATTCGTATTTATTTTATTTCCAAAGCCGTTATAGTAAAAATGAACACATTGTTGGAAAAAAATTATTATTTGATCACTTGCATATATCGTAGTCTCTTTCCTTTTTAATCAGACGTACACACCGTCGTCGCTAATAGTTTCATTAGTAACGTCAAATTAGAGTCGTATAGTTAATTACTTGATTATTTATCGCAAATATTCATTATATTTTGTGCAGGTCGACTGGATACAGTCCAGCTCTCTATTTTGCATTGACATTTCTATGTTCCTTAAATATTTTTCCGTATCTGTAAAAAGACAATTGGTCTAGAATCGAAAATATCCATTATAATTTTATGATAAATATCTTTTAATTAGTAATACCTATTTTTTATATATATTTTTAATTAAGTCATCGGAGAATAATAGTATTCTACACAGAATAGTAATTTTTTAAGTAGAAACGTAAGACGTAACATACCTAGTCGTTTAGAAATCTCGGAATTATGCATTTTGGGATTTTCTTGCGCGATTTTCCGCCGTTGGAGCCTTGACCATACCATGAAAGCGTTCATGGGTCTTTTAATGTGGTCTTCTTGTTTTTTTACCGTCGGTCCAGATTGTAGTGTTTGCGGGACTCCCAAGGTGGCTCCTCCCAAAGAAGCCATCCTCGAAAGCCCCTCCGCGGCACTGAAACCACTGTCGCACATTTGGCCCACGGATCTGAAAACAAACAAGCGACTGTGAATAGCTTAAAGAGAATAAATCGAGCGCTTTAAAAAATATTTTCAAGCCTGCGTTCGAAGATAACATTATTATAAAAAATACATTTTTATCGAGAAACGTTTTATTTTTTTAATTATAACAAAATACCAAGACAAAAGGCGGCTATTAATTAAATTTAACGCACAAAGAACCATCGTCAATCCTTTTAATTAGAAAACACAATGCGAATGTTTTCATAACAAAATTTATTCGAATAATAAACTTATCATCGAAAGGAAAAACAATGCATTTCCATTTCGAATGGGTACGTTTAAATGCTAAATGGAATTATGCCATGAATATCTTAAAACATAAACTAGTCGGAAGGATGACATTAAAACCATGAAAATAAATAAAGCTCTCTAAAGTCGACAGTTTGTTCGAAACGTTGCTCTTGAGGAGTTCTTACCTTACGATTTGGTTTAAACATCACTGTTTGTTAGTCACATTTATCGCTATTGCGACAGTTTCATAATATACGAATCTAAACTATTATGAAACTGTGTCTGTAAGATAATGACGAAAAAAATGTACGAATTGGTGTTGGGAGTTTTGTTTTTGCTTATGATAAGACTTAAAAATTGGTGTTTATTTTTATCTAACTACTATGGCGAGAGGAGGACTGTTTGTTTGTCACATTTATCGCTATTGCGACAGTTTCATAATGTACGAATCTAAACTATTATGAAACTGTGTCTGTAAGATAATGACAAAAAAAATGTACGAATTAGTGTTGGGAATTTTGTTTTTGCTTATGATAAGACTTAAAAATTGGTGTTTATTTCTATCTAACTACGATGGCGAGAGGAGGACTGTTTGTTTGTCACATTTATCGCTATTACGACAGTTTCATAATGTACGAATATAAACTATTATGAAACTGTGTCTGTAAGATAATGACGAAAAAAATGTACGAATTGGTGTTGGGAGTTTTGTTTTTGCTTATGATTAGACCTGAAAATTGGTTTATATTTTTATCTAACTACGATGGCGAGAGGAGGAGACAATAGACGAAAAACTGTATATTAAAGTCTTCTTCTTCATCCTTTTTGTATGGCATCTGCCTTGTTTCTTAGAGTTGTAGCTGTGACGATGAATTCCAGCTTTCAAACCAACGTATGGGTGGACGTCCAGGTGGTCTGCTGGATCTTGGGAGACCATCCCTTGCAATCTTTGGCAATCTGTTGTCGTTCATCCGTTCAACATGATCTCTCCATTCGCGACGTCTGTTGCGGGACCATCTAACTATGTCTTAAACATCTTAAAGTTCTCGGATGTCTTCGCTTCTTTTGTGGTTTCTTAGTGTGTAGCCTGCTATGGATCTTAGAGACCTTATTTCTGCTGTACGGATAATTCTTTTTGTTGTGGAGTTTTCGGCTCTTCTTTCTACAGCTTAGGTCATAACAGGTCTTATATATGCGGACTTTGCTTTCAATGGACATGTGCTTGTTTCGCCATATTATATCTCTAAGGAATTCTGATATTAAAGCTGCTTTGGTTGTTTGAGCCTTTACTTCTTCTTGGTGGTCTCTGCTGCTCGTGATGTTGCCGTCGAGATATTTGAAACTCATAACCTGTTCTACTGGTTTATTGTATACAGCCAATTTACATCTTCTGATATGGTTAGCACTTTTCATTTTGCTACCGATATCTCCAAGTTGTATTTGGCAGCTGTCTTTTCGAACTGATAAAGCATTTTCTGTAGGTTGACTTCATCTTCTGAGACCAGCACGGCATCGTCCACGTAGCAAATTACTTTTAGTTCTTTGTCCCCTAGTGAGTATCCCTTTCCAACCTTTTTGCACGTTTTTCTTTTTGAGAAGTTTAACAACATCAGTGAGGCCTACGCGGTCAAATGCAATTGTAAGATCTATAAAACACATATATGCTGTTTTGTTGTATTCTATAGCCTTTTGAGCAATTTGCCTGTTAGCAAATTATTAGCCGAGGCTAGCAAGCAGGCGAGACATTAGATAGACAGTTTTTCGCCGAGGTGCATCTTACATTTTTTCGTCGACCTCTACATACCTCTATGAAAGTAATGAATATAATATAATGCATAGCTTTATGAACAGCCAAAAAGTGTCAAAAAGGGCACGTCTGGCTGTGCATAGAGGAGTGTTGGTTCCTACACTTATGTATGGTAGTGAATGTTGGGTTCGGCAGACGAAGCATGGAAATAGGCTTAATGCTGCGGAGATGAGTAGTCTAAGAATTGTATAGCCGGAGTGACTCGGTTGGATAAAGTAAAGAATAGTGGGATAAAAAAAAGCTGTGGTGTAAAAGAAGATGTGGTTACAAAGATAGATAAAGGAATGCTTGGATGGTTTAGACGAAACAAATTTATAAGGCGAGTGGGAATGGACAAGTCGGTATAGTCGACCTCGGCGAACATATATCGATAAGATCAACATTGTTTTGAAGAAAGGCCAGGTCAAGAGTACCAACAACCGACGAGCATGTATGAGACTGACACTGATGATAGTGGACGAAGCAAAAGATGTGTGTAAGAACCGTAGCAAGTGGAAGGATGTGGTCTCTGCCTACCCCTACCCCTTCGGAAAAAAGGTGTGTCTATATGCATGAATGAATTAATGTGTTGCATTGAGAAGAGAAAAAGAAGAAAAACTGTCTAGAGGCACAAAACAGCTACTAACGAAAGGAAGAGAACTAAAGAACAAATACACCACAAACAACGAGGAACTAAGACAACTAAATAAAGAAATATCAAAGGCTATAAGAAAAGATACCAGAAAATTTAATACAGAGAAAATAAATACAGTGATTGAAAACAAAAAGAGTTAAAGTTTTACGTATAAATTTAAAAGTGGGAAAACACAACATCTGCAAACTAGAAAATAAGGCAGGGCAAGTGACTACCAACAAGGATGAAATTGTAAAAATTGTCGAAGACTTCTATGAGAAACTTTATAGAAAACCAGATGAAGAAGAGGTACCTATCTCAAGAATACTGAACCAGGGCTCTGAAGATGTACCAGACATAACCTACTGTGAAGTAAGAAAGGCGGTGTCTGAGATGAAGAATAATAAGTCACCAGGAGAAGACGAAATTGTTATAGAGGCAGTAAAGGAAGGTGGACAAATAGTTATTAAAGCCCTATGTAAATTATTTAATGAATGTCTACATCAAGGAGTAACACCTTCAAAGTGGAACAACGCCACTATAGTAATAATGCACAAGAAGGGGAACATTGGTAATCTAGCAAATTACAGACCCATTAGTCTCCTATCCCACTTGTATAAACTATTTATGAAAATCATTGCTAAACGCCTATCTCCAAAATTAGATTTTTACCAGCCGAAAGAACAGGCAGGATTCCGAGCAGGGTACGGTACAAATGACCATTTACATAAAATCAAGACCCTTATAGAAAAATCAACAGAATATAATAAACCTCTCATCCTTGTTTTCGTAGACTATGAAAAAGCTTTTAACTCAATCAGTCAACAACATATGCTCAAATCATTAACAGAATGCAGAATTGATTACAGGTACATTGCACTGATTAAGGGTATATATGAGAAAGCAACGGCGTGTGTAAGATTACATAAAAACACAAGAACATTCCGAATAGAACAAGCTGTACGTCAAGGAGATACCCTCTCTCCAAAGCTATTCACCACACTGCTCGAATATGCCTGTAAGAAAATCGACTGGGGGGAAATGGGCCTAAATATAGACGGTGAAAGATTAAATAACTTAAGATTTGCAGACGATATCGTCCTTATCACCGACCGTATAGATCAAGCGTCCATGATGTTGGAAAAATTATACAATGCTTCAAGGGAAGTTGTCCTAAGAATTAACTTTGCAAAGACGCAAGTCATGACAAACCTAGTCCCCAGTGAAAACATAACTATTGGAAGCAAATCTATTGAACAGGTCACCGCCTACAAATATTTGAGTCATGAGATCCGAATAGGACGGGACAACCAGACGTGCGAACTTCTCCGGAGAGTAGGCTTGGGGTGGGCATCTTTTGGAAGATTAAAGTATGTTTTCAAGTCAGATATTCCCATCAGTCTAAAACGAAAAGTATACAATCAGTGCATATTACCAGTGATGACATACGGAGCCGAAACATTGACGCTTACAAAAAAGTCAGCAAAGAAACTGCGTGTCACCCAACGGGCGATGGAGAGGGCTATTCTGGGTATCTCCCTCAGAGACCGAATACCAAATGAGATTATTCGCCAAAGAACAGGTGTTATAGATGTAATCGAAAAAATAACAACTTTAAAGTGGAACTGGGCTGGCCACGTAGCTAGAAGAACTGACGGAAGATGGTCTAAAAAACTATTGGAGTGGCGTCCGAGGTACGAAGCTTATCGTAGTAGAGGGCGCCCCCCCACACGATGGACCGATGACATCAAAAGAATCTGTGGTAATTGGATACAAATGGCTCAAGATAGAGTAGAGTGGCAAAATAAACGAGAGGCTTATGTTCAGCAGTGGACCAATATAGCTGAGTGATGATGATGATGATGATTGTTTTTTGTATAAAATTCGTAATTTCTGGGGAAGTAGATTCAACGTGGCCGTAGTTGCCAATTCCCGCAGCTCCGGAGGAGTGTTACTGATATACATATCGCTATCACTATCCATTTTTGATTATTACGAACACTAATATTCACACCACGGTCTTGTTCGCACGTAAAATCTAGCGGATTTTGTAAGTAATTAATTTGAAAACAGCAAATGACAGTTATTGTCATGTTTTTATTAAATCGTGGATTTACGAAAATGACCCAATCGCCGCTCTGGAACCGTGCCGTATCATAGCGACCAAAGGGGTCCCCAAAAGTGTTTGTGGACGAAAAATACTTGCCTTCAAAAATGGTCGATTTTTCGTCTAGAATTTAGTACGTAAAATGTCATTTCTTGTAGAGGTAGACGAAAAATATTTTTTCACAACAAAGAGCATTTATATTATGAAGTGAAACTAAAATAAAACAAGTACAAAGAACCTGACATATTGAGAGTTATCAAATCCTACAGGATTAGATGGCTGGGACATGTTTTTCGACGAGAAGATTCCGACCCTGCTAAAAAATTGACATTTTCAAAGATAGAGGGTACAAGGAGAAGAGGGAGACCGAATACAAGGTGGTTGGACAGTGTGGAGAAGGACTTGAAGGAATTGGGAGTGTAAAGATGGAGAAGTCTGGCTGCAAATCGTCCTGCCTGGAGGAGCCTAATTGGGAAAGCCTTGGCCTGTACTAGGCTGTAGAGCTGATGAAGAAGAAGAAGAAACTAAAATAAATAAATTATTTGTTTAGAAACAAACTATAAATTGATCCAATTTTCTTCTTTAAACGATTAAATTAAAGATGCCTCGATGCCTACATTTTTGACAGAAATAATCCGTGACAGATATAATTTGAAAACCAACTTCGAAAAGCTGTTAACCCAAAGAGTTTGTCCTTTTTGGCAATAAACTTATTGTATTGGACAATAATAAATATTTAATATTTGTTCCATTCAGAGGTAATAGAAAACGTTGTCATAAAAAAGACTCTGTTGAATACAGTAAATCTATATTCGAGGATAAATTTAAGTGCGTTTTGATATTTTAGACCTAACTGCTGAACTTTACAACGTTAAAGGTGACTTACAAACTGTCTTAATTTTTGTAATACACCCCATGCAGAGAGGGATTTTAGACTTGATAACGCGATGCCCACGGCTGGGGCGGCTGAAATTTGACAGGCAATAAAGTCGCTAAATAATCAAAATCGAGTAAGTTTTTGGTAGATTTCGAAGCATGCTTAAAGCGGCATTATTCTAGTATTTTAATTATTTGTTGCTTACACAGGAATTTTGCTCAATAGTTGAACGAAATATATATTTTTTATATAAATTATATATATATATATATATATATATATATATATAGGAAAATATATTAACTGTAAATCTACGTTAAAGGTTTTTTTTTAATTTATTTAGGAAGGAGTTAGGAGTGACCAATTCAATAAAAATTCTTCGTTTTTTCAGTCAAGCTTTCGAAAATGTTTTTTTTTTTCAATATTTTTCTATAATATTTTTAATTAATATATGAAAAATCAATGTACAAAATATATACTTACTAACATGAAATTATTAAAAATTTATCGCAAAGAGGAACATAAAATGTTTTTTTTGAAAGAAATTTGATATAAGTCAGTGTCACTTTTTGTCTTAGATACAGAATGTCAAAACTATTTATACAGATAAGAAATGTAAATATTAGTGTATTTATGGTTATCTGAAATTTATTTAAAAAAAAAAAACAATTAAATTTCAGATAACCATAATACACTAATATTTACATTTCTCATCTGTATAAATAGTTTTGACATTCTGTACCTAAGACAAAAAGTGACACTGACTTATATATTTTGTAAATTGATTTTTCATACATTAATTAAAAATATTATAGAGAAGTCTTAAAAAAGAAAATAAACATTTTCGAAAGATTGACTGAAAAAACGAAGAATATTTATTGAAGTTATATAAGAATTCAGCAATAACTTGATTCAACCTTTTACAAAAATATCTCTATGAACTATTTTACTATATCCTATATACCTACATCTATCATTTAATAACTTCATATTGACTTTTCAAATTAAGAATTGCCAAAAAATATTATATTTTCTGAATGTTATCTTTTACTCATATATCTACTGTAAGTATTTTTTTAAAAATTTGTCCATTATTATACCATATATTTTTAGAGTAACTGAATAAAAAATGCATTAATTTCGAAAGCTTTTACAAAAAGTAAAAAGAGTTTCATTTAAACATAGCATCCCCACAAATTTTTACATTGTATAAATTTTAGGCAGCTCTTGTCAACATCATACCAATAAAAATATGACTAATGGAAATAAAACTTTATCCACTCACAAACAAATATTTATGATATTTTATCTTATTTAGTTCACAATATATCAGATAATACCTTTATGTAGTCAAAAGGTACATTTTTTTTAAATTTAGTAACCAAGTACCAAAAAATCAAGGTCAAGGTCCAAAAAGTCACAAAAAATAACAAACATCGTATATACAACACCAGAAGCATCGTTACTTACGGCAGCGAGATATGGCCACTCAAAGAAAGAGCAAAGAAAACCTTGGAAGCGACGGAAATGGATTTTTGGAGGCGTTCGGCAGACAGGTCGAAGCTTGAAAGAATCCAAATACGGGAGATTATGGGAGTTCGGCACAGAATTGTAGATGACATAAAGACGAAACAACTGAAATGGTACGGCCATGTCCATAGAATGACGTACGAGCGACTGCCAAAACAGATAATGACGTGGACGCCAGCAGGAAGAAGAAGGAGAGGAAGGCCAAAGAAAAGCTGGAGAGAAGGAATTGATGAGGAAATAAGAGATAGAGGCTTGAAGGAAGACCTTTGGAATTATCGAGAACAATGGAAACTAGATGTCGGAAGACATCGGAAAACGTTTTAAACCCGACAAATATATAGTACCCAAGTACCTTAGGTCAAATTAAAAATTAATTATAAATAAACAATATTAAGATTAATAATTTAATAACAGTTTTCTTGTTTAATTTGTTCTGGTTGCAAATAATATAATATCCTCGTCATTTATGTTTATTAATCTAAAACTGATTAGATTTTTAGCAAAATCGTCGAGCTGTTTTTTATGGAGAAACAAAAAACTGAAAAAAATGGTAAACTATCTAAATTTTGCCATTTATAAATTATTCTACTATTTTTAATACAGAATTTTAAGATAATTTGATTAATATGATTGCTATGATTGCATGTAAGGAATATTTGTATAAAAAATAAGATGACATTATTTCATGAAAAGAGATAGTTTTAGAAAACAAAAATAGGAATTGGAGCATTTTAAACTTGTTTCAGTATTGAGAGAATAGCATTAAAGACGCTATAACAGTAAAAAATTATTGTTAGTAATAATCATACATACATACATACAAAAAGTCACGCCTTTTTCCCATAAGGGTAGGCAGAGACCACTTCCTTCCACTTGCTACGATTCTTACACACATCTTTTGCTTCCTCTACTTTCATCAGTGCTCTCATACATGCTCGTCGGTTGTTGGTACTCTTGACCTGGCCTTTCTTCAAAACAATGTGGATCTGATCGAGATATGTTCTCCGAGGTCTACCTCTACCGACTTGTCCATTCAAGCATTGTTTATACCAATTTAATATTGTTACCAATTCAACAAATAATTATTGATCGTAATAATTAAAAAAAAATTTAATTGTAACAAACAATTGAAAATAGCTCCCGCTTATGAAATGTTAAGACAAAGTTTAATGACAATTATAATTTTTTTTAAATAATTTGAAATCGTTTTTTTTTAATAATTTTAATATTAATCATAATAATTACTTATAACAACAAAACATTTTGTTTTTTCATTTTTTCCACTGTAAAGTTAGTCGTGTTGACCTCTCGGGTCGCTCCCACAGACCACTGATATTTTTTTAGAAGTAAATGTTGTATTTTTTAATTCGTAAAATATTTGTTTCATTTTTAAAGCCTTAATGGTAGAAATGAACACATTTTTCTCTTTTCTGATAAGTCAGACGTAGGTACACACCGTCGCAGTTTCATACTGATTAGTAACGTCGCAAACACATGTCGACAAATTGGGGATAATTTAAATCGTTTAGTTAATTACTTGATTATTTATTATATATTGTGCTGGTCGACTGGATACCATACACCTTGACGTTTTGCATTGCGATTTCTATGTTCCACAAATATTTTCTTAAATCTATATGAATTTTTTACATAAAAATTAACAAAGATAAACCAAACAAATTATCCCTTACACCTAATAATCTACGAATCGATGGAAAATTAACAAATAATCCACCAAGGAATCTATTCATCCGAAGCCGAGAAGCTTTGGGTCAACTGGACTATTTATAAGGGGCGAATGAGGGATAAACAACCCCTGCAGGACATCGACGGGACGACGTCCGACCAGCTAAATAATCAACTTCCTGCCGCTGATGGCATTGTCGCAGACTGTCTTTGGAGCATTGTGCTTGGAGCCGAAAATATGCCACCAGAGATCTCAGAAACATTATTAACGGCTTCGGCGTTGTCGGACCTGTTGACTACCGATTGACCAATGGACTATTTAATAAACCCGAACACGCTTGTTTTTAATTCACGAAACAATTTAAAAACGACTCGGAAACAAATTGTTTAACTGTATAATTAATAATTTATTTTGATCGTCGGTATTTTATTTGTTGTTTACGTATTTTTTCTAAAGTACTTTCTTTTAGGTCCCCACAGATTATAAAAAAACAATTATCTTTTCTAGTCAAAGTTATTTTATAATTAGTGACTTTTCATTTCATTTCAAAAATAGATCCAAAAAATAAAATAATTTTTCCACACCACTTAATGGTGTTTTTCAAAATCGTCACCAAAATTACATACATACACACATATATCCCCGTAGGGATAGGCAGAGTCAACTTCCTTCCACTTACGCTACGGTTCTTACACACATCTTTTGCTTCCTCTACTTTCATCAGTGCTCTCATACATGCTCGTCGGTTGTTTGTACTCTTGACCTGGCCTTTCAATAACAACGTTGATCTGATCGAGATATGTTCACCGAGGTCGACCTCTACCGACTTGTCCATTCACACTCGCCTAATAAATTTGTACCACATCTTCTTTTACACTACATTGTTCCCTTATCTCACTATTCTTTACTTTATCCAACCGAGTCACTCCGGCTATACTTCTTAGACTACTCATCTCCACAGCATTAATCCTATTTTCATGCTTCTTCTACCAAACCCAACATTCACTACTATACATAAGTGTAGGAACCAACACTCCTCTATGCACCTCCAGACGTGCCTTTTTTGGCACTTTCTGGGTGTTCATAAAGCTGTGCAGTGCCTTATTAATTGGTTTTCCTGCCAACACCCTTCGCTCAATGTCACTGTCATACTTTCCATCTCACGTAAACTTTGAACCTAGGTATACAAACTTATTTACTTGTTCCACTCTTTCTCCCTTAATCAGAACTTCACAGTTTGTCATGCTTTCTTCTCTTTAAAAAACCATTACTTTTGTTTTGCTTACATTTATTTTCATCCCTCTGATTTTCAGGGCATCATGCTTAACATTAACCATCACCTGCAACTCCTCTTTAGATGACGCTAATATGACTTGATCATCGGCGTAAAGAAGGCATTTGACGATCAAATCATTCATTTTTAATCCATACGCACTCTCTTTCAGATCTTTTAAACAATTGTCTATGTATAAGTTAAACAGACACATAGACATAGACAATGTAGACCACAATTCACTCCTCACCACTTTGTCATAGGCCTTTTCCAAGTCTATAAAAGCGCAATAGACCTTCTGACTTCTAGCCAAGAATTTTTCGATTACACTAAAATTACTTTGGCCTTAAATTCACATCCTACTATCGCTACGGCTAACACGAGTACCTAGACACCCATAGCCGAGAATCGCCACGGGTGTTTATAGATCTTTTGATGGCTCTTTTATTTATAGGAAAATATGTGCAGGCATAATCATTGTATTTTGACACCTACCTGGAGCTAATTTATATAATTAAATCACTGTTGTGGAAATTATAATAAAAAACGCAAAACTGAAACCCAACACATTTTACAGATCTACGTATGAAAGTAAGTATTTCAATATTAAAAAGATCATACAGAGAGAAATAAGCGTACACAACGAATTTTACAGTGTAAAACAATATTAAAGAAGACACAGAAATAAACTATTTACATTTTTTTGCAAATTACTAATTGTAGGTACTGTTGGTGTTAGGTTAGGACGTTAGTTTAGGTTAGGCTAATAATAATCGGTCTCGATTTTAGGATATCTATCCCTCTTTAGGTCAAAAATTTACAAGTGGCTGCTGATAGAGCAAAAAATCTAATTGCCTTAATCGTTGTTAATTTATAAACTTGTAATCTAATAACCAAAATACCTCTGTTTACAATTTTAGACAGTAATAGGAGTATAAAAAAATTGTGAACGCATTTGGTAAATAAACGATTTTGTTTCTTTATTATCATATTCAAGGAATTTTTGTTAAATTGATTTAGCTAGTTATGTTTGTTGTTAGTCAACCCCGTTGTTGGCACTTACCTACACAAGTAGGTATTTAAATTTGCATGAAAGTAGTGGCAAGTAAATAAATATTAAGCCGGGACGTGCTAATTAACATAAAATAGAAAAGGACGGACCGTAACGAAGTATTAACGATTTGTTTACAAATGTGAACGTACCTCATAAAATGGCCATTAGTGGCCTGCCTTTGTAGTTCTAGATCAATCTTGTGGCTGTTTTACAATATCTCTCACAAAACAACGGTCACAATCACTGCACACAATAGTTTGTTTGATTGTTATTATTATTGGATTATAGTCCTTTCACTTTATTAATGTCAAATACGTGTAAGCCTTATCAACTCGCGGCACTCTATGCAGCTCGGCAAAGCGAGTAAAGGTAAGTTTGCACTGGGCGTGCGCGATCGTCATCTGACTGTACCGTCCAATCGGAAAAGAAGGAGTGGCGTGGAGTTTTATCTCTTCGTGTTATGCTCGAAAAACATATCAGGCTCCTCCTATCCATTGTCATGCTGATTTTTCGTCTCCTAGTCCATTGTACAGGTGTTTATGAATTGTGTGGCATATTCAGCTGAATTTTTTTTTTATTTCTTATTAAAAAGAGTATGGCAGGAAACAAGTCTCTTCTTGGATATCAATAGGTGTCAGTTTATTTTGTACAAAAGTCTATCGAGTTACTTACGAAAATAACCGTCCTGTTACAATGTCAAAACATTGTAGCAGCAAATTTAAAAAATAATGAGGCTTATTTCAGCACTATTCGTTAGATGATTGATTTAATGACAGCGATTTAATGTCGGCACAAATAATGAGAAACCAATAAATTTTAAAAAAATATCGGAGTGCTCTTCAAAACCACCCATGAGCTAGTTATTTAAGTATTTACAATTTTTTTTATTTAGATTGCTCAGTCGTCCAAGAATGTTGCGCCATCTGGATGTTGCTACATTATTAGGGGAAATATCGTGAAAGCAGTGGTTTTGTTACTTATTTACTTGGAGAATTTGTGTAGGTACCTATTTTTTTTGTACCTACTTCTTCTGAATATATGACTATGAAATAAACCAGTATCATTATTTCTATCAACTTTCAGCAAATATAAGTAGTTACGAGTTAAATGATATGTCATATTAATCTGTAAACAGTTAGCTTTCGAACAGAAACGAGCTTTGGGCAAAGTTCTTTTTCTGTGAAGTAGATTGTAGGGGGGGTCGTGAAGGCTATACAGCCTCTCAAACACCTCGACCTATCAGATCTTTTGTGCATAACCCTTAATCTATTCGTGGCACGGGATTCCGAGACTTCGTACAAAGTTTATCAGTTTCCTGGGAGCTAAGTTCCTGACATCGAGAAGCTTTAGGAAGGCCCCTTCCAGAAACTTGAGCCTCTTGCAGAAAAGCGCTGCGCATTCGCATAGCAAATGTTATGCAATTTCAGCGAAGATCTCGCAGTAGCGGCAACTATCACTCTCTGTTTTGCCCATCTCTTTCAGGTGGTACCTTAGAGGGCAGTGTCCAGTAAGGAGTCCCGTCACCAGTTTTAAGTCTTTCTTGTCCAACTCGAGAAGCTGTTTAGCTTTCCTTGGCGAAAGGTTTACTAGCCTTTTCGCTTGTCTTTGTCCTGGCACTTTATGCCAGTGAGATTTCATTTCATCTGTTTCCCAGCGTCGAACCTCTTCTTTCAAGTGGTCCACAGAAGGGTTCTAGCCTGAAAATTGTATATTTGCCCCTTCCTTGGCAAGGCAGTCTGCTTCCTCGTTGCCTTTAACTCCTTTGTGACCTGGAACCCACATCAGAGTAACCTGATATTTTTGTGAAGTAGTTCCGGCCGAAAAACAAATCTCTATCCTTGGTCACCTGATTTAGCTCCTTGTTTAGATCTTCTGATGACACCGTCTTGTTAATAAGCAATCTAGAAATACACAACACCTTCTAGACAAATTAAATGATCAATTTAACGAATAGGATCTAAAAATATATTTTAAGAAAATCAAAGTAATAGTGATAACAAAGTTCCCACAAAATCAAAACCTTGTTAACGTGACAACGGCAAACACCACAATAAAGAGTGTTCAGACAGACAAATATCTAGGAACTTGGATAGAACAATAAGATGACCAAACAAGAGAGATAAGAACGATAATAGAGGTAGCCAGATCAAAATTTGTGAAAATGAAAAAGCTATTTACTAGTCTGTTCTGATCTACCAGGGTTAACACTTTCGAAGGCGTTTTTACGTTAGCACTCGAGAAACACAACCAAGAAGTTCCTGGAATGTAGTCGTCTACTATCACCTCGGAAGGATAGGTCTGAACCAACAAACGGACTGCCGGTTTTGCTGCGTGGAAGACGAACAGACGTCCATATCACTATACTCCTGTCCAAAATTTGCTACCTCAAGATTTACCAGTTCGCCTACAGTTTGCTCAATTTATGCTAGATAAACAAAACGAAAACCAGGATTTTCTTAATTACCCCCTTTTTACAGATGAGGCGACGTTTACTAGACGAGGCGTTTTTAATTGGAAAAACAATCATTTGTGGGGCTCCAAAAATCTACATGCTCTAAAGGAACGACATTTTCAGCATGAATTCAAGGTAAATATTTGTTGACGTGTGATGATATCTGCTTTTTTATTGGTCCTTTTGAACTTCCTCCTTACCTGAACGGGCCCCTCAATTTAAACTTTTTTGAACAACAGTTAAACACACTACCAGAAGATGTACCACTAGCTATAATTAAATTTTTCTTTTATTACTGTTACTGCTTTTTATTTGTTGTATTTACTGTTGTTACCCCGCATAGTAGTAATTTAAAGGAATAAATTCATTTCACAATAAACAAAATTCATTGAATGTTAAAAATGCAAATAACTCAAAAACTGATAGAGTGACATGAAATAAACAAGATTACCTTTTTTATTCGAAATTCATCTGTATTTTAGATTTTCTAGTCATTTTAGCCATAACTCATGAGGCAAAAAAGATATGTTGCCACGTCTTTTTTTTGTTCTCTAAAGAGTACTCTGCCAGCGGTCTCTCTACTGGCAAATTATGCCCGAGCTCAGCCGTAGAGGGTAGAAGAAAAAAATATAAAAGTGAGCCGCGCCACCGACTTAGACGGTATAAGCCGGAAACCCCTAGGTCTTGTAGGCACTAGCAGAGCTACACGATAAACAACAAACAATTTTGGTGAACTAAATAAATAAAACTATATTTACAATTCCTGCAAAATATTAATTAAGTAAAAATGATGTTCTGATTTTTTTTTTTACAACAAATTCTGTATTTTTGGTAAAGTGGATTAAACGAATTTAATACACTTTTCTTAAAATAATATTAAAATTCATTATAACAATCTTTTAGACAATAATAAAAACCTAATGATGTAGAAAAGAGAATTAACAAAAAAAAAAAATGTTCACAATATTTAAAATTTCAAAAATAAATGGTTTTATATAGAATTCTTGATAGCAAAAGATTAAAAAAAAAATACAACATAAATGGACTTGCAACAAAAATAATAATTTGAAACCATCACAATAATTACATAATGGATATTCAGTAATGTATACGTTCAGACTCAACTTGGAGCAGGTACAAATTTAATGAAAATAATTTGATACTTTTAAACTGTTGAAAACACTGAGATCAAGCACATAATAACTGATAAGTTGATAAAATTAAACTCAATACTATGTAACCAATTGAAAACTTCATAGAGACGTCACTGTTACATCGATGATCCAAGAAACAGAAACACCAAGTAGTATTATCATAATAATTTCTGCTAAAAACACCAAGCAAGTCTTTATAACACTGAAATTTATCGTCAATATGGATGATGGTTATGAAACAGCACGTGCTAATCAACAATGGCTTCCCTCAAATAAATCCCACATGTGGTTATTTTAACTCGACACCAAAAATATCAACAACGAAGGTAAGATAGAATGGTCAAGTTAAAAATCAAATGATTTTTCTTCAAAATCCAATTAAGATGGCCCCAAATACAGCCAGATATGAAGATAAAACCGTAGAGGTTTTGCACACTTGTTAATATCACACGACGATACTCAAATCCTCACTACCGACTCCCAAGACTGAACCCCAAGCGACTGTCTCCAACTACTCACTCCCAGGCCGGATATCAGAAAATGACACGGGACACGCGTCAGCCAACCTTCGCAAATCTATGTTCCCAACTCATAATCGCGCTCGTCCGTGTTGATAGCCAGCCCATCCACACAGAAAATTAAACCAAACAATAATATAGCTGACAACACACGACAATCGAGGCCAAAAATCAAGGCGAAATCTAATAACAAAGACCCCCACTCCATCTCCACCGATTAACAAAAATGTAACAGCCATTAATAATTAAATCCTACTAGGTATGCAACACTATTTACAACGAATGATATACTTAAGTTACAACAAAATACGGTATGCAAAACTATTTACGAGCACCAGACTATCAGAGACACAATTAATAATGGAACTGTAGAAGGAAAAAAAATAGGCACGTGACAAAATAACTCAAAAACTGATGGAGTGACATGAAATAAACAAGATCACCTTTTTTATTCAAAATTCATCTGTCTTTTAGATTTTCTAGTCATTTTAGCCATAACTCATGAGGCAAAAAAGATATGCTGTAATTTACCTAAGTAACAAGGTGTAACTAATGGCCTGTATGAATAGTGCTAAATTCAGCATAAAATTCGTAATTTTCATGCCAAAAAACAAAAAGTTGCCAATGTTCAAGACGATGCTGCTTAAAATCACAAAATTATTAAGAAATTTTAAATTAAAATTCCAACTTTAAATACCCTGTATCTCGTAAACCTGCAACATTTGTGTAAGACATGTTAGCTCAATCGCCATATTTTGGTGTGTAGTATCTCCAGTCGAGAGATTGCCGCCCATTCTTAATGAATCGCCCTGTTTGAGTAGCGTAGAACATGCGAGTTAACGGGATAGTTATTATAAAATTACGATTATCAATAATTAAACGTTCCTATTTTAACAGTGTAGCTATACATCAATTAAACAGAAACCTGTCGTAGGTGATTGTGAGTTTTATTTGGATAACAATGTCTTTACAACAGAAGCTTTTGCGTTTTACACTGTCACACAACAATCGTAATAAATCAGAATTTAATAGAACTTTATATTATTCATGTGCTTAAATAATAATGTATGCAAATCCGCTGATATAATGGCGGAACAATAAAAAAATGGTTCGCATAATAAAAGTGCAATAATCCTTTGGAATACCCTCAAAATGAGAGGGTGAATTATTAATATTGGTACGGACAAGAATATTTAATAATTACCCTATAATGTCTATTGTGATGGTAATGCAACGACAAAATCGTGTAATGGTAATAGTGAAGCCACGCTTACGGCTTTTTCGGCTATGACGTGTTACATATGGCGAAATAAATGCCTATTTTTTGACAGATTCGTTCCATTTTTTGCAGTGGCAGCTCGTGTCAGTACCCATACTTTACTATTTTGCAACTGTTATCAAACCGTTGTTAACAAAATATGTACACTAAAACGTTTTTAGTAAAATAATAGTTATTTATTATACGAGGGAAGAAAGTATTAGATTTTAGTTCGAGTGCTAAAACGACGATTTAATATTAAAAAAATATTACAATGTATTTTTCACTGTAGCAAAAGCTTTAGAGGTGTAGACATGTTTGTGATACTGTGATACTGCTTGATATTCCTCCGGAATCAGGAAAACTTTGTCGTCTTGTGTGGCAAGTGAGGTTATGGCAATATAGTTTGACTTTCCGTCTGTTGCTGATTTTACTTGAAACATAAATTTTAGCTTTTCCATTTTCTGATAATAAATGTCGTTTTATAAGATGGCTTTCTACTCGTAGTGATTTGGACGACACAGTTAATCAAAACACAACCGAGTTTCTCTGTAAGAAAAGATTTATTGTATTATTTTACATGTAGGTAAGTTTCACAATAAACAGTTTAAATTAAGCAGTAACAAACTGAAACTTTACCTGTAAGAAAAGAAACGACATTTAATGTTCTTAATCACAATGTCGATTCCTAAATCACAATTATTTTATTATTCTAAGCTTTCTATAATTTTAATAAATTGCTTTCTCATGCATTGACTGACATTGACAGCACAACTTGCCACGTCTTATTCGTTCTCTATAGAGTACTCTGCCACCGGTCTCTCTACTGGCAAATTATGCCCGAGCTCAGCCGTAGAGGGTAGAAGAAAAAAAAATATAAAAGTGAGCCGCGCCACCGACTTAGACGGTTCAAGCCGGAAACCCCTAGGTCTTATAGGCACTAGCAGAGCCACACGATAAACAACTGAGATTATGGTGAACCAAATAAATGAAATTATAGCTAAAATATATTGGATACTTTACTCCTACAATAAATCAAAGTACACAGCTCAATAATAAACTTATAACAAATATAATCAAAATCAACAGCTAACAATAAATCAAAGTACTCAGTTCAATAATAAACTTATAACAAATATAGTCAAAATCAACAGCCAACAATAAATCAAAGTACTCAGTTTTGGCATATTATCTAATGCAATAAATAGTTTTTAATAATGTATTATATTAATAAATTAAAACAAAACTTAATCGTGGTGTCAAAAATAAGTCACGTCGTTAAATATTTAAAAATAAATCACTTGTAACCTTTGGGTATACGAATGCACTACTCCTGTGGCCGGTTTGGTTATGGAACGGCACCTGCTAATTAACAATGGCTTCCCTCAAATAAATCCCGAATGCGGTTATTTTAACTCGAAACCAAAATCCAAAATAACAACGAAGGTAAGATAGAATGGTCAAGTTAAAAATTAAATGGTTTTTCTTCAAAATCCAATTAAGATGGCCCAAATACCGCCAGATATGAAAGAAAACCGTAGAGGCTCCGCACACTTGTTAATATCACAACGCCCCAAAAACTCTCACCACACCACTCCCAAGACTGCCATCACGCGACTACATACTTCCCAGGCCGGATATCAAGAAAAATGACACGGAACCGACGTCAACCAACAATATTCGCAAGTCCATGCTCCACACCAAGAATCGCGCTCGTCCGTGTTGATAGCCAGCCCCATCCACACAGAAATGCAAACCAAACAATAATATAACCGACAACACACAACAATCGAGGCCAAAAACCAAAGCAAAATCTAATAACGAAAACACCCCACTCCATCTCCAGCGATAAACAAAAATGCCACAGCCATTAACAATCGAATCCTATCACAATAAGGTATGCAACACTATTTACAACGAATGATATATTTAAGTTACAACAAAATACGGCACGCGACACTATTTACGAGTACCTGAGGAATACAAAACTATCAGAGACACAATTGTAATGGAACTGTAGAAGGGAAAAAATAGGCAAGTTACAAACTTATAGGTTATATTTCACCACCGAACAGATTATCAAATAAATATCGCGTTCTGTCACTATGACACTTAATGCGCGGGAATATTTGAAATGAAGAAAACTATATTTTTCTTTACATATATTAAATTCAGAAAATTATCGAAGTAAAATTTAAACTGGTAGGCTGTAGTACTTGTAGCGAAAAATAGACCTGCGTTGCTAAGGAAACCTTTAAAGTAATCAAATATCTATAAATTTAATTTTGTGATTTGATTTAAAAATTGCGAACTTAGTGATTGTTTAGTAGTTATTTTGAATAAAATAAAGTTATAGAATGACTGATTCGGAGTTTTCTCTGACACTACCGGAGTTAGTAGAAGCAGCGAAAGTAGCGTCACAAAAATTATTGCCAGCTAAATCGTGGAAAATTTACGAAGCCATATTTATGAAATAAAAGATGAAAAAGACATGCAGTTCTTTCTCGGAGACGGTGTTATTGGCTTATTTTTAGGAACTGGCACAACAACAAAAGCCATCAACAGTGTGGTCGAATTATTCAATGATTAAAAGTATAATACAATCCAATAATAATGTGGACATTTTAAAAAATTTCAAACTAATTACATTTCTGAGACGAAGTACGAGTACCTGCATAAATAAGTGTTTTTTTTTAAATAATGCTTTTGATGAAGTTTATTTAATGGCCAAAGTTGTTGTTGTATTTGGGATTTCAGGAGTTTGTCGAATTTATGAAATCGGCCAGATAACATTAGGTGATATTAAAGATTCGGAAATGTTAATATGTGAAACTTAAGCAAACAAAGAATGATGTACAAGAGATTTGTGGTAACTGAAGAATATATTAAATTTTACCGAATGTACAACACTAGCTAATTTTCTTCAACTTAAAAATGCTAACTCATATACAGGTCATTCATTTCGAAGATCGTCTGCTACACTTTTAGTTGAATCTGGGGGAGACTTGATGGCACTAAAGCAACATGCCTGTGGAAAGTCATCAACGATCGCTGAAGGGAAATAGCTAATTAAGCTTTTAGAACGTGGCAGTGCTGAAATACCACCTGATTTGGGACCAGGTACATCATCGGCAGTTGTGTCCAAGGCAAAAAAATAATTTTCAACACAAGAAAATTTGACTGTTACCGCATAGTTCAAGGAACATGTCATTCACGCAATGTACATTTAATAATTGTACTTTTGATACAAAGAAAATGTAACTTTGTATAATAAAATATTCCAAAATTAAATAATTATCTACCTTTACTTATGTGTATATATATATATATATATATATATATATATATCCGGGAAAAACGTATTCACTGTCTTCCCGGGGAAAAAAGTAATTTTGTAAAAAGTGATATTTTGTTACCTGGCAACAGAGTTACAATGTCAAACGTTTCTCCCGTCACAGAAAAAAGATTTTTACAACCTTTTCCAGGATATCCTTCTTTTGATGAGCTCTAGTTTTCCGTATGGTTTTTTCTGCAGAATGGATTTAACTAAGATAAAACTGGATTCGTTTCTCATACATACATAAATACATAAAGTAGGGGTAGGCAGAGACCACTTGCTACGGTTTTTACACACATCTTTTGCTTCCTCTACTTTCATCAGTGCTCTCATACATGCTCGTCGGTTGTTGGTACTCTTGACCTGGCCTTTCTTCAAAACAATGTTAATCTGATCGAGATATGTTCGCCGAGGTCGACCTCTACTGACTTGCCCTTTCACACTCGCTTTATAAATTTGTTTCGTCAATCTTCCTTTATTCATCCTTTCTTCGTGTCCAAACCATCTAAGCATTCCTTTATCTATTTTTGTAAATCCCTTTTTTTTACACCACAGCGTTCTCTTATCTATTCTTTACTTTATCGAACCGACTGCCAAACCCAACATTCACTACCACATATGAGTGTAGGGACAGCCAGACGTGCCCTTTTTGACACTTTCTGGTGCCCCGCAGTGCCTACGCAGTGCCCCGTTCATTTGTTTTCCTGCCAAGACCAACATTTGACGATGAAATCATTCATTTTCAATCCATACGCACTCGCTTTCAAATCTTTTAAACAATCGTCTCATAATGTGGCCTAAATATTTGTTGGTGAAAATAAGTATCTTTCTGATAACTTTTTCGTTTTTCATGCAAGCAGTACATTGTATTTTTAACATTCTCCTGTAGATTTACACCTTAAATGCTTCTACTTTTTTCAGGTTGTTCGGTTACATTTTCTGCTTCAATTTGTGTGGAGCATTTTTTTGAGCTTCTTTCGAATAAAACACATAACTCAGTCAAAGGGAACTCTAATTTGCGTAAAATGTCTGTATCTATAGGCGGGTTTACACGAGAAGTAGGTTTAAGAATCGTGGCTTACGTTTTATGTAAACAAGATCATAGAAATATCAGGATACGGTGACATCGAGGCGGAGGTAAGAAACCAAGCGGCAAAAGCAGCACGAACCTCAGCTTACCTGAACGATACAATCCTCCGAAGCAAATATATCGGAATCGAGACCAAATCCCGAATCTACAAGGCGGTCATCCGACCTATATTAACGTACACAGCGGAAACTAGACCAGATACATCAAACACAAAGAGAATATTAGAAACCACCGAAATGAAAATAGTACGCAGGATCGCTGGAAAAACACTTTTTGACAGGGAGAGAAGCGAGGACATTAGAAGAACATGTAAAATAGAAAACGCCGAAGCGTTGGAAGACCCCGCAAGAGATGAAGCGACAACCTTTCTAACAATTGAACGGCAGAGGATACGAAGTAAAACAAGCAAACTGCTTACATTAAAGAAGAAAGAAGAAGAAAAAGAAGAAGAGCATTCTTAGATTTGTGAAGTATAATTCTATAATTGTGAATTATCTTACACAAATCGTAAACCACGATTCTAAAACTCACCATTGTTGCTTAGTTGCCGTGTAAACAGTATTTTCTGATGTGATTCATTCCCAAAACAAACGGAAACTTTTTCATGAAATGTCCACTTTTTCTTAAAATTGCCTTTGTTATTTCACTTTTATAAACAAATGAGTCAATTGTGAAAACATAAAATTCGACCCTTTTAGATACTCCAGGATTGGCGTTAATGGTTGCAAAACGCATTCACTCTTCGTAAACACTTGGGAGGTTAAATGATGCGCATAACATGCGCGTGTCGCAAATAAATTTCGCTAATTTATTTTGTATCTCCTTTGACTCAAATTGATCGCCGTACGAACGACGTTATGTCGGAGAAAATATTGCATTAAGGCCCTTTTAAATGAAAAATCGGGATTTTAATGGAAAAAGTTATTTTGCACACAAAATAAAAAATGTATGTTTTCGTTTTTTGAAAAAGAATAAACGTATATTATTTTTTCACCTTATATTGTGACCGTCGCTTTAATCATTTTTAATTAGAATTTTGGTGTTTTAATAAAAATATTCAGTAATCAGTAATATTTTTCACCACAATTGATGTAGGGTGAATTTGTTGTTGTTTTTCCACAAATTTTTTTTATTCTACTCTATTTTGAGTCATGTATTTTGTTTATTTTAGCATTTTGCTCTTCCATTTGGTATTTCTTTTATTGCTTCACTTTATGTTTGTCTCAAGTTCTTCCGGTGTAATTATCTCCAACAATATAGTAGTAACCGATGCTGGTATAAAGTAATGATAAAGTTATTAATAATTATTATTATTACTTAGTATGCATTACGTGAATTAAAAGTTTTTGTCGCGTAAATGAGACCCCATCGATAAAACGGATACAAATTAAAAAATTGGGATTGAGTGCTGTCCTTTCGACAAAAATCCACTCTACCGGTAGATCGTCTGGCAAAAGCTCTTGGACTTGTCTGTTATGATAAGGATGTAGCTGCTGCTCTTTAAGTATCTTCCAAGTACTTGGTACTTGAATCAGGTAGCGGGTAGATACTTATCTGTGAACCCGACAGATAACAGATCTACTTCAGGGATGCGCCCCTGCCAGACGCTAGCCTTGGTTTATCTCTCAATACCATACGGGGGAAACCATTGTTCTACCCTCAGCTCCTTACCAAACCTATACCATTTGCTCTAAATATTCCTTACCCCCTATCAACCCGCCTGGCCAGCGTGATAGGAAAAGGCTAAAAACCTCGTATAAATGATGTCACAAACTTTACCACGGCCCTCAGTCTCCGGCAGCATGAAGATCCCCGGTTACGGTAGCAATCGGACAAGACAGAATGCAGAGGGTGCGAAGAATCCCCGGAGTAGATCAGGCTACCACAGTAGACGAAAATTGCTAATAGCCACTTACAACACTAGAACACTTGGATCGGATCAGAAAATACTAGAACTAGAAAATGAACTTTCTCATATAAAGTGGGATATTCTAGGCCTGTGCGAGACAAGAAGAAAAGGTGAAGCAGAGATGACACTGCAGTCTGGAAATGTGCTGTACTACAAAGGCGATGAAAATATGTCGGAAGGAGGCGTAGGCTTTTTAGTTCACAAGAGACATAAAGATAGCATAGTGCAGTTTGAATATGTTAGCCTGAGAGTCGCATTTATGGTACTAAAACTGAACGATCGATACAGTCTTAAAATAATACAAGTCTACGCTCCAACATCCACGCATAGTGAAGATGAAATAGAGAACTTTTATGAAGACATCACCAAAGCAATAGAAAAGGTTCGCACGCACTTTACTTTTATTATCGGAGATTTCAATGCCAAATTAGGACATAAGGCAGACGACAACGAAACAGCGATGGGGTCGTTTGGATTCGGTAACAGAAACGATAGAGGAACTATGCTTTTAGACTACTTATTGCAGCACAATCTATTTGCAATGAACTCCTTTTTCAAAAAAAAGCCAAATAGAAAATGGACTTGGGCAAGCCCAGACGGTACTACCAAGAATGAGATAGATTACATCGTCTCGGATAATAAGCATATTGTGCATGACGTCCAGGTTCTTAATAGTATCTCAATTGGTAGTGATCACAGAATGGTAAGAGCAATAATAGAAATCAATATAAAGAGAGAAAGATCTAAGCTGATATCGAAAGTACGAAACCTAAGATGGAATCCCATAAATAATTCCGAAGGTGTACGTCAAGGAGATACCCTCTCTCCAAAGCTGTTCACCACACTGCTCGAATATGTCTGTAAGAAAATCGACTGGGGGGAAATGGGCCTAAATATAGACGGTGAAAGATTAAATAACTTAAGATTTGCAGACGATATCGTCCTTATCACCGACCGTATAGATCAAGCGTCCATGATGTTGGAAAAATTATACAATGCTTCAAGGGAAGTTGGCCTAAGAATTAACTTTGCAAAGACGCAAGTCATGACAAACCTAGTCCCCAGTAAAAACATAACTATTGGAAGCAAATCTATTGAACAGGTCACAGCCTACAAATATTTGGGTCATGAGATCCGAATAGGACGGGACAACCAGACGTGCGAACTTCTCCGGAGAGTAGGCTTGGGGTGGGCATCCTTTGGAAGATTAAAGTATGTTTTCAAGTCAGATATTCCCATCAGTCTAAAACGAAAAGTATACAATCAGTGCATATTACCAGTGATGACATACGGAGCCGAAACATTGACGCTTACAAAAAAGTCAGCAAAGAAACTGCATGTCACCCAACGGGCGATGGAGAGGGCTATTCTGGGTATCTCCCTCAGAGACCGAATACCAAATGAGATTATTCGCCAAAGAACAGGTGTTATAGATGTAATCGAAAAAATAACAACTTTAAAGTGGAACTGGGCTGGCCACGTAGCTAGAAGAACTGACGGAAGATGGTCTAAAAAACTATTGGAGTGGCGTCCGAGGCACGAAGCTTATCGTAGTAGAGGGCGCCCCCCCACACGATGGACCGATGACATCAAAAGAATCTGTGGTAATTGGATACAAATGGCTCAAGATAGAGCAGAGTGGCAAAATAAACGAGAGGCTTATGTTCAGCAGTGGACTACTATAGCTGAGTGATGAAGTACTTGAAGAAGACGTATTTGTTTGTCTTGCCATATTTCTTACGCTCACTGTTGGATCTTGATCAACTACATTCCCAGTTTTTCGACAACGTCGTTCAATGGCTCT
Organism: Agelastica alni; assembly: GCA_950111635.1. NCBI lineage: Eukaryota > Metazoa > Arthropoda > Insecta > Coleoptera > Chrysomelidae > Agelastica > Agelastica alni. The sequence goes on from OX467716.1 coordinate 24,091,878, forward strand.
AAATGTATTTTTACTTGGTAAGTTTCTTCTAGGAAACTTTCTGCATAACGCGTAACAGCTGCACGAGAGTTTTCTAAACACTCGCCTAAGGTTAATAACATGTCAGTGTATTCAACATCCGAGTACATTTTGATTAACAATATCTAATTCTACATATAACAACGTTTCAAAAATCTAATTATTGTTGACTTATCGTCATAACTATCAATAAATGTCAGTTTTCCATGGCAAGCTTAAAGAAAATCAAGATATACCGATTAGAATGGATTTTTGTGAAACGTTACAAGAAAGGAAAGCTCTCAATATCAAATTTTCAAATCAAAATATTCCGAATACGGTACACAGTATCGAGTTTTAACAAGAGTACCTTTTTGGTGTAAAATAAATGATGTTTAAGTTCACTTAAAATTTTGATTAATAAATCTAATCTTAAAAGACCCGAACAACCATTTCAACATAAATATATACGGATCACCAATAGAGCAGGTCACAAAATTTAAGTATCTGGGAAGTTGGATCAGCGAGGACGTGGATTCTGAGATAGAAATAAATCCGGCATAGAGCAAGCGAGAGCTAACTTTATTAAAATGCGGAATCTATTAACTGTCAGAACACTCAATTTTAGCAAAAGATTTAACTTCCTTAGATGTTATCTGTATTCCACGTTACTGTATGGAGTCGAGGCAGTGCCGGATTTAGAGGTCTGGAGGTCTCGGGGCAACATAAAAGTGGAGGCCCCCTGGCCCTAAATTATTTTCCAAATAAAATGAACAAATTTTTTTAGTCGAGTTTTTCAATAATTAATTTATTGTGAAAGTTGTTAACTAGTTCTTACTAGCCGGATTTGAAAGGTTTTTTTTCCTAAGTCTCTACTGTGGGGGCCCCTCTTTTGTGGAGGCCCCGGGGCCGTAGCCCCGAATGCCCTCCCTTAACTCCGGCTCTGCGTCGAGGACAAATACAAATTCCTGCAACTGATTATGGAGGGCAAGATCGAGGGAAAACGTGGTCCTGGACATAAACAGTGCTCTTGGCTGAAATACATAAGTGATTGGCCAGGCTTAGACTCAAACTCCCTGTTAAGAAGAGCCCAGGACAGAGACGAATTTGCCAGAATTGTTGCCGATCTTTATTGAATGGAGAAGGCACTTCAAGAAGAAGAAGAAGAAAAAAATTATGTTCAATACTACTTGGTGTAACTAGCGCCCTCTATGAGAGTCAGATATAAAAACAAATTTATGGAATGTATCAGCTTCTAAAGCACATTCGTATAAAATTTCATTACAATGTTTCCTGTAGTTTCGGCAAAATCATAATAAATGTGTATACATTTTTTTTCTTTAACGCCCTTTATCTTAAATACGGATGGCGCTAAGAAAATTTTTTCCTAAGCAAACCCCAATTATTTTTTAGTTTTCTACATATCCTAGAGACGGGGTCACTTTTTTTTAAACATCCTGTATAATTAATATTTTGTCATGTTTTTGTTTATTTCACTTTCTAGCATTGTTGTATTTTAGATGTTTTATATTTTTTATGCATTCCTCGCAAGTAGCATCATCATTTGCAAATGCCCCTTCACTAATATTTACTTTTTGAAATATTTAATGCACTACACATAGTTTTGTATTAGCTTTTTTATGTGAATAAGAAAGGGCTTAACTTCCTCATCGCATTATTATTTTCTGATATTCTATTATTTTCGATAATTGCATTACCTATTTGTGTTGATAAGGTAAATTTTTTGTATTATTTTTAGCATTTTTTCTTTGATTCATCTACCTGCTAGTATTTTCCAAAATTTATGTCTCGGTCACGATCTAGATTATCACAGCTCACTGAGATAAATGTACATATTTATTTAAAAAAGGGCCCGTGTCTTTTTTAAATGATGTATTTAACCTAAATGAGCTGTAAAATTCTATCGAAATCCTTTCTGATCCTTTCATCTATTAGTTGTTATCTAAAATTCCGAAAAGCGATAGATAATATTCTTTCGCAAATTCATGCAGCGACAACAAAAGGCAAAGAGATTTTAAAGGCCGCGTTACCGAGAGAGCATGAGATTTTCAAATCCTCAGATTTAGCGTGCAATTGATGGGTAACCTAGCAACGACAATCAATTGTTCTCCTGCAGGTGTCCAATCAATAGCACCTGGTGAACGACGACGGCGGCGGCGACTGTATACAGAGAATTTCGGGGATTCCAAATCGAACGTGTTTCGGGACAGACAACGTGTCGCCGATAGTGTGTTCGTTTCTCTCATATTTTGGATATACCTGCGTCAAGGGGTTTCTTTCTTCGACAGGGACGTACCGTTTTTAATTATCCTTTTGATGCAGGGTGCATCTAATGAACAAAAAGCTCTATTCCTTATTTTTAACTTCCCAGCGGGAAGTTATAGTAATGGGTCCGATTTTGCGAATCCCGAATTTCGACATATCTCCACATTTCAAGGTCCCCAGAATCAAGTACAATAGTTATTAAGTGGACGTCTGTGTGTGTATGTACGTATGTTCTTATGTTCGTATGTACGTTCAAAATTATTTTTCGACTCGATTATCTCGAGAAAAAAAAAAAAAATGATATCGACGTGGAACCAACTGCATTCGACGCATAATTATGCAACTTAGAACGGATTAAATTTTCAGTAAAATCAGTCAAGCTGTTTTTTATGGAAAATCAAAAAACTGTAAAAAATGTTAAACTTTCGGAATTATTTTTCGTCTCGATTATCTCGAGAACAAAACATGATATTAACGTGGGACCATTTGCATTCGACGCATAATTATGCAACATAAAACTGATTAGATTTTCAGCAAAACCAGTCAAGCTGTTTTTTATGGAGAATCAAAAACTGAAAAAAATGGTAAACTTTCGGAATTATTTTTCGTCTCGATTATCTCGAGAACAAAATATAAAACTGACGTGGAACCAATTGTATTCGACGCATAATTACGCAACTTAGAACTGATTAGATTTTCAGCAAAATCGGTACAGCTATTCTTTATGGAGAAAAAAAAACTGAAAAAAATGGTAAACTACCTGAATTTTGCAATTTATAAACTATACTATTTTTAATACAGAATTTTAAAATGTTTTAAATGATTTGATTATTGCATGTTAGGAATATTTGTATAAAAAATATGATGACAATATTTCATAAAAAGAGATAGTTTTAGAGAACAAAAATAGGGAATGGAGAATTTTAAACTTGTTTCAGTATTGAGAGAATAGCATTAAAGACGCTATAACAGTGAAAAATCATTGTTAGTAATAATCAAGCAATATTTATAACAATTGAATATTGTTACTAACAAATGATTATTAATCATAATAATAAAAAAAAATTCAATTGTTATAAACAATTTCCAATCGTTTTTTACAATAATTTTAATAATAATTGTAACAACAAAACATATGGTATTTTTTTATTCTTTCCACTGGGACGTTAGTTATGTTGACCTCTCGGGTCGCACCCAGGCCACTGATATTCTTATTAAATATTTCAGAGAGTATTAAGCATTTTCTAGTAGTTTCCATTCTTTGTGTGTCAAGTGTTGTTTTAGAACTAAGTCTATAGAGGTATCGGTAAAGAAAAACATATTTCTTAACGTATATAAAAAAGTTAGTCACTTTTTAATTAATTCCAAAAAACCTTGTCATTTTATTCGGAGAATGATTGGGGAAAAAATCTAAATTCTTCGGTTACGCGAATAAATACTTGGATAAAATGAAAAATAATGGAGAGATTAGTGATTGCAGATAAAGCCTGATGAGTTTTCCTCCTGCATACAATTCTCAAGAGTAAAGAGGGTTGGTGTATACACACATACAACTGAAATGGCTCGATTCATTGGGGTGGCTAATAGTGTCGGTTTACGATGATTTAATCAATGGCTTACTATTTTAATTAAAAGAAATGAACGTTGCTTGAACGACGAGGAAATAAATCACAATAATTTTTTTTTAATTTTTTAAGTTTCTTTTATGTTATTCGTTAAAACACAACAAAAATGTCGGGACTTTTTAATTAAAGAAAAAAATCAAGAGTTGGAAAAAAAAACATTTTCATCTTCCTAAGATTTTGTTAAATTCTTCAAAAACAATAATTTTGGAATTCATGTATCCATACACAATTAGTTCAAATGCATAAATAAATCTTGAGAGCGAATATTTTAATAAGCAATAAGACGATTTGTAGCTCTCGTTTGAGATATTTTTGAAAGGATAAAGTATGTGTTACAGTTAATGATCTGTTTACTTATTCTATGCTCTACGCTGGCTCAAGTGCCAAAATAATGCGTTACTCAATCTGAATAAATTGTAGGTTTGAACAAAGTGGACTGTATGTAAATGATCCGAGATTTGCAGTTAAACCAAACGATATAAACCGACGTGTAAATAAAATTGACTTACCATAGGATGAAACCTTGTAGATTCTGAGGTACAACTTTCTTACTCTAAATAATCACGATTGATTTGACGTCGAGTTTGAAATTCCAAGCTTGCACACATTGATACAAGTTTGACTCCCTGGATAGGGTTAAAACATCATTAGTTCGATGTAGATCTAGTTTAGACCAAATCTGTTTTGATGATTCATGCATATGGGTTCATTTTACCACCTTAAATTGGCTTTTTAAACCACTTTACAGTTCACCTTACAGTTACCTGGTATGTTCTTGTGTCCAGGTACCCAGACAATGTGAACTCTAAACTTAATTGCTAGCTCATTCAGGGATAGGTCGCTTTCAAACATAGGGGTGGGTTTAGTGTAATCAGTGTTTTTTGTGCACAGGTCGTATTCTCTTATGATTCTTAAGTGACCATAGTGCGTTTTGGTCCATGGGGTCACAGCATTGAGTCTGAGAGCCGCACTAGCTGCGTATTCTTTGCCAAACAAATCTACTGGTACTAGATGTAGAATCGTTTCAAGGGCTTTTGTTGGGGTGGTCCGTAGACAGCCTGTGATCAGCAGACATGCCAATCTCTGGACTTTTTCTACCTTTGTTCGGCGATACGATAACAATGCTTCAGAAATCTACAAATCCAAGCTTAGCAATGGGAGCCAAATCCACCAAGGGGCAGTGAATGCTTAATTTTAAACTATTATTATTAGCGTTAGGCGCGAACACTCTATTTAGGGTGTTTTCTAGTTTATAAGTAAATTATTGTTAATAAATAAGTGTTTTGATGCAATGGCGTCCAAATATATTATCTCTACAGTTATGTTTTTTCTTAAGGAATACCCTGTATTTCGTTATGGCTGAAAATTATAATATTCCTTCCACTGATTTACTAAAAAGAAATATACCACAGGGTGTTTGGGAAATTCAGTATTATTATTAGCAAATAATCATTGTTATTTTAATTATAACACCCTATATTTTATTAGCTAATCTTGCAGCAACTTTTTAACTGTGTAAGGGTGGGACTATATCTATCTCTTTAAACATTAAGGTACCTTATTTACATATTTTTAAAATGTGACCTGTATTTTCTGGTACACAATATTCCCAGCGACTTACACTGTATAATCACACCCATGACTAAATGATCACTCGTGCGCGCATACAGGTCTATGTATGTACGTTCTATTTCCACGATGATATGCAATTTTATCATCCTCGAAATAAAAATAAAATTTCATTTTCGTAACTTAACAGTCATTTTTATCTTAAAAATCTTTAAGTTTTTTCTTTTGGTGCCTTATCCTCATTGGACGATGTTTTTCTTAAATTGAAGAGCCAAGAGGTTCGGCGTCTTCTAGGAGCTCTTTTGCCGCCCATTTTACCTGGCATAATCAATTGAAATAATATTTCATATTTTTAGATATAATCTCTAAAGGTTCTTTTCTTTTGCAAGCAGCATCCGTGAATGTCCAGGATTCTACCCCAAACATCAATTGTAGCATTTTAATAAGTGGATTCCTAATTTTTAGATTAATATTTATATTACAGATCGGAGCTTTTAGGCGAAACATTAAGGTAGGAGCTAAATTTCTCAATTCATATTTTAATTTCCCTTATTTAGTTATTGTGTCAACACAAAGAAAACGAAGGGGATGGTTGTCGGTAAAATTAATATCGAGTATCCAAAATTAAAATTAGATGGTAAAATTCTGGACAGAGTACAACACTTTAGGTATTTGGGTAGCTGGATAGACTGTAGAGTTGAAAGCGATGAAGAAATCTCAACCAGAATAGAACTGGCACGTAAAAGATTCACTAGTTGGCGTTCTGTACTATGTAATAGAAGTCTTTCGATGAACATCCGTCTAAGAGTATTAAAGTGCTACGTTTCGTCTGTTTTGTTTTATGGATGTGAAACCTGGACACTGAAAGTAAAGCATCTAAATAAATTGGAAGCGTTTGAGTTATGGTGCTATCGCCGTATGCTAAAGATTCCGTGGACAGCACACGTAACTAACGAACATGTGTTAGAATCACTACATAAAGAGCGAGAATTGACAAACACCATCAAAATAAGAAAAGTCGAATACTTTGGACATATGATGAGGGGGCATAAATATCACATGTTCCGATTAATTATCCAGGGTAAAATAGAAGGAAAGCGATGGATTGGCAGAAAACAGCTTTCTTGGCTTCGTAATATTAGACATTGGACAGGTCGAACAGTCGAAGAATTGTTTCGTGTAGCTACCGATCGAGAAGCTTTCCAACAAATTGTCAACTCTATGATAGCCAACGCCTGAACGCTTGATGATAGCCAACGTTTGAAAACAAGCATGGCACACAAAGAAGAAGAAGATATTGTCTCAATTGGGAATATTCTGACATAGAATTGTATATTATGGACCATATGTTTGCTTACTTTTTTTTTGGTATATCTTACAACAAATAAATATATATAGTAAATAGAGAATAAATACATGATTGACAGTCCGTAGAGCAATAAAAAAAAGTTTAAAAAAAACTAAGCGCTGTAAGCAGATTATCCGTACTTTGTTTGGTTTCGATAACACTAGTTTTTTTTCAATGGAAACATTATCTTGTCCAATATCATCCTTGCGATTTTGAAAAGAGACTTATTCCTTGAGAATTAAAATTGCCCAATATGTGTGAAATCCCATTAGCCGAACTTAAAAAAAGAGAAATGTCGATACAACCAATTACTCGAATCATCGATCACATATTTATTTTCGATAAACCTTCAAAGGACCCTCGAGGTTTTACAGATTACTTTCCTTTTATTTTGAAGATCTGATAACGTTTTGAAAAGATCACGATTCTTCCCTCCGCTTGAAAAAGAAAAAAAAATGCCACATTGTTGATTTTACATTTCCTGGTTCAAGATGTGGAACTAGAAAGTGACCCCACGTCTGATTTTAACTGTCGATAGAGGCATCAGCGAAAACCATTCGGACTGTCTTGGGTCTTGTTTTTTACATTTGGGAAGTAAAATGATCGTCGGTAAGCTGGTCTTTGTTGTGTAACGGTTTTGAATTATCTTATGTAACGATAAAAGCATTGTAATGAAATCTGCTAACTGCGAGTTTTAATATTCAACGGCTTACGGGTATATTTTCCCATATTCATTTACTTTGAAAAACTTGTCTAATAATGATCTCAGTGAAGAAATAATCACTAATTAAAACAACAATTAATATTGTTTACAATTAATCGTACGTATATGTCTATGAATTATTGTTACTTTGAACACTTATTAAATTAGATCTCGTTTTTTATCTTAACTAAATTATCCTATATATTTCTGAAGGATTCTCAAGAGTTCGATGCTTCCTAAATCGAAAAAAAAAACAATTAAATGGAATATTTTTGTGTAAACATGTGGTAAAAACTTAAGCGATTCAAAATATCATTAACCAACGTCAAAATCAGCGTTTTAAAGTATCTTTTCCTGAATATTATTCTGCGTCATCTCTAACTGTATCGAAATATCATAAAATTTGTTTTTAAATAAAAAGTCAAAAGGTCTATTGCGCTTTTATCGACTTAGAAAAGGCCTATGACAGAGTGGTGAGGAGTGAATTGTGGTCGACATTGTCTATGTATGGGGTGAACGGTAGTTTAATACGAGCACAGAAATCACTTTACGAGGATTCCACTGCTTGTGTCAGGATATACGGAGCTTGCACGGAATGTTTAACATCGAAAAGGGTGTGAGACAGGGATGTGTGTCTTCGCCAAGGCTGTTTAACTTATACATAGACGATTGTTTAAAATATTTGAAAGAGAGTGCGTATGAATTAAAAATGAATGATTTGATCGTCAAATGCCTTCTTTACGCCGATGATTAAGTCATATTAGCCTCATCTGAAGAGGAGTTGCAGACGATGGTTAATGTTATGCATAATGCCCTGAAAATCAAAGGGATGAAAATAAATGTAAACAAAACGAAAGTAATGGTTTTTGAAAGAGAAGAAAGCATGACAAACTGTGATTAAGGGAGAAAGAGTGGAACAAGTAAATGAATTTGGGTACTTGGGTACAAAGTTTACGAGAGATGGAAAGTATGACAGTGACATTGAGCGATGGTGTTGGCAGAAAAACAAATGAATGTGGCACTGCATAGCTATATGAGCAGCCAGAAAGTGTCAAAAAAGGTACGTCTGGCTGTGCATAGAGTTGTGTTGGTTCCTACACTTATGTATGGTAGTGAATGTTGGGTTTGGCAGAAGAAGCATGAAAATAGGATTAATGCTGCGGAGCTGTGTGTAAAAACCGTAGCAAGTGGTCTCTGCATACCCCTACGGGAAAAAGGCGTGACTATATGTATGTACAAAAAATTATTTGTATATTTGGTAAACATTTTAGGTTACCAAAGTATCATTAATTAAGGTTAATAACAGCATTTTAACGTATCTTTTTCCTCATATTATTTATTCTTCGTATCAAATATCTTTTTCCCCCTAATCTTTGTCACCTCTAACGCTATCAAAATATCCTGAAAATTTTTTATTATTACATGTAATGTATTTGGTAAAAAATTAAGAATATCGAAATATTTTTAACAAAGGTCAACGTCAACAACTCAACTTATCTAGTTTCTTTTTTATTCTTCGTCGTCTTATAAATGTATTACAAAATTGTGATAAAATTTGTTCATGAAAAACAATTAAATGTATATTTTGTAAAAATATACGCACACTAAAATGATATTAACCAAGGTCAATGTCAGCACTTAAAGTATCTTCTTAGTCCTATTTTCTTTGTCATCTGTAACTGTATCAAAATATTTTTCTGAAATTTGTTCTAAAAAAACTATTTATGTATTTGGTGAAAAATTAAAATTATCGAAATATTATTTAACTGAGGCCAACTTCAACAACTTAACTTATATTTTTTCTTTTTTATTCTTCGTCGTCTCTAACTGCATCATAAAATTTTTGAGAAACTTGTTCATGATAAACAATTCTAAAAAAATTATTTATGTATTTGGTGAAAAATTATTGAAATATTATTAACTAAGGTCAACGTCAACAACTTTTTAGTAACTTATGTCTTTTCTCTTTTATTATTCGTCGTCTCTTACTGTATCATAAAATTGTCGAGATTTTTGTTCAAGAAAAACAATTACCTATAGGACATTTGGTAAAAATATAAGCACACCAAAATATAATTAATCTACGTAAATGTCAGTATTTGAACGTATTTTTTTATTTTTATTATTCTTTATCACCTATCACTGTATCAAAATAACCATAAAATTATTCGTAAAAAAAACCATGCAAAAATATCTTTAATCAAGGTAAATTTAAATATTTTAACGATGTTTTGATGGATTTTTTATTTAGATTTTAAAATTCTGGTCGTCCGCGAAGAAAAGTGTGATACGCTATTCACACTTTTCTTCGCGGACGACCAGATAGTAATAGCCGAAGATGAGGATGACCTCAATTATATGATTAGAAAGCTCAAGGAAGAATATGAGGCAGCGGGTCTATAGATGAATCTATCTAAATGCGAATACTTGGTGGTAGGAGATGACCAAATAAATGACCTTGTATTGGATACGGAAAAAATAAGAGGAGTAAAACACAGTAAATATCTCGGAATAATTTTTAATAAAAAAGGTAACAGTAATAACGAAATCCAAGATAGAATCAACAAAGGTAGAGCCGTAACTAGAACCCTGAACTCTCTTCTCTGGGACAAGAAAATTAAAAAAACTACAAAGAAACACATATACAAGAGTCTAGTTCAAAGTGTCACCCTATACGGCTCCGAATTATGGGACGTAACGAAGGCTAATAAGAATAAGCTTCTGGCAACAGAGATGGATTTCTTGAGAAGGAGCTGTTGTAGGTCTAGACTTGAGAGGGTTAGAAATGATGTTATCCGAAATGAAATGCAAATGGACAGAAACATACACGAGGATGTAGAAAAGCGGCAGTTAACTTGGTTCGGACATGTAAAGCGGATGACAACTGACAGATGGCCTAGGAAGGTACTGGAATGGATACCACCAGAACGAAGGAAAAGGGGACGACCACGGAGAAGTTGGAAAGACGATATAGACGAGGCAATGGCTAAAAGAGGTTTGGAAGAAAACGAGGTTTTTAACAGAGCAAGATGGAGATTGGGGACGGAGAGACGGCAACAGCTGTAGACAATCCGTTATATATATATATATATATATATATATATATATATATATATATATATATATATATATATATATATATATATATATATATATATAAATTCTTTATACTTTTTTGTTTGCTTAACGCTCTTTCCTCTTTTGCTAAATGATACATCCTAGTGAGTCACGCAGTTCCAGTTTGTTATTAATTCCGTAGATATATTAGAGCCATTTAAAAGTTCTCCGTTTGAGGAAAATAAACCAAAAGAATGCCTATAATACATTAAATAAAACGCACCAAATGATAAAGGATGTTTTATTACTTATCAGAAAGTAAATTGGGTATATTTACATGATTGTCATCGACAGTTAACGTGTTAAAACCGTTGATATTGGGATCCAAGTGGTTCGTATGGGAAATACTAAAATTTTTAAATTATGTAAAAAGAAAATGTTATACCTACCGTTTTAAAAAAATTAACTTTATTTCCAATGAGTGTTTTATAGTTTTTTTGGTTAATACAGACAGTTCATGGCCACACAGAGGTATTTTCTTACCGGTTAGCCTCTCAGTGGGGTTTCCAGGGACATTCTCAGGTGTTCCATGTGGGAGCGGATTCTTTCTTTTAGTCGCCAGTGTGTCTGTAGTGGTTGATGTCCACTTGACCGAACCTTTTTCAAGGTTCTCGAGGCCGTTTCATTCAACCACAAATACTTCTCAATCAGTAAATCATCTTTTACGTACGGGGCCGATCAGAAGTATGCCGAAAAGGAAATTACGAATTCTGTAATTAGCGAAAACATTTTTGGATTAATTAACGTTACTGTAGTTTTCAGATAGACATTTGCTTTACTCGACATAATCAAAATCACAAACAGAGACACAGAATGTGTTCCTAACAAAAACAACCACCCTTCTATATACAATACACATAATCTCTTTACCAACACATCATCGGCGAGCAGCTATGCAAAACGAAGAAACATCGGTGGCTATTCGACCGAAAGCAGGACACGTATTATCGCGCTTAAACTACCTTTTCAAATACGGTTTTTGTTTTTTTTTTTATTTTGTCAAATACTTAATAGAATAAATTAATTAATTTTTATTCGACAGTTTACACCGTTTTATAATAGTAAAAAAAAAACAACGCCAAAAACCTGGTTTAAAGTATTTAATAAAAAATTGAAAATAGCCAACCAACACAGGCCTTTTAGGAGCGCTTGCTGTGTCGTAACAGTACATGATAACAAACAAACAAGTGGAAAGGTTAGGTTGAATATTATTAAAGATTTGCTGAAAGGGTATGTGTTGAAAATTAAGTTATTTTGCAACAGTAGAATGTTCTTTAATTCATTCCTTCATTTAAAAACATCATCATTAAAAGCCAAAAGACGGCAACCAATTATCCACTAGGTTTCCTGAGATTAAGCGCTATGCTATAGGCAACCAATCATACATAAAGTTAAAAGCAAAACCAATTAGAAAAGCTGACATTAGCGCTGCTATTATTAAACTATTTTTGACCACTTCCGTTTGGTGACTTCGTCCTTCGTCTTCGTAGAGAGAACAAGCAAGTTAGCTTTAATACACCAAGTGGTAAAAATTTACAGTCAATATAATTTAATAAAATCAATTAATTTAAAAAGCCACAACCAGTGAAAACTGACAGCAAAGAGAATTACGAACCAGCCGACCCAAACTATCGAAGATTTAACATTGAATCGAGGCACGGCGAGATTCAACAGAGGCAGAGACTTTTTAACATTAGTAGAAAGACTAACACAACATTATTACTGCTGATAATAATAGCTCTTAATTTGCCTCACATTACAATAGAATATATCAAGCTGGTTACTTATAAGGTTATAGTTGCTACACATAGTATGAACAGGAGAGTTTTTAAGTATATTTGTTCGTGGTGTGATAGTGTAGAATGAGTCGGTGTATCGAGATGCCTGACGGGGAATTTTAAAGTTTATCTGATGTAGTAAGCATTGACATTTAATTTCATTGTTAATTATTTTGTGTAGCATAATGACACTAAAACATTCTCGTCTTCTATCCAGAGTGAAAAAGCTATGTCTTGACAGTAAACTCTCGTGTGCCGTGCCAATTAGTGGATAAGTCCGATCTACTTTAAAACTTAGGTATTTGAGAAAGCGTCTTTGGATTGCCTCCAGTTTATAAATATGCACTTGATAATATGGGTTCCAGATAACCGATGCATATTCTAGCTTTGATCTCAAAAAATCATAGTAGAGAGTTTTAAGTGTTAAATGGTTAAAGTCGCGGCCTACTCTAATTATAAATCCATACATACGGTTTGCTGACGTAGTTATATTGTCTATGTGGTTTTGGAAAGATAGCTCTCGGTCGAAAGTAACTCCAAGATCCTTAAAATTACATGGTCTGTCTAGAGAATAATTGTCTATCTTATAGTCAAATATAATTGGATCAGATCTCAATGTATATGACATTACGCAACATTTGGTAGGATTTAACGCTAAATTATTACGACTGCACCATTGGCTTATTTGATTAAGATTTTTCGATAGTTTCTCACATTCAGTCATATTAATGATAGGAGAGAAAATGTTTAGATCATCAGCATACAGTAAAAAATTAAGCTTAATTATGTCACCAATGTCATTGATAAAGATATTAAACAGTAGTGGACCGAGGTTAGATCCTTGCGGTACACCTGATTTGGCGAGGTATTTGTTAGACCTAAATCCATTTAACTGCACATACTGTGTGCGGTCGGACAGATATGATTTGAATAACGCAAGTAGGTTACTCGATAAGTCGAAATTCGAGAGTTTATGGTTAAGTCTGTCAAATGCTTTGGTCATATCCATGTAAATAACATCTGTCTGAATTCTGTTATCTATATTTTCCGCTATGTGTTGTGCAATAACGGTAAGATTTGTTGTTAATATAGAATTGTCAATATATAATTGAACATCAAATATAGAAAATTGTATTAGCTCCTTAGAAGAAATTTTCTATCAATGCAGTACTAAGTACTAAGTGCAAGTAACATAAAGTACTAGGGGGCATTGTAAATGCTTTCTGGTACATAAAGGTATACAGAGATTTGGGTACAGACGTCATTGAAGTATTTGCAAAGAAACATGATAAAAGACTTCATAACTATGTGAACGTAGAGGCTATTCCATTTCTGGATTAGCATGGAATAGTGAGAAGACTCAGAAGAACCAAATTTTTTGAGTAAGCGTAAATAGTTATTTTAAAAGCAGAGTAATGTGCGTGTTAATTACTAATACTTAGCCTACTGAGACAAAATTGAGAAACGCCACTGGGAAGGACTCAACAAACATTAGTTTTATGATTGTTAATGGAATAAATTTGCTCTTTAGTCTAACCTTTTGTGACTAGTTGTAAATACTCAAAGCACCGCTTGGATAAAAAAAATTCTTTGAATCTTAATTCGAAGTAATCATAGCTCATTTTTAATCTGATGTTGTAAGTGATGAGTGACCATTTTATTTATTTATTTGGTAAATACCAGAAATAGACAATAACAGAAGAATATTATCCTACTTTAAATAAGAGCCCTTATTTTTGGTAAAAATTTCAATTCTTAGATATTTATTTTTGTGTGCATAATCTTAATGTCTCGAGCGCGTCGGTCGTGTAGTCACTACGAAAGCAAGTAAGAAGACAACAACACATCATTTAAATCCTCCCCAACGGGAATAAATTCAGTCATTCCACTTATCCACACTCGTAAAAATCCCCATTATATCGTAGTATGTAAATAGAGGTTGCAAGTGACGCCCTGTATGCAGGGCCATTAGCGCAAGACAACCCGTAGAGACGATACCGCATTGCAATGACATGTTTTGGTATTATTGAGCTGGAACAACTTGATTGTTTTAGGATTATCGGTTCTTATGCCTCTTCTGATTCGATTCTGATGATGATAATAATGAAACAAAAGAAGACAGGAGTAATTACAGCAATTCTTTATTTTTTAAACATTCAATTCTTTTGCAATTAGTAGTCCATCACATAGTGCGAGTAAATTTGTGTGAAAACGGGAGTTTTAAAAATGTGAACCCGATGATGATTAACATCGTTACAAAATATTTGTAATACATACTTACTTCGGTTGTTTTAATTGGAACCACAAACTGTTAACAATAATGGTCTGTTTATCCTGGCTGGTTGTAACATAATCAAAACTGCTGGTAGCAGAATTAAGGATACAGACGGTCGTATAATTACTGACGTGAAAATCAAGCTAAGGAGGTGGAAAATATATCTCTCGGAACTATTCTACGACGAAACACCTACAAGGCCGGTCTTAGAATCGAGCAACGTACACCTAAAATATTAAGATCAGAAATAGAATATGCTTTGGAAACTATTAAACCCGGCAAAGCTGCTGGTCTTGATCAAATACCCATGGAACTTGTCAAACTCTTTGATGCCGATGTGATAGATATTCTTCTGGACCTCTTTAACAACATTTATGATAGGGGAGAAATTCCTAAGCAATTGCTGACATCTACTTTTGTACTAAGAAACCAAACCCAAGAGAATGCTCATACTACCGGATCATCGCACTCATGAGTCACATCTTAAAGCTGATCATCCATAAAAGGATATACAGAAAACTTGAGAAGGACATGAGCAACACGCAGTTTGGATTCCGCGAAGGACTTTGAATAAGAGAGGCGCTCTTTGGGATAAACGTTCTTTTCCGGCGCTGTCTCGATATGAACCAAGATGTGTTTGCATATTACATCGATTTTGAGAAAGCTTTTGACAAAGTGAAACATGACAAGTTACATCAGCTACTCGTCAGTAAAAACATTGACTTGGACGATGTGAGAATAATTAGCAACCTATAATGGGGCCAAAGAGCGAATACAAAGGTAGAAAACCAGCCAACAGAGGAAATGAAAATCCGTCGTGGTGTAAGACAAGGATGCATCCTATCGCCAATACTATTCAACCTGTATAGCGAAGCCATTTTTAAAGAAACCTTGCAAGAAGAATCGGTCGGGATAGTTATTAACGGAGAGGTTATAAATAATATACGATATGCTGATGACACCGTCTTGTTAACGAGCAATCAAAGAGACATATAACATCTTCTAGAGAAATTAAATGATCGATGTAACGAATACGGTCTAAAGATAAATCTTAATAATGCCAAGTTAATGGTAGTTACAAAATTCCCCCAAAATCACAGCCATATAAACGTGTCAGTAGCAGACATCTTAATAGAGAATGTGCAGTAATACAAATACCTGGGAGCCTGGATAGAACAATCGGGTGACCAAACAAGAGAAATAAGAACGAGAATAGAGATAGTCAGGTCAACATTTACGAAAATGAAAAAGTTGTTCACCAGTCGAGATATCAAGATTGGACTTACGATGAGGATGCTGCGTTGTTACGTGTTTTCCGCGCTTTTGTATGGAGTGGAGGCATGGACTCTCAAGAAGATTCACACGGACAAACTACGAGCCTTCGAGGTGTGGTGCTACCGTAGAATGTGGTGTATTCCCTGGACAGAAAAGATCTCTAATATAGAAGTCATAATTTGGATGAATAAGGAATGTGAAGTCATAAACACCATCAAAAAGAGAAAGCTTCAATATCTAGGTCATATACTGAGAGGACCCAAATACGCACTTCTCCAGCTGATAGTTCAGGGAAAGATTGGTGGAAGGAGGAATATTGGAAGACGCCGTGAGTCTTGGCTTGAAAAACCTAAGGGACTGGTTTAATTGTAGCAGTGTTGAACTATTCCGAGCTGCAGTCAATAAGGTCCGGATAGCTGTGATGATAGCAAACCTCCGATAGGAGATGCACTATAAGAAGAAGATAATCTAATGTAAAATGAAATAAAAGTTTCCTTGTTTTTTTCGAAAGATGAACAACCTTCTGATTTTTTTTGCCTTTAAGTTGACGTTGACTTCTGCCTTATGCAATAAACCACAGCCTCGCTTATAACGACGCTTTAATAAATCGTATCATCAATCATTGTGGAGCCGGCATCCACATAGTCCCTTTTTGATTCATTAAAACGAACTGAATATTGTCTAATTACGAAATAAAACCAAAAAAAAAGTGTCTCTCCTGTAACCCCTTGAGGGGAGTTTTTCAATTTACCTGAATGACGACAATGGCAAAATTATCGAACAGAGGTTCATCCCTTGTGTTCCCTCTCAATCGAGACGAATTAAATTTCTCAGTTCACTGCAGGTCCAGTAGCAAAAATACAGTGACGGACAGGCACAAATTTAAAATAGAAAAATTCATTCATTTTCTTAAAATCAAAATGTCCTTGTGTTTATATATTTCTGCTGTTCAATGACGACAAATTTTGAGGAAAAGAACTACTTTCTTTTTTTAATTAATAACATTTTTATCGCAAGGTAAATATTTAATTTAGATTAACGTTTAGTAACCACTGTTTATCTATTTTTTTATTTATATTTATTTTTCATGCCTTACTTCCTCATTTCTCTTATATTTTGGCAATTTCTCACTACATTTCTCTACTATTTCCTTAATTAGTTCAACTGTTAATGTTTTTATTGGAAGTTATTGTTATTACCAATAAACTAAATCAAAAAAAAGTTCCTGGATACGACATTATTACAGTAAAAATTCTCCAAGAACTATCTCGTAAAGCAATAAAACCGGTAACATTTATAATAAATGCAAGCCTAAAACTAAATTATTTTCCGGCTCGATGAAAAGTTGCAAAAAATATTCTGTAACCAAAACCAGCAAAAGTAAAGTCATACATGCCCATAAGTTTACTCCCAATAATGTCTAAACTAGATAATTTACTTATTGACAGACTTCAATCAATAGTTAAACAAAACCAGATCATCATCAATCACCAATTTGGTTCAGACAAGATCACGCCAAAGTCAAACAAATTCATAGATTAGTTAAAAAAACTGGACAAGATCTAGAAGACAAAAAGTATTATGCTGCAGCATTTTTGGATATCACACAGGCATTCGAAAAAGTTTGGCATACTGTACTTTTATACAAATTACAGAAAGAATTTCCCATACACTATTTCCTTTTCTTTAAGCATATCGCCACTTTCTTGTAGACCATCACGGAAAACAAACATCCATCTATGAAATTAAATTTGAAGTTCCACAAGGCAGCGGGATAGGACCAATGTTATATCTTTTGTACACCGCTGATCTACCAACGAGTGATAACAATATAGCAGCAACATTTGCAGACGATACTGTCAACAAAGCATCGCACAAGGACAACAATCAGGCATCACAAATATTGCAAAATCATCTTAGTAGTATTGAACACTGGTTAAGCAAGTGACGCATTAGAGCAAATAATACCAAATCAGTCCAGGTAACATTCACAAACAGAAGAGGAAACACTTAATGGTCATCAACTACCGCTTTGCGACGAAGCCAAGTATCTAGGATCTATCTAAAGTGCTTCGAATTATTTTGAATGCTTCGTGGTTTGTTCCAAACTATATTATCGCACGTGATCTTGAAATAAAAACAGTTAAGTCAGAAATTAAAAAAAATTGACCAAAAGTCTGAGTTCCCATCCTAATACATTCGTTCTACATCTTATGACACAACCAACTGCGCAAAAGAAGACTCAAACGTTACACCCCCTATTATCTTACTGTGGTTTAGGTTTAATTACTTTTGATCATTCCTAATTAGAGAACAATTATAGATTTAAAAGAAACTACTACTGGGAAGTTTTTTACGTGTTCAAAATATTGTTAAATCATTTATTTAATGTTTACCATTTTACAGATTGCAAATACATTGGAAAAATAAAAAAAAACTATATCCTTTATACATTTATTCCTTTTTTACCTTTATTTTTATTATACACTAAATATTTATTGCTGATTTTCGTTTAGCATTCATTGTTTATCCAATTTTAAACTTTTTTATCATTTACATTTATTTTTTATGGCTTACTTTTCTTATTTCTTTTATCTTGTGTCTGGTTTTTTGTGCTCAAACAGATTATTAACGCAATACTGAATTCGTCAAACTTAATAAGTATTAATATTTAATTATATTAATAGGTATATTAATAAGTTGGGTATCTCGAGAGTAAATGCAAAACGCGAAATTTTGATTTGGAAAGAGCAGATCAGACCCTGGAAAAATTATCATCGGCGGGGTTAAGTTAGAGGTGGCTTTGGAATCACCAAGAACGGGGTGATCTTAGGTGGCTTCGAACAAATATCTCACAGCATGACATCGGAATGACAAGCTGCGATGTTTTTTGCTTTTCGTCCTGACTTTTATTTTTGACAACTACTCGATTGTGACGTACTGGATTAATGTATTCTTTTGAAAATAATCAGTGTGTGAATTATTTGTATTTTTTTTTTATTTTTCGGGGATGAGAATGAACTAGAAATGTCCGAAGCAGGTAGAGGAGCGCGGCGTATTTTTAGGAGAATAAAAGGAAGTGAAAACAGTTTCTGAAAGAGGGAAGGACAAAAAAGTCTATAAATTTTTATTAAATACTGGTATTTCCAGTGTCTATGTTCGAAGGGTAGAGATGTCTTACGGATAAACCTTTTAGTTTGGAATATTCACGAGCTTAATTATTCAACATAACAAAATGAGTTTTTAAAATACTATGTTACGCATTTAAATAATAAAGTGGTGCTTCAATTCGGCCATCTAACTGCCGTGGTGTTGTTTGCGTTGTCGAGTGATGCATTGCTACTAGAATTTTAACAACAGACGTCCCCATGCGTCTTTATTGCCATACGATCTTGCATTAAAAAACATATTTTAAAAAATATAAAGAATTAATAAAGCAGTTTGCAATTTAAAATAATTTGTTTACAATGACCATTTTAAAAAATAATACATATTAATGGTGAATATGCAGTGGCGTAGCGTGGGCCATTGTCGTCCGGGGCGGAATTATAATTTGCCGCCCATTTGACGTCATAAAAATAATGATGCTGGTGTTGGTGCGAAAAATGTAATCAAATGAAACAACTGAGCGAAAAATATTTATTTCAAATCCATATATTTAGTACGTCGGTGTTTAAAACCTATTACAATATAAAAATAACGTCTAGTATAAGTTTAAAATTCAACTTTAAGGTCTTACGCGCAGCAAAATCATTTATAACTTCGTCAAAGTAAATTTCTTTCGTCACACTTTGTTCTATTGACAAAATGGCCAAATCACTCAATATTATGGAGCTCATGGTACACCTCGAGTAATTTTTTATTAATTTCAGCTTTTAGAAGCTACGCTTACATAAAGCATACATACATCCATATAGTCACGCCTTTTTCTCGACGGGGTAGGCAGAGACCACTTCCTTCCTCTTGTCGACCTCTACCGACTTGTCCATTTCACACACGCCTTATAAATTTGTTTCGTCAATCTTCCTTTATCCATACTTTCTACGTGTTCAAACCATCTAAGCATTCCTTTATCTATATTTATAATCACATCTCCTTTTACACCATAACGTTCTTATTTCTCACTATTCTTTACTTTATCCAACCGAGTTACTCCGGCTATACTTTTTAGGCTACTCCTTTCTGCAGCATTAATCCTATTTTCATGCTTCTTCTGCCAAACCCAACATTCACTACCATACATAAGTGTAGAAACCAACACACCCCTATGCACAGCCAGACGTGCCTTTTTTGACATTTTCTGGTTGTTCATAAAGCTATGAAGTGTCCCATTCATTTGTTTTTCTACCAACACCCTTCGCTTAATGTCACTGTCATACTTTCCATCTCTCGTAAGCTTTGAACCCAGGTATACAAGCTCATTTACTTGTTCCACACTTTCTCCCTTTATTAGAACTTCATAGTTTATCATGCTTTCTTCTCTTTCAAAAACCATTACTTTCGTTTTGCTTACAATTATTATTATCTCTTTGATTTTCAGGGCATCATGCATAACATTAACCATCGCCTGCAACTCCTCTTCAGATGACGCTAATATTACTTGATCATCGGCGTAAAGAAGGCATTTGACGATTAAATCATTCATTTTCAATCCCTACGCTCTCTTTTGCAAATATTTTAAACAATCTTCTAAGTATAAGTTAAACAGCCTTGGCGAAGACACACGTTCCTGTCTCACACCCTTTTCGATGTTAAACCAGTCCGTGCAAGCTCCGTTTATCCAGACTCAAGCAGTGGAATCCTTGTAAAGTGATTTCAGTACTATTCAAATACACCATAAACTTCAAAAACGGACATAAGGAAAAGTTAAATTAATTCTTCAGATAATTTGATATTATTGCGTTATTTTATCCAAAAATTAAAATGTGGATCATATCTGCCATCACGCAAAAGTTCGATCTATTTTAGAAGATGTTCATCACCAAAGTTTCTCGACCCTCCAAGTCTTTACTATTTTTTTAAAAGCATAGACATAGTCCAGTTAAGATAGGTTTTCAACTTGCAAAAATTCCGTTTTCGTTCTTTCTCGGTTTAATCGTTGGGGGGTCACTAAGAGTCCTCAAACCAAAAGTCGACCAAATCGGCCTCTTGCTATCGCCACCATCTTGCATTTTATGAAAAAGAGTTTTTCTTAAATAACTCGGCCATTTTACATTTAAACGAAAAATGGTGAAGACAAAAGTTGTAGGAAATTCAATTTACTACATTTTTGATTTTTAAGTTCTTTTTCAAATATGGATATTTTTCGGATTAAACCTGAAAATAGCGGCGGAGTAAAGCTATTGTATTATCTTGTTTATTTTTGACTTAATGGCAAAAATGAACAAAAACAAACTTGTAGAGAATTAAATTTTCAACAATTTTGGTCCTTACCTTTTTTTTCCTACGGTCAATATTTAAGGTAGTACGCCAACGGCAAAGAAAAAGAGGACCGTCAAAACTTCTGCTTCAATGTGTCTATATGCATGTTTGTGAGGGTGCGTGTGTGTGTGTGGTGCTGCCGGTACAGAGATAAAAAATAAAAATAGGTTTAAAATGAAATAAAATAAAACTGAAAAAAGCGGCGAACTATTGTTTTATCTTGTTTTTAACTTGGGGAAAAAATAAACATAAACAAACTTGTTGAGATTTCAACGGGAATATTTCTACGAGAATATTCCACATGAAAAACGCACGACGACTAAAATTATTATTTTTTATTCTTTCAAACTTTGTTTATGTTTATTTATGCTCTAAAGTCAAAAATAAACAAGATAATAAAATAGTTTTACTTCGCCGCTATTTTCAGATTTAAAAAAAGTTGTAAACCAAAGTTGTAGGAAATTGAATTTCCCACATTGTCTTTACCATTTTTCGTTAACATTGAAAATGGCCGAGTTATTCAAGAAAAACCATATTTTATAAGATTCAAGATGGCGGCGATAGCAAGTGGCTGATTTGGTCGACTTAATGTTTGAGGACTCCCAGTGACCCCCCAACGATTACGGAATTTTTGCAAGGTCAGCTTGATTTTTTGCCTATAATGACTGGATTAACATTATCTTAAAGAAAATAAAGGTGCTTGGAGTCGTCTATGTGATAAAACATGCAAAACAAGTGGCGGTAGTTTTTTTCTTAAACCGTACATTAAGTATCAATCACGATCGAAATCGGTCATGTTTTTAGAAGAATTCATTAATCTACAATCGACAAAAATAGTAAACGTCCGTTCACGTGAAAAGGGTCTGAGTAAAATATTTTTTTCGTCCGTCTGCGTAGATCGGAGATACGAAATAAATCATTTTCCGATCGGAGGAGAAAAAGGTAGGAAAAAAAAGAAAACAACATTACGGACGTTTCACAGACAGATGATATCAAAGCAGAGCACATTAGTGATTTATTGTGATAAGCAATCGAGGCGGGTTGTATTTTTCCAAGTTGATATATTTCAATCAAACCTAACCTAACCCGAATGATGATTAGTAAGAAAAAAAAAACCAGCTCTTTATACCGTCCACTGATGGTCAATAATGGCTTCATCCGCCGCCATTCTATCGCGTTAATGATCCCTGATCCTATACACACCTGCTCTTCGCTTAGAGATGGGTCGCTTGTGAGGGCTTCTACACTGACCCCCTAAATTTTAGTAATCAAATTATATTAACATTTCCGTTGCTCAATTTTGACATTATAGTAAAAATGGAAGCATGTCGCATTCATGCAACGTTTCTGAATAAATTTTACTGTGCACATTTATTTAAAACATAAAGAAGACTATTTTTCTGTTTGTACAGGTTGTTTCAAAAAGAGGTGACCCCGTCTCTAGGAAAGGTAGAATACTGAAAAATAATTGGGGTTTGTTTAGAAGCAAATTTTTGTAGCGCCATCCGTATTCAAGATAAAGGGCGTTGAAGAAAAAAAATTTATACACATTTATTACGATTTTGCCGAAACTACTGGAAACATTGTAAATAAATTTTATACGAATATGTTTTAGAAGCTGGCACCCGGCTGCTTGAAGAAGGGATGGGTTTTTCTCGTATGTACTGAACACCTTGTTCTTATCAATGCCGAGGAGGGTCGATGTGATGTCACACCCACTGATTGCATGAAAAAGAGGATGTCCTGGTGATCTAAACTGCTATTTGCTATCATCTATGAATTAGATCCGCCATGCAATTTTTCTTCATTAACACATTGTAGTACCGAACTTAAAAAATATTTCCCTTTTAAATACAAAACTTTATAAACTATGCTATTAACAAGGCTGGCCCTGTATACTTTCTGTTAGCTATAGCAATAAGGTCAATAAACCTTTTACAAATTTGGGCAGTTATTTGTTAAGCAGACAGAGACCATTTTCTACGGTTCTTATACACGTCTTTCACTTCTTCTACTTTTATCAGCGTTTTCATACATGCTTGTCGGTTGCTGGTACTCTTGACCTGTTTTTTTTAAAACAATTTCGATCTGATCGAGATACGTTCGCTTAGGTTGACCTCTACCGACTTGCCCATTCACACTTATAAATCTGTTTCGTCAATCCTCCTTTATCGTGTCCTAACCATTTAAGCATTCTTTTATCTATCTTGTTACTACATCTTCTTTCACACCACAGCGTTCCCTTATCTCACTTTATCCATCAGAGTCACTCCAGCTATACTTCTCAAACTACTCATTTACGCAGCATTGATTTTACTTTCATACTTTTTCTGTCAAATCCAGCACTCTGCTATGCACGTCTTGTCTTTTTTGACACGTTCTGGCTGCTCACAAAGTTATGCAGGATTCCATTCATTTGATTCCCTGCCAGTAACCTTCGCTTAATATCACAGTCATACTTTCTGTCTCTCGTAAACTTTGAACTCAAGTTCACAAACCATTTCAATCGTTCCACTCTTTCTCCTTCAATCAGCACCTTGCAGTTTGTCATGCTTACTTCTCTTTCAAAATTATTACATTCGTCTTGTTTACATTCACATTCACCATTACTTTTGTCTAGCCTGCATTTACTTTCATCCCTTTGATTTTTAGTGCATCATTCAAAATATTAATCATCGCCCGCAACTCCTCTTCGGATAATGCTAATTGGACCTGATCATCGGCGTAAACGAAGCATTTGACGATCAAATTCATTTTTAATCCACACGCCCACTCTCTTTCAAATCTCTTAAACAACCGTCATTGAATAAGTTAAACAGCCATGGCGAAACTAAACACTCTATCTTTATTTTCCAATAACGGCAAATACAAATTACCAGTCACATCCATTTTGTTAATTAAAGTAAATATCATAGATTAAATTTTATTTTAAATGAAAATCGCCCTCGTTAAGTTTTAAAATTATTTTCCATCCACGAGGAAAAAAGATTAAATCTTCACTCCGCCACTGCACCTCACATTCGATTCCCGACACCTAAGTGGGCTTAGAAGAATGTGAAATGTCCACTCTCTGAAAGTCATTGTGGCTCCTTTGGAATGTAAATTGAACAAGAAGTCTTATCTTTGTGTTGGCAGCAACGCTTTACTTAATAAACCATTGTTGGTGGAGTAACCGAAACCATATTGTACGCGATAAACATCATATTTGAAAAGGAAATTTATTACGGCTGATTGAAATGTAGTTTAAAACGGTTTTGATTTTTTTTTAACAGAATAGTAGGAAGTTTTCAAATGAAAAAGAAATGCACCGTTTTTGTCAGCAAAGATAAACTAACGATTATGTTGATTGCAAATGGGCACCAATAAAGTTGGAGTTATAAATTTAGTATTCAGTGCATTAAGTCTGTTGGTAGGAACAGGTTGATTCCATCAATAGAGATCTTGAAGCAATCGTCGATTGGGGAACCAACAATCTTGTTCAGTTCAACGCCCAAAAAAAACAAAGTGCCACGTTTTCCAAGAAAGTGAATTTCTCAAATCATCCCATCACAATGTCCGGAAATACCCTTGAACCAAGTCCCTCCATCTCGATTTTGGGAGTCACGGTGTCCAATAATATGTCTTGGCATGACCATGTTGCTAACATCGCAAAATCGGCAAGCCAGAGGAAAGCCAGAAAGTTTTTTACTCCTGATCAACTGTTGACGACGTACAAGGCTCAAACCTGACCTCTACTGCAGTATTGCTCGCACATTTGGGGTTCAGCACCAAGGCATTCTCTTCGTCTTCTAGATTTCATTCAGAAAAGAGCCATTCGTTTGATAAACAGCTCAACTCTCACAGATACCCTTCACCCTCTAGAACATAGAAGAAGAGTTGCAGACCAATCATTGCTCTACAGATATTTCCATGGCAAATGCTCCAGAGAAATAAAAACTCTTGTACCACCATTGACCACATTCGGCCGAAGAACTCGGCACGCTGATCAGTCTCACCCATTTACTCTAAAGATTGACACTACAAGGACCAATCTTCATCAAGAATCCTTCTTTTGCAGGGCTGCTACGGAATGGAATAAGCTTCCAAAATCAGTTTTTCCAAAGAACTATGACCTGCAACTTTTTAAAAAGCGTGTCCACAATCATTTCCTTTCTATAATCCATTCCCCTTCTAATAGTCGCAGTGCGGGCCGTCCGCGGCCCACACGATAGGTCTACCCTTTTTGCGACTATTTTCATAAAAAAAAAATATGTTTTTGATTGATACCTGATTTGTAGAAAACTATGCAGCTCAATAAATATGTGGTAAATAAGATATTCGATAAAAAACTAACCTTACTAATTTAATCAGTGTAAAATATCTGTGATAAACAAAACCAATAGAATAATACCTGAACTGTGGTAAACTATTTATATCAATAAATCTGTATTAAATGAGTTATTGGATAAAAGCTTAAGCTGTAGTAACCTATTAAGTACAATACATTTATGGCAAATGAGTTATTTGATAAAAAGCTTATCAGCTTTATTTATTTAATGTAATATACAGGGTGATTCTTTGAGAGTTCCAGTTAGACGTTTTAGAGAAATTAAAATCTGAAAAGATTCATCTAAACCGTAATAATATACAGAGTGTTCTATTTAAAATAGGCAAGTTATAGTAAACTTCTGGTATAACCGGAAGTAGTTGAAGGCTCTAAGTATTTAAGATAAGTACGGCATACCCGAAAACCTTTCACCTCAAACTTTCAGATTTTAATTATGTCAAGTTTCTCTAAAATGTCAAATTGGAACTCCCAAAGAATCCCTCCGTATATGTGGTAAATAAACCATTCGAATAACACAGATCTGTAAAAATATTTGACTCAATAAATCTGTGGTAAATGACTCATCAAATTAAAGGCTGACTTTTCAAAGATTAGATGAAATTTAAATAAATTTAGTGCAATATATGTAAGATAAGGAAACCACACAAAAGACAAAAATAATGACCAACCTAGTTCTCGGAGAAACTCTCACATTGGGAAGTCACAACATCGACGAAGTAAGAGAATATAGATATCAAGGCCATGACATAAAAATACACAGAGACAACCAAACGCAGGAGCTACAAAGACGAGTGGGGCTTGGATGGGCAGCCTATGGTAAGCTGAACGGAGTATTCAAGAGTGATATCCCGATATGTTTAAAGCGTAAAGTGTTTAATCAGTGTGTGCTCCCTGTCATGACTTACGGAGCAGAGACACTCACGCGAGTGCAGAAGAACTTAGAATAGCTCAACGTAAAATGGAACGATCTATGCTGGGAATAAAACTATCAGATCGTGTTAGGAACATAGATATCCGCAAAAGAACGAAAGTGGAAGACATAATAACAAGAATTGCGAAACTGAAGTGGCAGTATGCAGGACATGTAGCTAGACGCAATGATGATAGGTGGACAAAGAGATTATTGGAGTGACGACCGCGAAATGACAAACGAAGTGTAGAAAGACTTCCCACAAGATGGCGAGATGACATAAAAGAATCGAAAGTCATTGGATGAGTGTGGCTCAAGATCGTAAACAATGGAAATGTAAAGGGGAGGTTTATGTCCAGCTGTGGACTACGATAGCTAGGTAAAGAAGAAGAAGGAAACCATTGGAATAATAACAGATCAGTGGTAAATTATTTGGCTCCCATGAACGCACGCTGTAAGTGGGGTTCAGCAGATTCATTTCACTGAGCACGTCATTGTGCTAGGGATTTAAAATTGTTCGTTTTCAGGTCTCTCATTGGTGATTGTCGGGATCTGAGTCTATTTGTTTGAAGTGGCGGTAGTGCTTGATAAATGGGTAATCTGTTGTCGATAATCTTGTTATACTCCCTAAGAAGTTCATTAGTTCTTCGAAGTTGTGAGGAGCTATTCCAGATAGTACGGGCAGCCAATGGATCGGAGTACACTTTATAGATCCCCTGATGAGCCTGATAGTCTGATTTAGCTAAACGTCAACTAGTTTGGTGTGATGACTGTTCAACCAAACGGGGGCACAGTACTCAGCACATGAATAGATAAGGGCCAAGGCACTGGTTCTTCTAGTGCCTATCGTCTATTGATGTTGGCGATCAGAGAGCACAGAGCACAGAGATCACGAAAGATTCTGATTCTTATTAGATAGATGCTTAACGAAAGATTACAAAGAACTTTTCGCAGTCGGATAAAGGCATTTTTTGCTTTCTCAATACGAGTTCTTATCAATTAATAATTAAAAAATTGTTGTGTTTTTCGTAATCGATGTTACTTGTTATTTATTTATAAATTATTGATTTGTAAAAACATGATTAAAGCAAAAAAATTACTGATTAAATTAACAGTGAGATTATGCTTTTTCCTTATTTGATTCAAAACAAGTCTTTTGTTTAAAAACCCAGACTCACGATGTATTTTAACCACGTTCGATATCGAAGAATTAATGATTCCGTCAACCAATGACAATATTTTGCCCCATGTAAATTTTGATGAATGAATTTCTATCGCAATAATTTTCAAAACAAGTACTTCAACAAAAAAAAATTCAACCCCTTCAAGATTTGTCAACTCATCTTAACCATAATTAATCCAAAGCCTACTACGAACGATTTCATCCATTCTTAACGCTCAATCTATCATGGCAATCTTGATGTAAATTGTGTCTCTTATATAACAAATGAGCATGAATGGATATTAACAGGACCGACCTGAGCAGCTTTGCACATCACCTCTTTGGGGGTTTACCTGCGTTGTGTTGCATTAATTTTAAATATTTATGGAACTTTTTCTTTTCTTTAAGACTCTCCTAGCTTTATGAACAGCCAGTAACTGTCAAAAAGGCACGTCTGGCTGTACATAGATGTGTGTTGGTTCTTATACTTATTTATGGTAGTATTGGTAGTATTGGCAGAAAAAGCATGAAAATAGCAATAATGCTGCGAAGATGAGTAGTCTGAGAAGTATAGCCGGAGTGACTCGGTTGGATAAAGTAAAAAATAGTGAGATAACAGAACGCTGTTGTGTAAAAAAAGATGTGGTTACAAAAATAGACAAAGGAATGCTTAAATGGTTTGGATACGTAGAAAGGATGGATAAAGAAATATTGACGAAACAAATTTATAAGGCGAGTGTGAATGGACAAGTCAGTAGAGATCGACCTCTGCGAACATATCTCAGATCAACATTGTTTTGAAGAAAGGCCAGGTCAAGAGTACCAACAACCTATGAGCATGTATGAGAGCACTAATGAAAGTAGGGGAAGCAAAAGATGTGTGTAAGAACCGTAGCAAGTGGAAGGAAGTGGTCTCTGCCTACCCCTACGGGAAAAAGGCGTGACTATATATATATATATATATATATATATATATATATATATATATATATATATATATATATATATATGTATATATGTGTATGTATGTATGTATGTATGAAACTCTCCTCGATCTTATTTATTAGACTAAGACATTGTTGGGTGGTGCAGTGATTCTGTCTGAAACTAAAGTTTGGAATTAAGTCGTTTAAAAACATTGTTTTCTTTATCCTGTTTGATATCAATTCTTCGAAGAGTTTCGATATGATGGGCAATACACTGTTTGGTATAAATCTCAAAGCAGAATATTGGATTGGACATTTTAAGATAATGGAAATTATTTTCCTGGAATCTATGTCTAAGTCAACAGATAGGTGCAGTTAGGTACGACTTTAAAATTCCATCAGTGTGGCACACTGATAAATCCAAGTTGGTTGAAAGGGCAAGGGTGGGCGTAGCTGGGCTAAATTTTAGGCTCTCAAAATCTCTTTCTTGTAAAAGAAGGGGCAAATATACAATTTTTTGGCCCAGAAACCTTCTGTGGACTCTCCAAGGTCCACTTGAAAGAAGAGGTTCGACGCTGGGAAATAAAAGAAATGGAATCTCACTGGAATAAAGTGCCAGGACAAAGACAGGTGAAAAGAATAGTAAACCTTTCACCAAGGAAAGCTAGACAGATTCTTGAGTTGGACGAGAAAGACTTGAAACTGGTGACGGGACTCCTCACTAGACACTGCCCTCTAAGGTACCACCTAAAAAAGATGCGCAAAACAGAGAGTGATAGTTGCCGCTACTGCGAGAACTTCGCTGAAACTGCAGAACATTTGCTTTGCGAATGCCCAGCGCTTTTCTGCAAAAGGCTCAAGTTTCTGGTAGGGGCCTTCTTAAAGCCCTCCGATGTTAGGAATTTAGCTTCTAGGAAACTGATAAAGTTTGTACGAAGTCTCAGAACCCCGGGCCTCGAATAGATTAAGGGTTATGCACAAAAGATCTAATAGGTCGAGGTGTTTGAGAGGCTTCATAGCCTTCACGACCCCCACAACAATCTACACTGATTGGTCTACAAGAGCTAACCTTCATTAGTTTTGCTTTCATGATTTGTGCGTATTTCCATTCTACCAGATAATAACACAGTCGAAACATCTCAACATCTCAAAGGCTTTTTCCAAGTTTGACTTAGCCCAGCTTCCAAGAAACTGTACTCTTCATTAGTTCATTCAATATTCAAGAAGCAGTGGATATAAAATAACAGGACCTTTTAACATTGTGGGTTAAGTTTGATTGACGAGTCGCTCTGCATAAACGATCTTAAGATAAAGGTAACTAATACTAAACCAAAGTTATGTGTAAATAATTTAGGCTCAAATACATGATGTGCCTCTCAAGTTATATCAGTACAAAAAAATAATAATTCCGTGTGAATAAGTTAGAATAAAGTTTATAGGGGTAACCAACCCATGTGTAAAATGCTCGCGCGCTCCAAATTCAACCAAACTTACAATCTGATCTAAATGATGTAATATTTTATGTCCACCACCAAAGTCGTATATTATTCTTAAACGAGAATGTTGTACCATTTGTATATCATCGTATATAATAGTTTTAATACCACCAGGCTTATGCCCATAAATTACACTTAGACTTGAATATAATTATTCATTAAATATAATTGATGTTTCAACCAAGTATTTTTTTGTGGAAACACCAACCGGATGATTCTACCGAAAGCTTAAAAATAACATAATAATATTTTGTAATCTCAGTAAGTACGTAATCCACAGGGTAAAAACAAAAGAACCAAGTTTATTAATATTTTAAATTTTGAATAAATTTTTAAATGTCTGATGTAGATTCATACCTTTTCTAATCCGATCTTTTCATCATAGTGTTTCTCCTTGGGTTTGGTAATTCTAAACTCTCAGTACATAAACTAACAACTTTGCTTCCAGTATTTCTTAGCAATAAATTTTATTTTTACAAATCACTTATTTATTCACTCTACAATTACCTTAAAATACTTTACTTTAAACTAACTTTTACTTAAACTTTTAAAACTGCCACTTCTTCGCGACCGCTGTCTTTTTTATATTTCTAAATCATCGTTCTAGAAAAATCGCCACCATTCGAAACTATTGGACCTTTTTCTAGAAAGTGCCCGAATAATCCTTTTACCATTTCAGAACCATTAGACGCAGTAATCTAGAATTTGCCGGTCTTTTTTTTGTTCCAATCGCCGCGCCGGCAGTCCTCCAATTGTGATCGACAGGCTCGTAACAATAGTTTAGGCGATCTGTGCTTCGTGTTTCCTTGATTTAAGCTACCCCTATACTTTTGATTAAGTTCTCAATATACATATGTCCCATCCGTCTCATTCTGCGACTTCTAACATTGGCAATGATGTTGAATAAATCTTGGTTTTTTTTTAATCTTCCAATTTTCGTTTTTACATACTGATACTGGTAACGCTACTTCTTTATTTTAGGAAAAAGAAAATCTTCAATCCATTCCTTGATTTAAACAACCTTATTATTACAGCCGATAGACGCGTGCTACAGGCAACTAATTATTCACTTAGTTCCCCAGATAGGCGCTTGCTATAGGCAACCAATTATACATAAGTCACAAGCAAAACCAATAGAACAGCTGACATCAGCGCTGCTATTACTAAACTACTGACCACTGTCGTTTTGGTGACTTCGTCCTTCGTCTTCGCAGAGAAAACAAGTAAGTTTACCTTTAAAACATCACGTGGTAAAAATGTACTTCAATAAAATTGGAAAAAATCAATTAATTTAAAAGCCATCAGCCAGTGAAAATTTTCTAAAGAGACAGGAGGTTTTAAACTGTAAGCTCATTGTATAAATTTTACAATAGATTATCGAAAAAAAGTGTGGTTATTTAATTTATTTTATAAACGAAATTCACGGCGGTAAAGCCAGAAAAACTGACAGCCTACATATACGAACCAGCCAACTAGCTATCGAAGATTTAACATCTTATCGAGGAACGGCGAGATTCAGCAAAGGCAGGAAGCTACATCATTCTACGACTTCTTCTTCATCCATCTTCTAGCTTCCTTACTGTTTGCTTGCCATCGCGTCGACACTATTCTTTTTTTAATATCTGACTAAACTAATTTAACTAAAACTGAAATGCCGCTGAGCGCCAAGTAATTTTTGTAATAAAATTACTAAAAAAAATGAATGAAACCTCGAACAATTTTAACCGTAGATATCTGTAAATTTTAATACAAAGTCTTAAAAAGTAGCTCTAACGTTGTTATCACCTTTTTTGAAATAAAAAAAAACAATTAGTTTAATACAAAAAAAATGAAAATAGGTCAAAACAATTTGACTACAGAAAACTATTAACAGTATAAAAAATTCACAAATGGTACATAAAAAAAATTATAAAACGGAAAAAAAATTTAACTTAGACTGTGTGTCCCAGCAATGGCAATCCCAAATTGTTAAACGGGCACCATCAATATGGGATCATCAACAGGGCTCATTTGTGGCATCTCGTATCTCCAGCAGGACTTCCATTCTTAGTGGCGGTTATCCTTTTTAGGGTAACTTATTCGTTGGTAACTTATTTTTTGGTAACTTATTCTTGGTATTCGTTGCTAACTTATTTTTTGCGAGGATATTCAGGTATTCGTTAGTAACTGTACAAAAGAAAGAAAAAAACAAATAAAAAAAAAATTTAGACATTCAGGCTTTCCATTTTTCCATCATTAACATATGATTAAAAAAATTAAACAAGATACAAAATCTTCTAAGTAGTCTGAACAATCAAACAACCATAATTGTGAGTAGGTACTGGTACTTACGTGTTTCGACAGGATAATACTCAGTTTTCAGCGAAGATCAATGTATGGGCTGAAAATAAGATAATTGGACCACCTCTTATTGACCAAAATGAACTTCGTGAGAAGGGCTGGATTGTGCGGTGAACTGTAACCTCTAGGGGTGAGCCACAATAGACCTACTAAAGGTCGCAGTGGAGGGGCAATCACGCCCCATTCACATGATGCCTAACCTAACCTATTGACCAAAACCTAACGGTAGAATTGTACCTACAATTATTAGAAAATGAAATTGATCCACTTTTTACCCAGTCACTAGAACGACAAGCTGATAAACAGGGTATGGTAGTAGATAAACAAAATATATACCTTTAACAAGACGAAGCTACACCACATTACGCACTAGTTGTAAGACAATGGTTAGAAAAATTATTTCCAAGACATTGGATTGGCAGAAGGGGTTTTATAGAATGGCAGGCAAGATCTCCAAATCTAACATCACTTGACTTTTTTCTGTGGGGCGATTTAAAAACATTAGTTTACAAAATTCCTCCCGAAAACATTAAAGAACTAAAGCCTAGAATAACTTTGTAAAGACTTCGAGAAGAATAAAAATTTCACTAAAGAACCCGCCATTTTTTCTTTGTGTACCGATAGATGGCGGTGTTAACGTCATTCGGTGGTATTTTTTTCCATGCTATGACATTTATTGTTATACTTATGGGGGGTGAGTATTATGACAATGACTTGAATTACGTGATCAGTCGCTCGATTTGCCGCCCCCTTGGTGTGCCGCTTTGTACGCCCGCTTAAGGCGGCCCTGCTTCGACAGCTAAACAGTTTAATCCAATTGCCCCAGTTTTTTTTTTTTTTTTTTATGAAAATAGTCGCAAAAAGGGTAGACCTATCGTGTGGGCCGCGGACGGCCCGCACTGCGACTATTAGAAGGGAAAGGGATTATAGAAAGGAAATGATTGTGGACACGCTTTTTAAAAAGTTGTAGGTCATAGTTCTTTGGAAAAACTGATTTTGGAAGCTTATTCCATTCCGTAGCAGCCCTGTAAAAGAAGGATTCTTGATGAAGATTGGTCCTTGTAGTGTCAATCTTGAGAGTAAATGGGTGAGACTGATCAGCGTGCCGAGTTCTTCGGCCGAATGTGGCCAATGGTGGTACAAGAGTTCTTATTTCTCTGGAGCATCTGCCATGGAAATATCTGTAGAGCAATGACTGGTCTGCAACTCTTCTTCTATGTTCTAGAGGGTGAAGGATATCTGTGAGAGTTGAGCTGTTTATCAAACGAATGGCTCTTTTCTGAATGGAATCTAGAAGACGAAGAGAATGCCTTAGTGCTGAACCCCAAATGTGCGAGCAATACTGCAGTAGAAGTCGGATTTGAGCCTTGTACGTCGTTAACAGTTGATCAGGAGTAAAAAACTTTCTGGCTTTCCACAGAAAACCTAGCCTCTGGCTTGCCGACTTTGCGATGTTAGCAACATGGTCATGCCAAGACATATTATTGGACACCGTGACTCCCAAAATCGAGATGGAGGGACTTGGTTCAAGGGTATTTCCGGACATTGTGATGGGATGATTTGAGAAATTCACTTTCTTGGAAAACGTGGCACTTTGTTGGCCTGATGATTTTGATCCAGGGAAAAATTCCCGTTACACGCGCTTGGGTAATTGTTTCAAATTTCAGTCATCACCAGAAAGGCAGGCAAATAGGCACGAAAAAGCATTTTAATTCTTTAAGGCCCCTATCCACGGTCAAACAATTTGCGCAAATTCGGTGTTTGTGCAAATAATTTGATCGTCGATGGGACCGTTTGATGGTTGTGCAAACTGTTTGAGTAAAATCGGTCTGGATCTAAATCTTTTGCGCAAACGACCCTTGTTTGACTACCCGTTTGACCGTGGATGGTATTATTGTGCAAACTTCGGATAGTATACGGAGATATTGCTTCTCTCATATTTGTGGTGATTTTCTGTATGAAGGGAGTAATCATTTCGAGTAACTCGCTGAACGTAGCTGCGTCCTTTCGAAGGTAGTTTCTATAGTCCGCAGCTGAGGTAAGCCTGAGCTCTGTGACCAAGCGGTCATGACCAAATTTGTTCCTCTTCACCCACATGTTTGGCTTTCTTCTTTTTTTAGCACGTTTTTCTGTCCCCAGTGCAAGGATAATCGCGGCACAACAATCGTCCGTGTCCGACATGCTCACAGGATGTTGAAAACGAAACTGATGTTTGCACAACGGGTTGCAACGTGGATGGGCTCGCGTTGGTACGAACAGGCATTTGCACAAACACCGAATTTGCGCAAATTGTTTGAACTACACAAACATTGAAACAAACAATTTTATTTTATAATTTAGTCGAAGTACGGGATTCGTAATTTCAAAATAAGTTAATGAAAGTTTAAGAGACTATCCTAAATTAGAGGGAAAATTTGTAGGCAAATGTTATTCACGAGCACCTGTGTTAATAAAAAGTAAATAAAACGAGGGTGTTTTCGTGTTTTCGAAAGGGTCCAGATTGACCATCCCGCAACGCTAGACATTACGTCGCCTTCTTTCTCGTTTATATCGAATTGAATGGGATCCTTTTTCGTTTACTGAATGGTCTACGATGGTGCAACAGACAGGCGTTAGCCTTCGCGTAGCATGGGTGACTCGTTAAAATTTTTCGAAATTTAATTACTAATAATTATTAATTATTATTATTATTATTATTAATTATTACAATAAGGTACGGGCAGGGACCCTAAGACCCATAAGCCCTGAATTGCACTATACAATGATTACAAAAATTAAAGTAATTAGAAAATTAAAAATAACAACAAGAGATTAATTAGGAAATAAAAAAGCATCCAGTCTGTTCTTAAAAATATTGACAGATGGTGCCGTTAGAATATCCTCAGGTAGACAGTTCCATGTTGAGAAAACACGATTACATAAAAAATGTTGCCTTGTCCTACAAGTGAATATTTCTTTTTTCAGTTTCCATTTGTGTCCTCCGGGCCGATTATCAGTGTCTACAAAAAATATGCTTCTTAAGTTTCCATAATTAAAATTTAAAATGCGGAAGGTGATCATCCGTCCCCACGAAGACGACGTTGTACAAAAGTCGGTAAATCCATAAGGTTTAGTCTTTCTGTACAACTAGGCCTTCTGCGCCCGAAGGTTAGTCTGGTTGATTGACGCTGAACTTTTTCGAGAAGTTCTTTATCCAGCACTAGTTCCGGACACCATGCAGTTCCACAATACTCCATAATTGGACGAATATAAGTTTTATGTAATAAAATCTACACTAAAGTTTAAATTTAATTATTGCGTATTGTCCAATCATATCGCTACCAGTTGACTTTAAACACATTTATATACATGAAAATATATAGTGCCTGTGTTATTGAATTTTTTTCGGTAACGATTTTAATTTTATCATTAAATCCTTTTTCGGTATGAATGGCTATTAATTTATTTGTTGAAAGGTCCCCGAAATGACTAATTTAGTGCCCTAAAAGCCATCACGCTCGCGGTATACGTAACTTATGCCGTATCACGGCGTATTAGCCACGGAAAGAACAGTCGAGCATCGGTATTTATAAACTAAACAATCGCGAGTAACAATGTTGTCGAAGAAGAAAGAAGCAACAATGGACCGGAAACCCTTAAAATGTGTGAAAGAACCATTCGAGATGTTACAAAAGGTGTGGTCACTTTTCACAGAAAACAAAATATATCTTTTTCTACCTGCCCCGTAGCATTCCATTGGGAGTTGCTATTGATACAGAATGTTCTTTTTTCATGGAATTTCTTTATAGAGAATGGTCTCCATTCAAAATTTGTAGTAAGAAGCTCCCATTGACGTTCATAGTTGATAGTGATTTTACTTGTGTTTGACGATTCTTTAGTTCTTATCTTCTTGAATTGTAACACTGTTATTGTTTGGAGGTATTGTTACACAATTTTTTCGCACCCACGTCTCTCATTTTTTTACACTAGCGTTGCTTTTATTTATAAAACGTAGGTATTAAACAATTCACGTGCTAAATGACTACAAAAAAACTCCGTAATGATTTGATCTCATAATGTGTGTAACAGCCAAAAAAAATAAATTTATTATTTCAATTATTAAGCATACGGAGTGATTTATCAAGAATGTCTAATCTATGAATTGTAGATTTTAAACCTCAAAATATGATGATTCTGCCCAACACACCTCATACAAATATTGCTAGTTACCGAGATACCGGGTGTTTAAAGTTTAAATATGGATTTTGATTTTCGCTATATCTGTCTATGCGTATTGAAAAGATGGAAGGAATACTTCGAAAGTTTATTTGAGAAAGAGGATACACAAGTACAGGCCCAATTCGAAGACATGAGTGAAAGTTGCAATGAAAGTGAAATTACTACGACAGAAATTGTGGAAGCGTTGAACAGTATGAAATTGGGTAAAGCTGCTGGGTACGACAGGATAACAGTTGAAATGCTGAAGGCTGGACAAAACGTGGTAGCTAGTCTACTGGACCGCCTTTTTAACCTTTGTTGGAGAAGTGGTAGTGTACCAGACGACTGGTGCAAGGCCGTTATCGTGCCGCTTTACAAGGGAAAAGGTTCGCAGCAGGACTGTAAGAACTACCGAGGTATTAGTTTACTCAGCATAGTCGGCAAACTGTATGCAAAGATATTGATCAAAAGAGTAACGAATGAAACTGAGAAGATGATATGGG
Organism: Agelastica alni; assembly: GCA_950111635.1. Taxonomy (NCBI): domain Eukaryota; kingdom Metazoa; phylum Arthropoda; class Insecta; order Coleoptera; family Chrysomelidae; genus Agelastica; species Agelastica alni. The sequence goes on from OX467716.1 coordinate 24,129,133, forward strand.
ATGTGCAAGCAGGATTTAGAAGAGAAAGGAGATGTATGGATCAGGTCTTTTCCTTACGAGTTATAGTCGAAAAATTCTTGGCTAGAAGTCAGAAGGTCTATTGCGCTTTTATAGACTTGGAAAAGGACTATAACAGAGTGGTGAGGAGTGAATTGTGGTCTACATTGTCTATGTATGGGGTGAGTGGTAGTTTAATACGAGCACTGAAATCACTTTACGAGGATTCCACTGCTTGTGTCAGGATAAACGGAGCTTGCACGGACTGGTTTAACATCGAAAAAGGTGTGAGACAGGGATGTGTGGCTTCGCCATGGCTGTTTAACTTATACATAGACAATTGTTTAAAAGATCTGAAAGAGAGTGCGTATGGATTAAAAATGAATGATTTGATCGTCAAATGCCTTCTTTACGCCGATGATCAAGTCATATTAGCGTTAACTGAAGAGGAGTTGCAGGCGATGGTTAATGTTATGCATGATTCCCTGAAAATCAAAAAGATGAAAATAAATGTGAGCAAAACGAAAGTAATGATTACTCTAAAGAAGTCAAAATGCGAATAAAGAAATCATGAACAAACTTCAACAGGATGAGAAAGATACTCTGCACAAGGGATCTGAATTTGAACCTAAGAGTTAAACTGGCAAGTTGGTATATTTTCTCGACGTTACTCTACGGCATGGAAACTTGGACGCTGAACGCGGCAACCATTAATAAACTGAAATCATTCGAATTGTGGTTCTATAGAATAATCCTAAAGATATAATAGGCGGAATATGTAACAAACAACGAAGTCATGAGGAGAAAAAACAAAGGAATGGAAATTATGGAAACCATTAAAACTAGAAAACTACAATACCTGGGACACATTACATGTGGGAAACGATACACCATGCTTAAATTAATTATATATTTATATCGATTTACAACGTTCTACGACGTCTTTCGATACAGTTGCCATCTATTTCTATCTCTCCGCGAGTCTTCATCTATGTCACTATTTTTAATTTCATTATCTACGCCTTTTCTTCAACTTTATCTCGGTCTTCCACGTTTTCTGTGTCCTGGCGGTGTCCAATTCAATATTTGGTTACCGACCAAATACTCTGTACATGACCGTACCATATCAGTTGTTTTGTCTTAATGTCGTCTACAATTGTATGTTATATTTTCATTATCTTTCTGATAGGGTGGTTTGTTATTCGTTCTCTTCTGGACTTTCCCGCAGATCTCCGCCAAAAATCCGTTTCTGTGGCTTTTAGCATTTGTTCTGTTTTGTACTTTATTGGCCAGACTTCACTGCCATATGTTATAATGCTTCGGATTATGGTATTATATATTTTGTGATTATTGGTTTTAGATATCGTCTGATCCCAGAGAATTCCATTTAGTACTGATATTGCTCACCTAATTTGTATGTTTACCTCTCTTATTGCGTGGTCTAACGTGCCGTCATTCAATATTTCTAAGCAATCATGCAAGGAAAAATCCAGGGCAAAAGAAGTGTAGGAAGGAGAAGAATTATCTGCCTACGGTCTCCCAACCAAACTGCGCCAATGGCTCTTGAGCTTCATGCAAGATCGCTCCTTACATGTGGCAGTTGACGGTATTTCTTCTAATGCGTTTAAAACTAATGCCGGGGTCCGCCAGGGTTCCATCCTGTCCCCCACCTTATTTCTTTTACATATCAACGACCTCTTGAAAACCACCACGAACCCCATTTATAGTTTCAAAGACGACAGCAAGCACACTTGTCTTAACTTTTAAATCCTATCAATCACTTTCGGTGAATGATACAAATAGACTCAGGCAGGAACAGGTTGATTCCATCAATAGAGATCTTGAAGCAATCGTCGAGTGGGGAACCAACAATCTTGTTCAGTTTAACACCCAGAAAGCACAAGAAAGTGAATTCCTCAAATCATCCCATCACAATGTCCGGAAATACCCTTGAACCAAGTCCCTCCATCTCGATTTTGGGAATCACGGTGTCCAATAATATGTCTTGGCATGACCATGTTGCTAACATCGCAAAGTCAGCAAGTCAGAGGCTAGGTTTTCTGTGGAAAGCCAGAAAGTTTTTTACTCCTGATCAACTTTTGACGACGTACAAGGCTCAAATCCGACCTCTACTGGAGTATTGCTCGCACATTTGGGGTTCAGCACCAAGGCATTCTCTTCGTCTTCTAGATTCCATTCAGAAAAGAGCCATTTGTTTGATAAACAGCTCAACTCTCACAGATACCCTTCACCCTCTAGAACATAGAAGAAGAGTTGCAGACCAGTAATTGCTCTACAGATATTTCCATGGCAGATGCTCCAGAGAAATAAAAACTCTTGTACCACCATTGGCCACATTCGGCCGAAGAACTCGGCACGCAGATCAGTCTCACCCATTTACTCTCAAGATTGACACTACAAGGACCAATCTTCATCAAGAATCCTTCTTTTACAGGGCTGCTACGGAATGGAATAAGCTTCAAAAATCAGTTTTTCCAGAGAACTATGACCTGCAATTTTTTAAAAAGCGTGTCCACAATCATTTCCTTTCTATAACCCCTTCCCCTTCTAATAGTCGCAGTACGGGTCGTCCGCGGCCCACACGATAGGTCTACCCTTTTTGCGACTATTTTCATTAAAAAAAAATATCATAGCTGCACAATTTTAGGGAATGGTATGGATGCTTATCAAACGAATATCAGAATAGCTGTGATGATTGCCAACCTCCGCCGCGGAGAAGACATGTGAAGAAGAAAAAGATACATGAAGGCGAAAATCTCAACGACCCATTCAAACATTTTTCGTTATTCTAGCAAAGAAATAATTTGTTCGTGAATAATTGTGTCATTGTAAAATATCAGCAGATGCAAATATTTTCAATCGTGTCGATAATGTTGATGGAATTGTGCAATTTTGCATTCGTATCAACGGATTTATGCAATTGGGAGATACTTGGGTAGTGAGATATTAGGTTGAAAGATATAACTTTTGGCGTTTCGATCATAAATCGGTCTATAGAAGCACAAAAATCCTTTGCACAACGATTTGATATATTTGACAATGTTACATCCCATTTAACTCACGATAACGACCGAAGAACATCTCAATTCTCCCATTAACACCACATTTAAAATCTTATGACTTTTTTACGACAATGCCCCATAAATCGCACATCGAAAAATGTACGCCCAAGTCTGATTCAAAAAAAAAAAAAAGATTACAAAAAAATGTCATGAATGAGAAAATCCATTGTAAAGAAACGTCGATCAGAAGACGACCGTCAAAGGGTAGCGAACAATGAAAAAATATATCACGGGGCAATTTTAAATTCATTTGGGGCATATTGCCCCGTGGGGTAACCTTGTAACAAATCAAAAAAATTACCATAACATTGATCAATAACCGATCGAGCCGTTTCTAAATTTTATAAACGTTTAGGGGCGTGCGCTGCGCGTTCATTCTGCTTCGACTTCATTTAAATGTGACTTCCGAATTCTTTGGATACAGAACACATGTTTTAAATTCATTGTTGCGATCTGATTTTTATATTTGGTTGTAAAGTATCGATTACCTACGGTAAGACACGGTAAACGTTTAAATTCCAAATTTACATTACTAATTCACATCCAGATGTTGCGCGTCTATATTCCTAATCGGAATCGAAAAAGATACAAACATATTGAACGAAATAATATCCAAATACGTTAGAGATATTCTATATCCACTTAAAACTTTTGAATTTATTCTTCAGAAAGATTGAAAATTATGTATGCAACCTTTTTAATATCTGGTCTTCGGATCAAAGAATCGACGAGTTGGTTCAAGCTGGAATATTAAGAATTATTGGTTTGTTTTTTTCTTTTCCAATGATAGCGATACGAGGGCAGTTTAATAAGTCAGTGACTTTTTGAATTTCCCGCGCAGTTACTCCAAATGCAACAGTGCTGCCGTCAACTATAATCTATCAGCGGGCAACTTTCTAATTTTGAGCAAGCTACGTCGTGCAGTTGGTGTTTGATAGCCGTTCAAAGCAGACAAAATCGTGAATTTTTACGAAAATGGAAAAAAGTGAATTTCGTGTGCTGATTAAGCATTACTTTTTACGTAAAAAATCCATCACTGAAACTAAGGAAAGACTTGATAAATACTACGGGGACTCGGCACCATCAATTTCAATGGTTAAGAAGTGGTTTACAGAGTTCCGTTGTGGTCGCGTACCAGCACTAGTGACGCCGAACGTCTAGGTCGCCCAAAAGAAGTGATCACGTTGGAAATCGTCGATAAAATCCATGAAATGATATTGGATGATCGGAGAATGAAAGTGCGTGATTTGGCTCATGCTGTAGGTATCTGAAATGAACGGGTACATCATATTTTACACGAATATTTGGACATGAAAAAACTCTCTGCGAGATGGGTGCCGCGATTGCTCACACTCGACCATAAGCGCAATCGTGTGACCACTTCAAAAGAGTGTTTAGCGATGTTCAGCCGTAATCCGGACAAATTTTTTCGCCGTTTTGTTACTGTGGTTGAAACATGGATCCATCACAACACGCCAGAGACCAATGAACAATCGAAACAGTGGGTTGCTCGGGGTGAACGTGGACCAAATAAGGCGAAACAGAGTCTGTCAGCCAACAAGGTCATGGCCACAGTTTTTTGGGATGTACGCGGTGTCATTCACATCGATTACCTCAAGAAAGGTAAAAAGATCACCGGCGAATATTATTCAAAGCTTTTGAACAGACTCGACGTTGATTTAAAGCAAAAACGGCCGCATTTGGCGAAGAAGAAATTGCTGTTCCATCAAGACAATGCACGTGTGCACACTTGTCTAGTCACGATGGCCAAAATCCACGACTCGGGATACGAATTGCTACCCCATCCAGCATATTCTCCAGATTTAGCCCCCTGCGACTATTTTCTGTTTCCAAACCTAAAGAAATGGCTGGGCGGTAAGAGATTTGAGTCGAATGAAGAAGTCATTACCGAAACAAACGCGTATTTTGAGAGCTTTGAAAAAACCTATTATTTGGAGGGAATAAAAAAATTAGAAAAACGCTGGACTAAATGTGTATCGAGCTAAAAGGTGATTATGTAGAAAAATAAAATGTTTATTTGCGGAAAAAATTTGTTTTATTCAAAAAGTCACTGACTTATCAAACCGCCCTCGTACTTTTTTATTTACCGTATTAGATAAATTCTAACGGCGAAAAAAAATTGACGGTGATCTGTATCATATCTGTATCTGTATCATAAAATAAAATACAGAACCGATGTACATTCTCTAAACTTAAGACATAGAAATACTCTAACTATACCACGTCACCACACTGAGTCTTTCAAACGATCCTTTTCTTATTATATTGTTAACTGTCTCTATAATTTACCTCACGATTACAGTAACTCATCACTACATAAACTCAAACGAGCTCTATTTGACTATTATTTTTTTTTCTATTAATTTAATTATTTTTCTATTATTCTATTTGCTGTCTTTGACTTTCTTTTGGGGTTAGATGGAAGAGCAGATGTATGTTAAATATCAAGTATATAGTTAACCTTATTTATTATTACATACAAACTGAATCTCGCCCTAAATATATGTAAACAAAATGTAATTCTTTTTTATAATTGGTAAAAAAGACATTTATTATTATTATTATTATTAGTGGACCTTAGACGTACGACTACGCCAAAATCGTTATTAATCGCAACTGGAAAAAATTAGAAACCAAGATGGTAGTAAGGTAAGGTGAACATATTTTTAAATGGGCAAAGCGGGAACGAAAGGGGGGCGGGTATAAACAAAGATTTTTATACAGAATAAAAATAATATCGTAATATTTTTTTTATTTTTAACATAAGTACAATTTATACCTTATAATACGGTCACCTTATAGTACGGTAAAAGGAGAGGAATGCGTTTTAAAGAGATGGAAGAAATACTTCGAAAGTTTATTTGAGAAAGAGGATACACGAGTACAGGCGTTGAACAGTATGAATTTGGGGAAATTGGGATGTTTATTTTAATAATTAACTGCTACTCTTTAGCTATCGACTGCTGACAATTAACCAATGTTCAACGGTTTATATCGTCCAATCGATTATTCATTTTCTTTTCACAAATGTTTGTTTTTTTAAAATTAGGCGCCGTGCAAACTCTATTAAACCGTAAAGATCAACGTCCAGTCAGACATAATAAATAAAAAAAAATACAAGGTAATACGTAATTATAATACGCAAGGCGATTAATTTTCGCATAAATTTTCCCAAACCGGATTATATTGTTTAATATTCATTTTTAAATGAAAACAAAATATTTATATTTATGCGGACGACGTCTTTGTTGAGAATAAAAGCGTGAAATAAATTTATTGTTGCACTAATAGCGCCGACTTTAGTTTTGCAGTGCGTTTTGTCTGAAAACGATAAATAAAGAATTTTTTTAAATTTATTGACGCTACTTATGTACGTAACAGAGCCAAATTTTCAGAAGAATAAAATAAGAACTTGCAGCTTTAGAACTTGCGAAGGCTATAATATAACTCGTATATTCGAACTAGCCAAGTCAGACCTTAAACTTCAATATATTATCCTAAGTTATTAGAAGAAATAATATTTTATGTTGTTAAAAAATATTTTATGTTGTTATAAATAAATTTCAGTACTGACCGTTGAAGTTGGCACCCATTTAGATCTCACTTCTTTTGTTGTTGAAGTCAACAACCAAGGAATATATCATAATATTGAACTTCGCTCTCATTTTTTATGTTTTTGATGGGATTTTTTTTTGTAGTATTCCATAAGTGTTCTATTAAATTCAGATGCGGTGAACAACTTAACTACCTTCCGTGACTTTTGTAGCTGAAAAAATATTTATTCAAGGCCAAAGGACAAAATTATCAGTATTTCTCATATTTGACCTTAGAGCAAATTCGAAGGGATTCAAAGAAGGAGATCGAGTATGGCTGTATAAATCCACAACGATGGAAGGGTGTGTCTCCCAAGTTGATACCATCTTGGGAAGGACCATATGAGGTGATAAAAAGAATAAATGATGTGGTTTAAAGAATCCAACGCAGTCCCAGACCCAAGATGAAAGTCGTCCACTTAGAGAGATTAAAGCCTTACAATGGTGAGGTGGCGCAAGTATTCGATCGGGACGATCAAATTTGAGAGGGGGATGATGTTACGATCCGGCCCTGTTGTCTGTCGCGACAGCGTGTCGATCACAATTGGGGGACTGCCGGCGCGGCGATTGGAACAAAAGAAAAGACCGGCAAATTCTAAAATACTGCGTCTAATGGTTTCAAAACGGTAAAAGGATTATTCGGGCACTTTCTAGAAAAAGGTCCTATGGCTTCGAATGGTGGCGATTCTTCTAGAACGATGATTTGGAAATATAAAAAGGGCAGCGGTCACGAATAAGTTTAGTTTTAAAAGTTCAAGTTAAAGTTTAGTTAGTTTAAAGTAAAATATTTGAAGTAATCCAAGTGATTTGTAAAGTCAAATTTATTGCGTAAAAATATCAGAATAAAAGTTGCTAGTTATTGTACTAAGAGTTCAGAATTACCGAACCCAAGAAGAAAATATCGTAACAATAGTTTAGACAAAGAATTTCTCTACTAAAGTAATAATACAATACAAGCTGGCATTATTATAAATGGCGAAATCATAAACAACCTTCGCTACGCAGACGATACGGTACTGTTGGCCTCCAGTCAGGAAGATTTACAACGGATACTGGATGCAGTCATCGAAAAATGCGCAATGGCCGGACTCAGATTAAATGCAAAAAAGACCAAAGTATTAGTAATTAGCAAGCAACCTCATGACATAGCTAACATAACAGTTGGGGGTGAACTATTGAAGCAAGTAAACCAAATAAAATATCTAGGCAACATAATAACAACAGCGCGGATAGTCAAACTGAAGTGAAATCAAGAATTGAGCAGGCTCGAGCAGCATTTAAAAACATGAGTAGGGTCTTGTGCTGCAGAGATCTGAAGTTAACTCTAAGAATCCGACTTCTCAGATGTTATGTCTTCTCCACCCTGCTGTACGGTATGAAAGCCTGGACTATAAACAAGTACGAAGAAAGACGACTTGAAGCCTTTGAGATGTGGGCTTACAGGAAAATATTAAAAGTTTTATGGACGGAAAAAGTATACAACTTGATAATACTCCAACGTCTGAATAAATCCACCGAAATTCTTATCACCATCAAAAGAAGGAAACTGCAATATTTCGAGCATGTTATGGGAGGCGAAAAATACCGATTACTGCAGAACATCATGCAGGGAAAAATTTATGGTAAAAGAAAGCCGGGCCGCAGAAAAGCATCATGGCTCAACAATCTCCGTGGTATAAACTCAACTCAAGCTCTCTGTTCAGACTTGCCGTTGACAGAGTAAGGATAGCCTTGTTGGTGACCAACGTTCTAGGACATGGTACTGAAGAAGAAGAAAGTAATAATTCTTTCCCCCTGTACTTATGATAACCGAACATAGGGCATTTTGTCAAATAAAGCACATAATTAATTTATTTGGTCTTTATTGATTTTGAGCGGGCTTTCGACACACTATCGCATCACGCAGTGTATGAGCTTCTCAGGGAAACTGGCATTCCAATCAAAATGATTCAAATTATAAAACAGCTCTATTCAAACTCTGCATGTCAAGTACTTCACAAAGGAATACCAAGCGAACCTACAACAATCTCAAGCGGAGTGAAGCAGGGTTGTGTCCTCTCTCCAATGCTCTTTAATATCGTGCTGGATTCCGTTCTCCGCAAAGCTAATGACCAGGACAGAGGAATAAGATGGGGTTTCAATGGCCGGCTAGAAGACCTAGACTACGCCGACGATATCTGTTTTCTGGCTCACTCCTTTGAAGATATGATGCAGAAGCTCGTCAGATAACCGAGCATAGGGCATTTTGTCAAATAAAGCACATAATTAATTTATCATTTTGACTATAATTATTTAACTACCGAATAGAAATATCAAGGAAGCAGCAAAAACTCTCATTAACTTTTTATGAATGCAACTGTTTTTGTTAGTATACACATTCGTCTTTTATTTGCTTATTATGTTTTGCACAAAAAAACATATTTCTTTTAAATACTGGGTGATTCCAGTTTGGTTGTATGTTTGGTTTTATGTCAAAAAACGTAGATTTAAATTTAACTAGCTTAGAGACTTTTTAATAAGTTATGCAATTACATTAACCACTTATTGGAAACAATAGCACATTGAATACTTTTCTGCATGTCTTTGGGAAATATGCTTTACGTCTTCTGTATCTGTTAATAACAAAATGATCATAAATCAAAAATATTGGTAATTTTCAACGGAAAACAATAAAATTTCTTCTCGCAGACATTTACCACCTTTTAACAGCATATTTAACACAACAATATGTTACAAAAAAATTTTGTAGTGACATCACATTCACGAATGGTTACATAAATAAACATTTTTCGACGAATCAATTTAGAATGGATTCGTTGTAAAAGGATTAAGGTTAACCCTGAACAACCATTAACTCAAGAATAAATTATTCTAAAACAACAAAAAACAATTTAATAAGTTACCGATTTTAAACAGGATCTCTTTTTGTACAGGGTGTTTAAAAAACTATTTTGGCATAATATTTCTTTTATTCTCGACATTCTTTCCTTTTCATTTGCATTGTTATCCTCTTCAAATATTATCCTTTGTCACACCTTATAATGCCATTCGACGTTGCACCTGGGCTTTTTAAAAATATTTCATACACGATTTCGTAAAATGAAACCGACCCACAGAGATTATCGATTTCCGAGAATGTAGATTTTGTTATGATAACTACTTTATGTAATAGTTATTTATCATTGTACATGGCTATGTTTTTGCTACAAATAGAAATTAACAATTTAATGGTAGGTAAGTTTCGAATATACATCGAATATACGCCTGTACGAGAATACCGAAAAATTTCCCATCAATCGTGGAGTAAGACAAGGTGATAACATCTCGCCCAAGCTATTCACAGCGGCTCTGGAAACCGTATTTAAGAGTACTGAATGGCAGAATATCGGCCTTAACATTGATGGCCAAAGGCTAAATCATTTAAGATTCGCTGACGATATTGTTCTAATTTTAGACAATCTGCAAGACACAGTATTCATGATAGAAACACTTAAAAATTCATTTGAGAAAGCTGGACTAAAAATGAACTTCGAGAATACAAAATTTCTTACAAATATGGTAATGAGTGATAACATAAACATCAATGATAATGTTATACATCAAGTACAAACATATAAATACATAGGACACGAAATAAAAATAGGAAAAGATAATCAAACGCATGAAATAAACAGGAGAATAGGCTTAACCTGGGCGGCATTCGGAAAGCTGAGTCATATTTTAAGAGGCAACATACCAATATGTCTCAAACGTAAAGTATACGATCAGTGTATCTTACCGGTGCAAACATACGGTGCGGAAACCTTAACACTAACAAAAAAATCAGTAAGTAAGCTGAGAATAAGTCAACGAGCAATGGAACGTGCTATGTTAGGGATAAGCCTAAGAGATCACTTACCAAGTAAACAAGTCCGAAGACGATCAGGAGTTCAGGATGTCATTGAAAAATTCGCGAACTTGAAATGGAACTGGGCGGATCATCTGGCGAGACTTCGAGATGATAGATGGACCAAACGAGTCATGGAATGGAGACCAAGAGACAGCAAAAGAAATCAAGGAAGACCTCCAACTAGATGGGCGGACGATCTAAGAAGGGTGACTAAAAACTGGATGCAAGTTGCCCAGAACAGGAGAACCTGGAACAATTTAAGGGAGGCCTATGTCCAGCAGTGGACGCAAACGGCTGCATGATGATGATGATGATGAAGTTTACACTACTATTATTGCTTTGCTGTTTCTCTACTGTTACTATTCCATTAATGTATTACTATTTTTTTGATGTCCCAATGTTATTGATATTGATAATCTGTTGCTATTCTATTGTTATACTGATCCTCTGGTGATGTTATACGGTTTTCTTCTTTTGTTTTTCCATTCTTTCTCTGTGAGAAATGTTTCTGCTATGGTTTATTGCTATTTCACTGTTTCTGTTGTTTTATTATCCTGTTTAACTGTTTTATTACATATGTTTAAATACTACCTTACTTCTGGTCTATTCCCTTAGAACTTTTTTATTTTGCTGTTGTTTTAATGCTCTATGAGAAATGTTTCTGCTGTTGTTTTGTTGCTATTCCACTTATAAGATCATCTGTCTCTGTTGTTGTGTTCTGCGTTCTGCTGTTCAAGTGCTTAATTACATATGTTCAACTACTACCTCACTTATGATCTATTCTTTTGTAACTTTTTTATTCTGCTGTAGGATTACTGCTCTATGAGAAATGTTTTTGCTGTTGTTTATTGCTATTCCACTGATAGTTCATCTGTCCTTGTTGTTGCATTCTGCTATCTGCTGTTCAACTCCTTTATAAAAAATGTTTAAACACTTTTTTACTTCTGATCTTCTGTTTCCTTATAAGTATTCTACTGTTCTGCTTTTCAACTGCTTTATTACCTATGTTCAAATACTATCTTACTTTTGATCCTCTGTCCTGTCATAACTTTTTTATTTTGCTGTTGTTTTACTGCTCTATGAGAAATGTGTTTGCTGCTGTTTATTTCTATTTCACTGATATGATAGTTCATCTGCCTCTGTTGTTGTATTCTGTTTTGCTATTCAACTGCTTTATTACAGATGTTCAATTACTTCCTCACTTCTGATCTTTTATTCCCTTATAACTTTTTTATTTAGCTGTTATTTTACTGCTCTATGAGGAACGTTTCTGCTGTTTTTCATTGCTATTTTACTGATAGTTTTACCGTCGCTGTTGTTGTATTCTTCTGTTTTGCTGTTCAACTGCAGATGTTCAAAATATAGATATTCAAATACTACCACACTTTTGAGCTTCTATTTACCTATAATATTTTTATATTACTCTTTAATCGTTTTTATGCAGTTTTACTGCAGTTTATATGTATGATAAATTTACTGCTTGTATGTATTGCCAATGTATTTTTATTTTGTAATCACTTCATATAAAAAAAAATCGAGTATTTACACTTTTAGTGTAGGTGCTGGTGGAATAGCTAAGAAGAAACTTATACAACAAAGAGCCAATAAGCTTGTATTTTTTTAGTTGTATTGTTACTGTTACTTTTATATTTTTCTGAATAATCTGCTATAGTTTTATTGTTTTCCTAAATATTTTCCGAACTTCATTATATTTGGTCTTTATTGATTTTGAGCGGGCTTTCGACACACTATCGCATCACGCGGTATATGAGCTTCTCAGGGAAACTGGCATTCCAATCAAAATGATTCAAATTATAAAACAGCTCTATTCAAACTCTGCATGTCAAGTACTTCACAAAGGAATACCAAGCGAACCTACAACAATCTCAAGCGGAGTGAAGCAGGGTTGTGTCCTCTCTCCAATGCTCTTTAATATCGTGCTGGATTCCGTTCTCCGCAAAGCTAATGACCAGGACAGAGGAATAAGATGGGGTTTCAATGGCCGGCTAGAAGACCTAGACTACGCCGACGATATCTGTTTTCTGGCTCACTCCTTTGAAGATATGATGCAGAAGCTCGTCAGACTCAGTGAAGAAGCCAAGAAAGTTGGTCTTAAGATTATTATCAATAAAACTAAACAGTTAAGAATTAACACTGACAACGTTAATCCATTACATATTGAGAACCAACCAATCGAACTAGTCGAACACTTTGTTTATCTTGGAAGTGTAATTGACAAGGAGGGTGGCACAGATACAGACATTAAAACCAGAATACAAAAAGCAAGGAGAGCTTTTGGAATGCTTAGCAGGGTCTGGAGTTCGAGAGCATACACCACCAACACAAAACTACGTATCTTCAACACAAACGTAAAATATGTTCTTCTGTACGGATGCGAAACATGGAAAACCACTAAAAGCTCATCCAGGGCTCTGCAAGTTTTTGTGAACAAATGTCTACGCAGGATATTACGTATTTTCTGGCTGGTCCGCATTTTAAATGAAGAGCTCTGGAGAAGAACAAACCAGAATCAGACCGACACAGAGATACGGAAGCGCAAATGGGGATGGCTGGGTCACACCCTTAGAAAACCTGAAAATAATATAGCCCGAATGGCCCTGGAGTGGAATCCCCAAGGTAATCGCGCTAGGGGCCGCCCAAAGACAACCTAGAGAAGATCGATATTAAGTGAAATACGAAAAATGAATAAATCATGGCAAGAAGTCAAAATGCTTGCCAGAAATAGAGTCCGATGGAGAAACTTTGTTGAGGCCCTATGTTCCGCCATGGAATGATGGGAATATATATATATATATATATATATATATATATATATATATATATATATATATATAAATATATTCTACTGTTCTGGTTTTATCGTTAAAAATCCATTGTAAGTGACTTCTTTTGTGATTAATAATTAAAAAAATTAAAAAACTGTAACAATGCATGAGCTAAATGGAAACTTTTATTCGTAGAATCGACTAATTATGTAAAAGTAAACTTTATAAATGAGTAGCAAATTACAGGAAAAATGCAAAATAAATCTTTTGTATACCAACACAATTTAAGCGGTTATGTTTAACGTTTGAAATAATTTTCTTTTGATCTACTTAATAATTTAGTTAGCTTCAAAGGACTTATATACAAATATCGATTACGTGCCTTTTACATTTAACCAAAAATCCACTAAATTGTTATTAAAAAGATACCGAAAATACATCAAAATACCTTTTATAACTTGTTACCTTTATAATACAATGTATTATGGTAAAAATATAATACAGAAATTGTGCGAAATGTAAAATCTGTATATTTAATATTAAGGAGGCTATTCGTAACTCCGGTGAATGGTTTAATTTGGACAGTGGCATCGGTTGCTATTTTTTTCTAGGAATTTAAGATTAAAATAAAGTTTTGAGCAGTCTAGTTCTGAAAAAAGACACTGTAGATGATTACTGTTAATTTTCGGAGATCCAGATGTTTTGCTGTGGTCTGTAAACACTAACAAACAGTTTTTTAGATTATATTTACGACGGTGCTTCACAACAGAATTAGTTAATAGTTACACTATATTAACTTTTTGCCAATATGCTTTTGTAATGTTTGATAATGATTGCGTTAAGTTTTGTTATGACGGGCCACATATTCTTTTATTTGTGTCCAAATAAGCACTTTAGCCATGTTTCGTCGACCGTAAGGAATTTTTGCGCACTCATCGGGATTCCTGTCGATCTCCAAATTTGTCTCCGCTGCATCCTGGCGAACACGCTTTTTTGAGACCCAATTCCTGACGAAAATTTTTTTCAACATTGTCAACAGAAAACCTACATGTCTCTGTTAAAGCCTTGACTGTAATTTTTCCGTCATTTAGTACCATGTCATGGACTAAATTAACATTATTTTGGTCACCACAGTTTTGGGGGCTCCTGCACCTGGTGCATGTTAACAGGACTCTTTTCCCAGTTTGAAATCTCGTGACCAGTTCTTAATTACCCGGTACGAAGAGACATCCAATAATTTTACCGTGTCCTTATAAATTTTTTGCGATGACAACCCCTTTTAACAGAGGTATTTTATCGCATCTCTTATATCAATTTTGTTCATTTTTATAAAATCACTCACACCTCAGTGGAAAAAAATTAATATTTAACAAACACGACTACAGTGACTACAAGAGACTACAGTGGGCGGGTCACGTAGGAAGAATGCTGGATAAAAGAATGGTAAAGCTTGTAACGGAAAAGCCCCCCAAGGAAAACGTCCTATAGGTCGACCTCGGCTTAGATGGAGGGAAAACGTCGCAAAAGACCCATGAGCTATGAGCTTACAAGATGGAATAGAAATTATGCTGGACAGAGAAAGATGAAAACGTGTGGTGGAGTCGACGAAAACCCATCAGGGGTTGTAAATCAAGATATGATGATGATGATGATACACGACTTGATGCGCTGATGCTAATTGGCTCACACTAATGTCATACAATAGGCTTTTGCCTGACACTTTATTTGCATTTGTCATTCAACGCCAACTATGTTAGGGACAACAATTCGTGAACTATCCTCGTAAACCAAACATTCCAGATATTGTAACTAACGAAGTAAACGAAATAGAAGAAAAGGATATAGAGACTGCACTTGTGAAACTCATGAACAGGAAAAGTCAATGACCTAACGGTATTCTTAAATATGGCGTGTAAAGCTAAAAGCATTAATTCGTAAGATATTTTAACATTAAAAAAACCCGGAAGAATGGCTCTTGAGTACCACAATTCCTACAGTTTAAGGAAGAAGACAACCATATACCAAGCATTCTCTTTGTCTTCTAGATTTCATTTAGAAAAGGGCCATTCGGTTGATAAACAGCTCAACTCTCACAGATACCCTTCACCCACTAGAACATAGAAGAAGAGTTGCAGACCAAACATTACTCTACAGATATTTCCATGGCAGATGCTCGGCTTTCTAATCAGTCTCACCCATTTACTCTTAAGATTGACACTACAAGGACCAATCTCCATCAAGAATCCTTCTTTTACAGGGCTTCTACGGAATGAAACAAGCTTCCAAAATCAGTTTTTTAGAGAACTATGACCTGCAACTTTTCAAAAAGCGGGTCCACCATCATCTCCTTTCTATAATTCCTTCCCCTTCTAATAGTCGCAGTGCGGGCCATCCGCGGCCCACACGATAGGTCTACCCTTTTTGCGATTATTTTAAGTAAAAAAAAATACAATTCTGCAAAAAAAAATACAATTCTGCAAAAAAAAAATACAATTCTGCAAAAAAAAAATATTGGAATCATCGCCAAATCTCGGATCTACAAGACTGACATTTGATATTTGACAGGGGAGAAGTAAGGACTCAAGAAGGACATGTGAAATAAAACGACCACTATAAAGCACCCCGTGAGTGTCAAGGTGTGGGCTTCTATGACGACCAACGGAGTTGGACGTTTGGCAGTTATATTAATGCAAAAAAATAGCAGAAAGAATTACTGCAAGCCAAACTGTTGTCAAAGTTTTATTTGAAGTTCAAACTGGGCAATGCATCTTCCAGCAGAATGGAGCGTCCTGTCCTACAGCCAAGACCTCCATGAAATGGCTTGGAAACCATGACGTTACTGCCTTGGCCTGAAAATAGTCCTGATCTAAATCGGATAGAAAATCTGTGGTCAAGGCTGAAAGTGTAAGTATCACGCCGAAACCCAAATAACAAGTGGGAACTGATAGAAGCCATTAAAGCTGGTTCAGAGTCATAACACCAAAAGATCTGGCTCGTCTCGTGAACTCCATGCCTAGCAGAATCAAAGCTGTGCTAAAAAATAAGAGTTACCCCACAAAATATTAATTTTCTATAAAATAACCATTGTGTTATTTTTTTTAAATATATCTATTAATACCTAACATTAGTTATTAGTATGAGCACATCAGTAGAATGGATAACGAAAGAATAGTCAGAACAGCACGCGACAAATCACCAATGGGTCGCAGGAGTTTAGGACGCCCCCGAAAACGATGGAGCGACAACTTAGCAGTGCAATAGGCAGAGAGACAATGAAAAGAAACATCCGCCTAGATTAAAGAAGGAAGAAGAAGAAAAAAAGTTATTTGAGTTATTTTTAAATCTGTGAAGGGTATTTCGTATTAATAAATTATAGTTTAAAAAAACTAAAAAACACGCTTTTAGAGTTAATCAAACTATAAAGTAAAAAATAAAAAGCGTTCTAAAAGCGCGGGTTGCTTTATATAACATTTTTAAACTAACTCTGCGTCTCGGAATGAACAGTGACATTAATTTTCTCGTTTTGCGAGTTCCAACCAAACATTCCTCATTTCAATATCTTCTGGCACTTTAATAAACAACATATACGTTGTTTTTACCAATTTTACGTCACCAAAATGGCTGACAGCGTTTTCGCGGGAATAAAAAAGGTTTAAAATTTAATTTAATTTTATGGCAAGAAAGCGGGTCTATTTTGCCGAAATATATTTTTTTGTGGCTTTTTATTAGTAAAATCAACATTTTAAACTACTTTTTCAAACAGTAGAATACCCTTTTGTAAATTTTAATATTGTACGAAATATTCATTTTTTAAACGGGGCTATCGTTCAGGTAGCGTGCTATATACGCAAAGCAAACGGACTATATCGTATTAAAATTTTTATCTAATTAAATTGTAAAAAAAAACTGCACATCGTTTATGAGCAACGATTATTTTTAGATTACAAATTTAAAAATCATTTTTGATTAAATTAAGGAGTAATTCCAGCTTCTTCGACACCGCTGGTTTTGGTAAATAACCTCAAAGTTGCACAATATTAGTAGAGTATTACAAATTATAACAATATCAATAACAAGAGCTTTTCTATTCTGGGAATAAAGCTCTTTGAAAATCCAACATTGTGTGCCGTATTCGCTACCAAAAGGGCATTATGTGTGTGGAAGTGGGCTTGAAAAATCCGATTTCCTCTATATATAAACCACCCTCATAAGAATGAGCAGTTGTTGTCGAAGCACACAACTGGACTTAGAAGGTCTTGCTATTGTGAACAGTTTTCTTATCGATGAATAACATGCTATTATAAAATTGTCAAAAGCATGCTGATGCTTGTAATTGGAAGGACAAATGTATTTGAAAGCGAAAAAATGAATTTTGTTGGCCGCATAAATCGTTTTTTGTCTGGTATGGTCACATTAAAGTATGTAAACGGTTAAGTTTAAAAATAGTTTGTTATAAAAATTTCAAATAGAATTTAAGTATTTCCGAACAAACGATAGATGGCGCTAATAGGATTTTGTGTTTAGCATATTTCACGAATATCGGATTATAATTAGAAACTCGATAACCAGTATTCAACTGTACATTTAAGAAGTACGAAAGTAAATTCCCCTAAAATTTTAAACAAATTTCGTAGGTAATGAATTTTATTTTATAAGTGACTTCTTGTTCGAAAATTAAGGGTCAATAGGGTTTAAGTTTAAAAATGGGGACAAAAGCTAGTTGTACCACCATTGGCCACATTCGGCCGAAGAACACGGCACGCTGATCAGTCTCACCCATTTACTCTCAAGATTGACACTACAAGGACCAATCTTTATCAAGAATCCTTCTTTTACAGGGCTGCTACGGAATGGAATAAGCTTCCAAAATCAGTTTTTCCAGAGAACTATGACCTGCAACTTTTTAAAAAGCGTGTCCACAATCATTTCCTTTCTATAATCCATTCCCCTTCTAATAGTCGCAGTCTAATAGTCGCAGTGCGACCCTTTTTGCGACTATTTTCATAAAAAAAAAAAATAACTACAATAAGCAGCCACTTTTGACTTAAGATCAACAGAAAGAAAACCAAATGTATGGTGATTAGTAGGAAGAATATCCAAAATATCGATCTACAAATAGGAACAGAATCCATCGAGAGAGTACACCGTTACAAATATTTAGGATACACAATAAATGATGAATGGGACCCTGATTTAGAGATTAAGATCAGAATTTAAATAGCAAGATGAACGTTCATAGAAATGAGAAAGCTCTTGAGTAACCGCAACCTAAGTATTGGTACCCGATGGAGAGCCACGTAATGTTACGTTCTCTCTACGTTGCTTTATGGCGTGGAAGGGTGGACTTTAAAACTAACAACAATGAGAAAATTAGAGGCTTTTGAAATGTGGCTATATAGACGCATACTAAGAATACCATGGACTGAAAGAGTAACTAATACGGAAGTATTGAGAAGAATGAATAAAGATCTGGAGTTGCCTGCAGCATCCTATCTGGGCCATGTGTTTCGTAATGACAAGTATGGTCTATTGCAACTTATCATGGAGGAAAAGATAAAAGAAGGAGAGGATTGGGCAGAAAGAAACAATCCTGGATGAAAAACTTGCGTGAATGCTTCCAAATACCAAAAGCTTCAACTATATTTCATGCGGAGCAGAACAGAGAAACCTATCACACGATGGTCGCCAACCTTCGGTAGAGACAGCACAGAAAGAAGAAGAAAAGCTACTGTTTGTATTAAAATTACATGTTTACTATAATCTTAAAAATGTTTTTAAATGCGTAAGAAACATTTAAAAAATAAGAGAGTTTCATATTTTAATACTGTTTAAACTTAACTAATTAATTATTATAGTTTTTAATCAACGGGATAAAATTGAAATGTAGCTCAAGCAACCGAAACGAGTCAATCACTTAACACGTCAGTTAGTTTTCTTTTTTTACGATCACTGTGTACACTAAAAATTAATAACTGACCCCCCGATATTGGGCCAATAAAGCAGATGTCTCTCGAAATGCAGTTACTGCAGTAACACCAAATATTACGAGCTATAAAATATCCTTTACGTTTATTACAAGACATTCTCAGATGTCCGATGAAAGTTATTGAGCATTCTTAGAATCGAAGAGGTAGAAATTTTTTTTTGTGTAGAACATGTGATCATTTTATTTTCTAACTTATCTTTGACAGCTTTAAAGGTATTTATAATGATGATAATTTCTAAAAATAAAAATTCGTATTAAATAATATAATGTGTCGTATTTTCTCAAACATTGAATAATTGTCCATTAAAGTTTTGGTGTATTTTACATTTAAGGAGTCATTAGACAATCTTATAGCTCTCTCTATTTTTTCGTCAGCCTTTTTACATCCACTCCTGGACGTAGGCCTCCCCTATTTTTTGCCATTCATCTTTATTCAATGCCACTTGATACCATCTCTTTCCTGCTTTTTTCTTGATGTCATCAATCCATCTTTGTTGCGGTCGCCCCACACTTCTTTTGTTTTCTCTAGGTCTCCATTGTAACAGTTGTTTTGTCCACCTTTCGTTCTCTTGTCTGGCTACGTGTCCCGCCCAGCTCCATTTTAGCTTACTTATGCTCGAGATCACGTCTTCTACTTTGGTCTTGTACTAATGATTTCGTTTCTTACATGATCCTTAAGACTTATTTTCAAAATTTTTCTCCTTATGGCTCTCTGTATTCTTCTTAATCTATTTGCCGAGTTTATCGTCATTGGTATCGTTTCCATACCATAGGTCATGACTGGCAGGATGCACGTATCAAATACTTTCGTTTTGAGATTGATTGGTATATCGTTGTTATTTATTATGGTATTTAGTTTTCCTACTGCTGCCCAAGTTAATCGTATTCTTCTTGATATTTCTGCTGTTGGATTGTTTTTTCCTAGTTGTATTTCGTGTCCTAGATAAATGTATTCTTGTACTTTTGGAACAGTTTGTTCTTCTATGTATATGTTTCCTTCTTCTGAGGTCATTATTTTTGTTTTTTCGACAAAATGCCAAGAACTACTCC
This sequence comes from Agelastica alni, assembly GCA_950111635.1. Classification (NCBI taxonomy): domain Eukaryota; kingdom Metazoa; phylum Arthropoda; class Insecta; order Coleoptera; family Chrysomelidae; genus Agelastica; species Agelastica alni. The sequence continues at coordinate 24,149,538 of OX467716.1, forward strand.
AAAATATATTGAAAAGGGTAAACGCAAGATTGGAAGCTTGATGACACGGAGCAAGTTACTGCCTTACACGAGAAATGAAAATGGGTACTTCGAAAGCAGCTAACATTTCAAATTTAAGGCATCTTCAGCTGAATTCCTTTTCACTAAGTTTAGTAGAATCAATTTTAAAAAAACTATTCTGTTTTCAAACGATACCAACTTTGCGTTTAATGTTTGATGCTGGCACACAATGACTGTGCTGTTGTTTTGTCAATAAAATACATTTCGAAATGGTACGGAGTAATAAATCATTTTCTGAGGGTTAAAAAGTGAAAAACGCATTTTATCGAAAATTGTCATCAAATGTTGACATTTTCGTTAAAATATCAGTTAGCGAAGTTGCTCTTTTCTGTCACTCAGCTGACAAATACTTTTATGTTCTAGAACGTAAAAGAGTTTTACGTTCTAGAACGTAAATGTGTGAAATAGGTGAATTGTAATGTGTAAATTGTGCTGCAAAAAAGTACAAGGAATTTTAAGTGTTTGATCAAGGTAAAAACTTGTTATACAAAATACTCTTAAAGTGGCCACCATATTAATTACTTACCAAATACTTTACCACACATTTTTTTTTAAAAAGTATTTTCCAAACGTTTCCGCGCTAAAATTTCTATCAGTATAGTAATTTTATCGTGTGTTTTAATGACCTGTTAAAGTTTTATGAACATTCCTTTGGCTACTATATTCCAGAATTTTACCGCCGGCAACTATAGGATACAGGAAAGGTAGGAATTAGTAATTTATTTAAAAAACATAAAATAATAGATTAAAAATTATTTTACAGTATAATTTAAAAACAGGTATAAATAACCTTTCTATGGGGGTTAAGTATTTTCTATGTTTTAAAACAATCTAGCTGGCTAGTATTCAGTTTGATAGAACCAACATCTCATTATTAGCTAAATTTTTTTTTACCAAGACAAGTAGACAACCAATCTTAAAAGATTCAAGTCTGTTTTCAAATGACATCAGAGGCTTTGAACTCTTTTTACTGCATAATATCATTTTTAAAATAAATTATCTAATGGGAACCAAGTAGTGTTGATTTTTCTAAAACCGACAAGAAAAACCTAATTTTTAAAGTGAAAACCCATAATTAGACCATCATTGGTTAATATATTCAGTCAGATGGATAATAATCTTCTCATGTCTTTATTTCTACATATTCTTTAATTTTTATTTGCTTTTGGGTTAACAAGCATTAAATCATTAGACATTCTTCGTTCATGCCTGAACCACAATAATTATTTGTTAATGGTGGTGAGGAATGAATTATGTTCGACTTTGTCTACGGTAAGCGGTAACTTAATACGAGCGCTAAAATCACTTTACGAGGATTCCACTGCTTGTGTCAGGATAAACGGAGCTTATACGGACTGGTTTAACATAAAAAAAGTGTTAGACAGGGATGTGTGGCTTCGCCATGGCTGTTTGGCTTATTCAAAGACTGTTAATATTATGCATGATGGCCTAAAAATCAGAAGTATGAAAGTGAATGTAAGCAAGACAAAAGTAATAACAAACCGTGAGGTGCAGATTGAAAGAGAAAGTGTAAAACAAGTGAAGAAGTTCAAAGTTTAGTAGAGACGAAAAGTATGACTGTGATATTGAGCGAATGGTGTTGGCAGAGAAACACATGAATAAGGCGTCTTTATGAGTAGCTAGAACGTGTCAAAAAAGGCATGACTGGCTGTGCAGAGAGGAGTGCTGGTCCCTAAACTTATGTATGGTAGTGAATGTTGGGTTTGGCAATGCTGCGGAGATGAGTAGTCTGAGAAGTATAGCTGAAGTAACTCTGAAGGATAAATTGAGGAATAGGATAAGGGATTGTTGTGGAGTGAAAGAAGTTGTTGCAACAAATTTTGATAAAAGATAGTTTAAACACGTAGAGAGAATGGATAAAAGAAGATTGACGAAACAGAATTATAAGGCGAGTGTGAATAGGCAAGCCGGTAGAGGCCGACCTAGGTGGACGTGACTCGATCAGATCGAAATTGTTTTAAAGAAAGACCAGGTCAAGAATACCAACAAGCGACGAGCATGCATGAAAGCGCTGATGAAAGTAGGAAAAGCGAAAGACGTGGGTGAGAACCGTAGCAAGTGGAAAGAAGTGGTATCTGCCTACATCTACGGGAAAAAGGCGTGACCATATGTATGTAATTATTATTATCATTAAAATTGTTTCAGGCTTTGAAACTGCCAAATATTTTTCTATACAATGTTGTGGAGATACTCGTTATTTTTTTAGAGACTGGTTTTGCAGTATTTTTACTCCGCTAGGAATAGCATAAAAAGTCTAAATTATGTTAATGACATAATGACTGTTCGTTAGCGGTGTACAAATCTACCTGACACCGCGCATATTTTAAACAATTTTCACTTAGATAATGATCCTTTTACGCAACGTCGAAAAGTAGCTCGCTAAATGATTAAGCAGTAAATGTTACTGCGTAAAAATATATAAGAACCCTGTCCATCAATGCGGGAAATATATAATAGTAGATTGACTTTAAACGTATCTAATTCTTCTTTCTCCCATCAACCGCTTGTTCATTCAAGATTCCTCAATGCCAGTGTCGTGCTTTTTATATAAAGTTGATATTGTCAATTAAAAATTTGAAAATATTAAATTTCCGGGATACCTATAGAAAACTATTAAGTCATATGACTTATCCGGAATCCGGAAAAATGAATGATAAATTTAAGGTAAACAATGTATTGGACCCTGTTAGCTAATTTATAAAAAAAGACAAGTGAGTATCAGAAAAGGTCATTAAGTGTACGTAATTATGAACTATATCTCTTATTCGATTAATTTTTAAAATACACGTCAGTTAAGGTGTTTTAAAAAGATGTTCAACAAAAGTTGAAAGACACAAATTTTCTTTTACCGCAAAAATGTTGAGTTTCAAAAATAAAAAATAAACAAGATACTCCTTTAACATCATAAAGAACCTTACGTGTAATTATAGTTGGGGATTTTAAAAACTATTATCATCTTCAAAATTACCCATTATTATAAATTACTGTTATTATTACTGTTGTTGGCCAAAATTACGTATTTCGAAATTGGACGGTGTCGTAGTGGGAAAAAGAAGAAAATTCTCGACGTTACACAACATGGTGAATCCCGTGCAATAGCTTTGGATATATCTAAAGCCTTCGACCGCGTTTGGCACCAGGCATTGTTAAGCAAATTATCTGCCTACGGTCTCCCAATCAAATGCGCCAATGGCTCTTGAGCTTCATGCAAGATCGCTCCTTACATGTGGCAGTTGACGGTATTTCTTCTGATGCGTTAAAAAACAATGCCGGGGTCCCCCAGGGTTCCATCCTGTCCTCCACCCTATTTCTTTTACATATCAACGACCTCTTGAAAACCACCAAGAACCCCATTTATAGTTTCAAAGACGACAGCACACTTGTCTCAACTTTCAAATCCTATCAATCACTTTCGGTGAATGATACAAATAGACTCGGGCAGAAACAGGTTGACTTCATCAATTGAGATCTTGAAGCAATCGTCAAGTGGGGAACCAACAATCTTCTTCCAAGAAAGTGAATTCCTTACATCATTCCATCACAATGTCCGGAAATACCCTTGAATCAAGTCCCTTCATCTCAATTTTGGGAGTCACGGTGTCTAATAATATGTCTTGGCATGACCATGTTGCTAACATCGCAAAGTCAGCAAACCAGAGGCTAGGTTTTCTGTGGAAAATCCTGATCAACTGTTGACGACGTACAAGGCTCAAATCCGACCTCTACAGGAGTATTGCTCGCACATTTGGGGTTCAGCACCAAGGCATTCTCTTCGTCTTCTAGATTCCATTTAGAAAAGAGCCATTCGTTTGATAAACAGCTCAACTCTCACAGATACCCTTCACCCTCTAGAACATAGAAGGAGAGTTGCAGACCAGTCATTGCTCTACAGATATTTCCATGGCAGATGCTCCAGAGAAATAAGAACTCTTGTGCTACCATTGGCCACATTCGGCCGAAGAACTCGGCACGCTAATCAGTCTCACCCATTTACTCTCAAGATTAACACTACAAGGACCAATCTTCATCAAGAGTCTTTCTTTTACAGGGCTGCTACGGAATGGAACAGGCTTTCAAAATCAGTTTTTCCAAAAAACTATGAAAAACTATAAGCGGGTCCACAATCATCTCCTTTCTATAATCCCTCCCACTTCTAGTAGTCGCATGATAGGTACCATTTTTGCGACTATTTTCAGTAAAAAAAATATATTATGGGCTTCTTCAAAAAAAGAATTTTGACACATTGAGTTTAATGTTCTTTTACTCAATAAAATGTGTGTGATAGTCGAAAATTCTCCTTATTTTTTTACTATAAGTCAGTCATACTCCAAAGAGGTGATTTCGTTAGTTTTTTATCACACTGTGAAGCAAGTTTCGCGACGCTACTGGCGAAGGATGTTCAGGTGTTCATATTTCGGCTTTGAGAATGAGATTCGGGCTCATAGATAGCGAGATGGTATCTGTTGGAACCGTGTTAGGAACATCACTATCCCCTGTTAGTAGGCGTACATTGGCCATTGTTATGTAATTGTATGTTTTTTGTTTGAAATGGGATGCTGGAAACACCTTAAATGTCAACTGTCTTCAAGCAGAATGCCACCTGGGCAAGATGGTACAAAAGATTTTCTTATCTGACGACTATTAAAGAAAAATGTTCAATAGAAATTGCCTACTTCTCCTAATTACGAACATTTTAGAATTATCGAAGACATTTGATTGTTTGTCGAAGATCTGAACAGCAGATAATCTGAGGCTGGAGCACACCGATCTACAATATTATCAAATAATTACTTAATGAAATGGAAGAGTTGATAATAATTAATTGTTTTTAAAGTTTATCGAGTATTTGAATAGTAGGCTTTGCATATTTTGTCTCGTTGTTAATAACAGCTAAAACAATTCGTTTAGATTTACACTTTTAAAGAATTTGTTTCAATGTAATCAATTTTGTGCATAGATTTTCGTTAAAAGAAAACTTATAAATTGTTCCTTCTTGAAAGTAATACGTGTTTTGTGCTAAACTGTTTAATTTTTGACCCCGAATAATTAAATCGAGTAAGAAATTTAACTGAACAAGAGGTAGTGCGGGCATCAGTTTTATTAGATGAGGAATATTGTTAAAATTATGTTGTCAATTTGTTTCGCAATAGGTAGTATGATAAGACCTTAAGTAAGGTAGAAGGGCAAAAACGATGCAATAACGACCGAAGTGAATGTTTCATTAGACAATACGCTTTAAAAAACAGTATTGTCACTAGTTCTGTAATCAGAACCGAAATCGAAACTGTCTGCAATGTCACAATTTCTTCTAAAACAGTTGAAAGAAGGTTAATTTTTTTTATTTATTGAGATAATGCGATTAACCATCATTTTGTATTTAACCTAATCTACTACTTTACTGTCCAATGTATTACCAATGGTCCCCTAAGAAATTAATATTTATGCACACTATACACTGTTGTGACTAACGTTCACTAAGCTGAGCTTTTTACGCAAGTTCAAAAGGTTTGGTGCTTTTGAGCCTGCGGACTAGGTCTTGATTGTCTAAAACTTTTCGGTGTTTATACGGTTATGGAGTCGTTTATCATGCCCCTTAGCAATTTTTTTTATTTCTTCTTTGATGGTTAAATGAAACTGGATCAAACAGTAGAAAACCAGCCACTGCACCCTTGCTTACTAGAGAGAACAGAATTTTTTGGTTACGTTTTGCTCGAAATCATTAAAACTGGTCTGTGGAAAATTGAAAAAAAAGTCTTATTGACAGATGAAACAAGTGTCTTGTCTTGTTCCAAGAAAGTGAATTCCTTACATCATTCCATCACAATGTCCGAAAATACCCTTGAACCAAGTCCCTCCATCTCGATTTTGGGAGTCACGGTGTCCAATAATATGTCTTGGCATGACCATGTTGCTAACATCGCAAAGTCGGCAAGCCAGAGGCTAGGTTTTCTGTGGAAAGCCAGAAAGTTTTTTATTCCTGATCAACTTTTGACGACTTACAAGGCTCAAATCCGACCTCTACTGAAGTAATGCTCGCACATTTGGGGTTCAGCACCAATGCATTCTCTTCGTCTTCTAGATTCCATTCAAAAAAGAGCCATTCGCTTGATAAACAGCTCAACTCTCACAGATACCCTTCACCCTCTAGAACATAGAAGAAGAGTTGCAGACCAGTCATTGCTCTACAGATATTTCCATGGCAGATGCTCCAGAGAAATAAAAACTCTTGTACTACCATTGGCCACATTCGGCCGAAGAACTCGGACCAATCTTTATCAAGAATCCTTCTTTTACAGGGCTGCTACGGAATGGATAAGCTTCTAAAATCAGTTTTTTCAGAGAACTATGACCTGCAACTTTTTAAAAAGCGTGTCCACGATCATTTCCTTTTTATAATCCCTTCCCCTTCTAATAGTCGCAGTGCGGGCCGTCCGCGGCCCACACAATATGTCTATCTTTTTTGCGACTATTTTTATAAAAAAAAAAAAAAGTAATAATACAAACTGTACAATTAATTAATATGTAATTGTTGGTATTCAATAAAAAATAATCCTTGTCTTAGTAGTATTTTAGAAATGTCAAATTTGGAAGTGACGTTTAGTTTCGCGGACTGTGCTTAGAACGCGAAATACTGACTTCGCGTGCGATTGCACGAAAGAATTATTAAAATTAATTGATTATAGCAACTTGTATGATTTAATATGTTTTTGCGTTAATTTTGTCCATTTTGTCTATATTTTTTTAATTTAAACAGCAACCGCTTTGTTTCTTTCGTGTGCACAGGAGATCGCATAATATTTCGAAAATTATATTTTGAGCATTCGCTCTGTAGGATATCTTTACAGAACTTTTTAGACAATGGCGCGCATTGTTCGAGTAATACTTCTACCACACACAAATGCATTGTCACTTCAGAAAAATACCATGTGACAATATATTATATCGGCCATTGAATTTGCTGCACAGTTTTATTCTATTCAGAGTTTCCAACAATAACTTTTACCTAAAATATACACGCGTTACTAAAGCCGAAAACGCCGAAAAGGCATTGTTGCCATTGTCGACATTGTTGCCAACGTTGGGCCCATTCACGATGTTTTTGTCGTGGAGGAAGTACGAAGTAAAATGTCTATATGGGATTTGATGGTTTTCCTGAAATTCCGAAAACGGAACAATGCGGAGGTGTATGATGGTACTGTGTCGCTTTTATTCGGACATTATGCGGATAATTATACGGGCAAATGTCTGTACCACGATTGGGTCTCTATGGGTGAAAGCGACATTTGCACTTCGTGAAAGAATGCGCCTGTTTTGGATTGTAGTAAAACGGTAATTGATGGGCTACACAATATAAAAATGAATCTTCGAAAAAAGAAAGTTTGCTCGTTATTTACAATAACTGAGAATAAATTTTACGCTTTAATTAATAATATTATTATTCAAATGGGCTTTATTTAAAAAAAACCTATAAAGTATCCTAAATTTAAGAAGTCCTGACCAAATTGTTGGCTCGAGGGCCGAAGTAATACATTAATTTGAACAAGTCGTTAATTTGCTCAGCATCAATTAATCTTATAAAAAGCGAACTGTATCTGGTAATTGACTCGAGACTTGCAATTAAAAGAGAAACGATTCAAAAATATCACAACCAATTTGTCGAAAATCGACTTAAGAAATATTGTAACACTAATAGACAGAAGAATTATTTAAAGTCGACCGAAGAGAATACCAACAAACAACATCAAACAGGAACAAAGGCCCACCGATCCTAGTTTCCGAAGTACAAAAAGCAATAGATCAAGCGCAGCGAAGAAAGACCCCTGGACCAGACGAGCTACCAGCAGAACTGCTAAAATTATTAGACGACGAGAACGTTGGGATCATCATATCCTTATTTAACAAGATATGGTAAAATACCAGACAACTGGTTAGAATTTATTAATGGATAGGAGATTACACTCTAGCTCTATGTGAGAGAAGGAGGAAACTTAAAGAAAAAGGTCTAGACGACGCTGATAGAAGGGAACAACATAGAGTCCTATCGAGGAATATACAGAGACGTTGCAGGGAAGACAAGAATTCGTATTACCAAGATCTATGTAAAGACATTGAAGAACATCATAATAATAATCGAACCAAAGACCTGTTTGGAAAAATTGAAATAATCACTCGTAACTTTAAACCTAGGGCTTGGTCCATTAAAGATAAGAACGGCACCCTAATAAATAATATAAACGATGTGCTCCACGTCTGGAAAGACTACTGTACATTACTCTATGATGATTACGAATCTCTTGAACAATTAAGCCCGGAAAATGAACCGAATATCCTTTTGAGTGATGTAGTCGCAACAATCAGAGCACTTAAGAAATAAAAGTCCACCGAAATAGATTAGATCCCTGCGGAGGTCTGGAAGACCCTTGAGGAGAGAAACATTAAATACCTACATCTTCTATGCCAGCAAATTTGGAACAACGGAGTGTGGCCAGACGAATGGTCTGTATCCACTATAATACCCATTTATATAAAGGGATCAACGATGGACTGTAACAATTATCGTCTGGTTTCCCTGATCTTACATGCGAGCACAATAATGCTGTATGTTCTTCGATCTCGGTTGGTCCACTTCCTCGATCACCAAATAGCACCTGAACAGTCAGGATTTGTCAAAGGGTGAGGTACACGAGAACAAATACTAAACGTCCGAATACTTATGGAGAAGGCCAGGGAATACTATGCACCCATGTATATGTGTTTTGTCGACTACGAAAAAGCGTTCGAAAATGTAAAATGGTCAAAGTTGTGGAAGATCTTGTGCGTTGCGGGAGTACCTACACATCTGGTATATCTTATAAAAAAGTTATATGAACAAAGTAGAGCCGTCGTCAAAATTGACAATCGTATTTCCAGAGCAGCAGATATCAAAAAGGGAGTTAGACAAGGGTGTATTTTATTACCCCTCTTGTTTAATATATATACGGAATGTTTAATGAGAGAGATACTTGATGAGTGGGAAGGAGACTTTGCCATAAATGGGAAAAAAATTTCAAATCTTAGATATGATGACGACACTCTTCTGATCGCTAACTCAGCAAAAGAACTTACAGAATTGATACAACGACTCGAGAGAACATCAAAAGAGTATGGTCTAAAAATCAACTATGCCAAATCTTAAGTATTGATAGTTGATAGATCGGATGAGACAGCAAACAGACCACTTCACATTGCCAAGTGTGAAGTGGTAGATCAGTTTGTTTATCTGGATGCCCTTATCCACTCCTCCGGCAGCTGCGAGATGGAGATCCGCCGTCGCATTCAACTTGGCCGAACAGCAATGGGCCAATTTCATAAAATTTGGAAAGATCGATATATATCCATCAATACCAAAAAATCACCGGTCCATGCCCTAGTGTTCTCCATTTTCTGGTACACTTCCGACACATGGGTTATGAAGGCAGCCGACAGGTGTCGGGTCGACGCCTTTAAAATGTGGGTAAGGCGAAGAATGCTAAGAATACCGTGGACGGCACATCGCACCAATGTGTCTGTGCTGAACGAGATTGGACCATCAAACCGTCTCAGTAGCTTAGCATCAGCGCGAATACTGAACTTCTTCGGACATATAACTCGTCACGACAACATTGAGAGACTGATTGTCCAGGGCAAACTCCTTGGCAAAACATTGTATCAAAAGTAACCGAGCGTCCACTAGTGGAAGCCATTAGAACTGCTGCTGACCGTGGGAGATGGCGAGAGACTGTAAGAAGAGTTCTGAGTAATAACACCTGACATTAACTTGTGATCACTACACGTCGTTCTCGATGTTAGACTAAGAAGAAGAAAATTGTGAGAATACCGCACTTGCGTTGATTACGATTTTCTGGCGAATGGTTAATTTTATCAAAAAATAAAAGAAATCGAATTTTTAGATTTGTTCAAGGCCAACCAGATCATGCTGTTTACATATAGAGTTCCTCTTTTTTTAAACATGAAATTTGGGCCAATAAAAGTGTGAACCCAACATCAACTCTCCCAAAACTGGGTTTACCTATTGTTTGAAGCAAAAAATAAATACAGTTCCTTAAAAAATTGTGGGCAAGCCAATTTTTAAAAGATTAGATCCGTTATTATATTCACAATTGTGTCAGCGAACCAGTAGACCTTTTTTGACCTTGATTTGACCTTAAGATTGTCCGTATGAAGTCGAATAAGCCTCAAATTCGAATTCAGCGACCACCAAAACGTGTTATTGTAGTAGTTCGGTACCAGGAAGTCACATTTTTGTGTTTTTGCAGTGTTTTTACATTACCACTTATTACCATTTTACCTTCAAATGTCCTTGACTCAGACATGATGGGTCAAACGAAACACAAATTCGTAATAATCGGGTCAAATTACGTAGGAATATATAGGGTGTTAGTTAGCAAATAAGTCCTAAAAACTTTAGGGTGTGATTCTGTATGAAAAAATAATGACTGCTATATAAACGTATGTCCGCAAATGCTTCGTTTTCAGAGATACGGGTTCTGGTTTAATGTTATTGTATTAGATAGTTCTTGATAATGTATTAAAGAAATGAAAAATACGCGTTAAGATGTTTTATTTTTTAGTTTTCTAACTTTCCTAGAGATGGGGTCACCTTTTTTTTTAAACACCCTGTTTTTTTAAACACCTTGTATACGCAATAATTGAATTAGTGAATTTATTACATTGGGCCGTTCCACACTGTATGTGTGTATTTGGTTTTTGTCTCTGATGTCACACATAACGTTAATGTTACGAGGGCAGTTTGATAAGTCAGTGACTTTTTGAATTTCCCGCGCAGTTACTCCAAATGCAACAGTGCTGCCTTCAACTATAATCTATCAGTGGGCAACTTTCTACTTTTAAAAAAAGCTACGTCGTGCAGTTGGTGTTTGATAGCCGTTCAAAGCAAACAACCTCGTGAATTTTTACGAAAATGGAAAAAAGTGAATTTCGTGTGCTGATTAAGCATTACTTTTTACTTAAAAAATCCATCACTGAAACTAAGAAAAGACTTGATAAATACTACGGGGACTCGGCACCATCAATTTCAATGGTTAAGAAGTGGTTTACAGAGTTCCGTTGTGGTCGTACCAGCACTAGTGACGCCAAACGTCCAGGTCGCCCAAAAGAAGTGATCACGCCGGAAATCGTCGATAAAATCCATGAAATGATATTGGATGAGAGGAGAACGAAAGTGCGTGAGTTGGCTCATGCTGTAGGTATCTCAACTGAACGGGTACATCATATTTTACACGAATATTTGGGCATGAAAAAACTCTCTGCGAGATGGGTGCCGCGATTGCTCACACTCGACCATAAGCGCAACCGTGTGACCACTTCAAAAGAGTGTTTAGCGATGTTCAGCCGTAATCCGGACGAATTTTCGCGCCGTTTTGTTACTGTGGATAAAACATGGATCCATCACAACACGCCAGAGACCAAGGAACAATCGAAACAGTGGGTTGCTCGGGGTGAACGTGGACCAAAGAAGGCGAAACAGAGTCGTCTGTCAGTCAACAAGGTCATGGCCACAGTTTTTTGGGATGTACGCGGTGTCATTCACATCGATTATTATTCAAAGCTTTTGAACAGATTCGACGTTGATTTAAAGCAAAAACGGCCGCCTTTGGAAAAGAAGAAAGTGCTGTTCCATCAAGACAATGCACGTGTGCACACTTGTCTAGTCACGATGACCAAAATCCACGAATTGGGATACGAACTGCTACCTTATCCAGCATATTCTCCAGATTTAGCCCCCACGACTATTTTCTGTTTCCAAACCTAAAGAAATGGCTGAGCGGTAAGAGATTTGAGTCGAATGAAGAAGTCATTACCGAAACAAACGCGTATTTGGAGAGCTTTAAAAAAACCTATTATTTGGAGGGAATAAAAAATTTAGAAAAACGCTCTCGTATCTACGTGCATTACTTTTAGGTGATATAAAATTGCAAAAAAATTTTCAAAAATTTGGAATGTTCGTTCTCAGAGAAAAACGTTTTTGATTTATTGTTCGTTTTTGTAGAATCATCACGCATTGAAATAAATAAAAATAGTGGAATTGAACACAAATCATATTTGTTTGTGTATACACCTTTTCTTTTCTGAGGATTACCGTTTCCATAGTCATTTTGTATATACCGTGCCTAATTTAAAAAGCGGCTGCTCACAAAGAAAATAATATATGTGCATAAATAATTTCGAATAAAATTTAAAATATTGTCGTACGGAACCACAACCTGTTTGAATGCCTTAGTTAAAATGACGTCTCGATAATATACTCCATTTTCTTTTTTTTTTGTATGGTGGCACCACATTTTTGTCGCGTACACGCCGGTCAATAAGTTATAATTTTAAACGAAAACTCGTGGGAGAATATCCACTTCAATGAGTGAGTAACTTAGTAGTCGGAGGCCGTTGGGAAGCTGTTAAAATTGGAGGTGTAAATTCGAAGTGACCATCTGTCCCGACAGAAGATATCCACGATCACAATTTCTGTTCATTCTACACAATAATTTAAAAAACTGAAAAATTGTATGTAAGGAGATGTTCGGAAATTTTCCGAACTAAAGAATATATTTTTTAATTAAATTTATTTAATTATATATATGCAAAAATGTGTAACTGATTGTTTATGAACCAGCTTATTTTCGCTTTATAATACCTATTTTTATATAGGTATATGTGTGGGATCTTTGGAAGCAAGATATACAGATGCTTGTTAAATAGGATAAAAGGGTATTGAATTTATTTGCTCGAAGAAACCACCTGTATACTAGTTTCGGAGTGATTGCTCCTCATCAGTACAGGGCAGGTTTTCTCGAAAAAAACACATTCAACCTTAGACTCCTATTAAGTACACATGAAGGACCACGCATGTGTTTGTTCGAGAAAACCTGCCCTGTACTGATGAGGAGCAATCACTCCGAAACTAGTATACAGGTGGTTTCTTCGAGCAAATAAATTCAATACCATTTTATCCTATTTAACAAGCATCTGTATATCTTGCTTCCAAAGATGGGGTGTTATATAAGATTATACATTGGATGTAATTCAATACCTGTCGCGACACATAGTCAGGGGAGTAGTTGTTATCTGATGTATAATCGACCCACACATATACCTATATAAAAACTAGCTGACCCGGCAAACGTTATTTGCCATATAAATAATTTCCTAGTAATTTCTAGTGTAGACAAAAAATAGCTTACTTATTGTAAGTATGTATGTATGTTAGAATGTGCATATTGTATGTATGTAAGAATGTGATTGTCGTTGTTCTAATCTTCTGACTTCATTGCGTTCAGCTCGTGTATCTTTTGGCTCTTCTTGATGCAATTGCGCCATTCTGACACGTGCATCAGTATTTTGTTGCTGGATTTGTTCTTCTGTTCTTTCGGATCTGCTATTTCGCAAGTTTCGAGCTTTACTTGTACTGCGGCTCAAATCAGCCCCTTTGCGTTTTCTTGGCATTGCTCACCGTACAAAACATACATAAATAGAATTAATGAAATTATTTAATGATGAAAAATGTTAAAAGTATAATTAGGGCCAGGATTTTTGCCGCAGTTTTGAAATGATTAGTTTTAATTTATGAAATTATAACAAAAATATAAGTTTTATGGAAAAATTTTTCAAACAAAGGTAAAAAATTAAATTTTATAAAAACATTGTCTCTTATAATTTTTTCATGCAACCAATATTTCCATTGACATTTCAAAATAAAGATTCATGATGATTGATTTTTTGGAAACTATGAAAATCTTAATTGTTCATTTACATTTTTTTAATAAAATTAAATTAAAATTACATTTTTATAAGATCAACAACATTTTCGATATAAATAAAAAAAAGTATACTTACAACACAAAATCCGTTGTTATTGGAAGCTCGTGTCACGTGTTGAGTACTTTGAGGTTATAAAATCACTTGATTAACTAATCGTGCAAAATACACTCAGAATTGATAATTTAATTATTATTGATAAAATAGGAATGATTAAAAGTTAATATGAGAGTTACACTGAGATAGCAAAATAATAATTGTCAACGTTACTACTACACTTGATGCATAAACAATAACGATGGCCGACAACTGTGTAGGGAGTGAGAAAGAAAGGAGACCGGCTTTGTTCTCATCCCTACTCCGTGCTGTTTACTGGGTCAGAAGTGACACCTGTAGACATCTGGCGGGGATAACTAATTAAATGACGATTGATCAGTTTTCGACCGGAAAGGAAAAATGATTAAATTACTAAAATGGCTATTAAAAAATAAGGGTTGATCGTAGAAGGGTGAAAATTGAGGATTGTATGTATTTTTGTATGTTGTATAATAAAAAAATAGAAATTAAAAATTTTGTCTAAAAAATAAAAGAAAAATTTAGGGGTGGACTACCCCTAACATTTAGGGGGATGAAAAATAGATGTTGGCCGATTCTCATAGATACCGGATAAGCACAAAAAATTTCATCAAAATCGGTCAAGCCGTTTCGGAGGAGTATGGTAACTAACATTGTGACACGAGAATTTTATATATAAGATAGGTATTATACAGCGAAAATAAGCTGGTTTTTAAACAATCAGTTACACATTTTTGCATCTATTCACGCTGTCGAAAATACCTTTATAATTGTCTGTACTAACACTACAATTATCTATAAATTTTTACATATATATATATATATATATATATATATATATATATATATATATATATATATATATATATATATATATATATATATAGTCTGTTCGGACCACGCTATTTATTTGCAATAATAAATTTGACGCGATGCTCATGGTTTATTCTTAGTACAAATTTTAATTTTTATCATTTTTGATAACGATACCAGATAAGTTTTACATTATGATTCATTTGAAGAAGAACGATACGGTATGATTCGATTCATAAGGCACTTCCCATTATTTGAATTGATAACGAGAATATACGTTTTGTTGTACGGATCTTATATTTTTTAAAACCGTTTTAAAATTTAAAATCGGATTATCTCAAACGCACCCAGCGAGTTTGCAAAATATCGCTTATAAAACTTTGAATTACAATTACACCCAAACCAATTGATTCACAGCGGCAGTTTTTTGCTCACGTGAAGTGCATAATTACTAGAACATTTTTGCAAAGCTTCGATGCTACAAAATAATAAACAACGGAGATATGAATTTTTTTAAAAAACGTTAAATTTCCCGCTTTGCCGTAGTTTTCTCGGTTTTTAATTATTCGATCTAGTCGCTCGGAAACCTGTTTTTAGTCCGGTCAATTTAGACATTCGAAGTTACAGTCCCAACAAGCTGAATTTCTGTGAAGTTGTTCAAAACATAATTATAAACAATGTCTAGAAGTTCCCCATCATTCCCCTGTAAGGAAATAATTTAATTCAAGGTCAAAGGTCAAAAAAATGAGTTTTTCGCGATTTTCAGCAAAACAGTAAGTTTTATCATAAAAGTACCTTTGACAAAAATTGTAGATCATAAAATTATCTATAAAAAATGTATCAATACTTTTTTTCTTACGAGCCACCGTTTCTGAGATATAACGATTCAAAAAGTTATAAAAGTTGTTATCGTCATAATATGCACACGTTTCCACGCCACCTATGAGGTAGTGTACTTAGCGCGTTTTTTTTAACGTGGTTTCCCCAGTAGGCCTACTCCACGGGTCAGTTGTGATCCTGTTTAATGTAAAACTATTGCAAAATAACGGAAATTTTCAAAGATTGGGAAAGATAAAAGCGATGTAAATGAAAAAAAAGTTTATTCGTCTTATTCGTAAGTTTCAAATTCTTGTTCTTCTTCTTGATCTTCTTCTTGTTCTTCTTCTCCTGCTTCTTCTTCATCTTCATTTTGGATGCAAGTAAATTGCGTCAATAGCGATGTATCGCATGATACTTCGTCGGAGTCAAACGAATCCTCCATTGTTTGTGATTCAATATTAGAGCACGACCGGCCTTGACAATTTGTGCATGCCAAAGAACAAGACAGTCCGACTTTTTTGCAACCACATTTAGCACTGCATCCCTTTTTGCAGTTGCAAAAAATAGTGTTCAGCAGTTTTTCCGGCGCAGGTGGAAGTAAAGTTTGAACTGGCTCTAATATATTGTTGACCAACTTCCAACCCCAGTCTGTAGGGTCTAGCTGATAACCAAGCCACACTTGAACTTGGTAATATACTCGAAAAAGATGTTGGTGAGCAGCAACTGAGGTTGGAGGAAGCCACGCACACAATAGAACAAGAGACAGATACATATATATATATATATATATATATATATATATATATATATATATATATATATATATTATATAGAATATTACAACTCTAGATGTATATACGTGGCGTACTCATGCATATTATGACGATAAAAACTTTTATAACTTTTTGAATCGTTATATCTCAGAAACGGTGGCTCGTAAGAAAAAAGGTATTGATACATTTTTTATAGATAATTTTATGATCTACAATTTTATTTTGAAGTACTTTTATGATAAAACTTACCGTTTTGCTGAAAATCGCGAAAAACTCATTTTTTTGACCTTTGACCTTGAATTAAATTTTTTCCTTACAGGGGAATGATGGGGAACTTCTAGACATTGTTTATAATTATATTTTGAACAATTTCACTAAAATTCAGCTTGTTGGGACTTTATGTAACTTCACTCTCATTTTTTGGTCTAAATTGACCGGACTACTTGTTTGTAATTCAATTACCTACATTTTGTCTATTTATACCATTTTGATTACTTCATTATTTGTTAATTTATTAACAAAAAACTGAAAAAAGTGCCTTTTTTGTTTAAAATGTTTATAATAAATAGGGTGACCACATTTGAGAGTCGAAAACATGATACAAGTAATGTCTCCACTTACCTGAACATAATGGCACAGTCGGTTTTCAAGTAGTATTACTGTCACGATTAAACCTCTATTGCTTGGCCTAATAATTTCGGTCTCTTCGGGAATTAGATCCAAATTTCATAATAATTTTAAAAACCGCTACGCGCTGAGCATCAGATCTGAACTCGATTAGTTCGACCGCGACAATTGTGTCAGTTATCATATTATTTACAAGTGCTCGCAAAGATATTAAGAGAAAGACAATTGCGAACGACTTTGTGTGGCATCACAAAGGGCGGGAGTTCACTCCTGGAGCGCAGACGATCGACCGTGGAAACTCACGGTTCAGATTCCCACTTACAGCATTGGAACTACAACGAACGTCCCGTTTTTCAAGAAAACCGGTTTGTCGCCAACATTCGGAACGAATAGGCACCGCAAGAAGAAGAAGACAAAAATACTCACGATTACTCACTTAAACGATTGTCAAAACAAAAACTGCGCGTTCAAAATGGCTGAAATGTTGGTGAGTACTTGTTAAAAGGTGCGCGACCACATTCACTAGCTTTTATTGACGAGTGCTGCCATCTTCACCACCCTCGGTGGTAAATCTAAACATTGTTTCAACATTGAACAACAGACAATACAAACTTTCAACTTTCATTTTAAATTTGAGTTTTATAAAAAAATACAAGAGCAGCAAAGACGCCCACACTTAATTTTACCCGCTAAAATTTAAGCTTATTTGTAACCTTCAAGCAGGGTTTTTTAGTATCTATCGCACTCGTTTTTCACTCTGTAAAATTTAGCAACGTGTGGTGCCTTTTAATAGTAATTAATTTCTACTTTCTACGGATCAGTTAACAACTAAAAACCGCAAAATCAAGGAATATTGATATGAAACGTTTTCTCCACAATATAGCTATCTCCGATCTCTACAAAACCCACTCCTTGTTATTTTAATCTCGATTATAAAATGCAGACAGAAAAATCCGTCGCATATTGCAACCAAATCCTTTTAAAACGTTAATTAACGGATTCAAGAATTAAAAAATATACAATGAAGCAGCATAAAAAGTTGCCAGTTCACGCCGGAATATTTTGCACATGTGTGAAGTAAGCACAGTAGCAATCATTTCCTCCGCGGGAGGTCGCTTTTGTCTACGGTATTCTCATACCATCTCTATTATTATTTCATGTAATTGCCACTCTTTATGTTTTCAATCAATAACATCTCGTTGCACTAATTTTTTTGTGTGTAATAATATTCTTATATCTTCTTCTTCTTCAAGTGTTATCTCCTATCGGAGGTTAGATATCATCCTGGCTATCTTTAGTCTGTCTACTGCTGCTCTAAACAATTCTTTTGAGCTGCATCGATACCATTCCCTCAGATTTCTCAACCACGATATTCTTCTTCTTCCTTTTATTTTTCACGGCATTATTACTCGTAGCAACTCATATTTCTTCCCACTTATTATATGTCCTAAGTATTCAAGTTTTCTTGTTTTTATAGTTGTTATCAGTTCACAATCCTTTCCCATTTTCCTCGATATTTGTTCTTTTTTCTTACTTACTTACTCCATGGCTTACAACTCTGGGTGGTTCTTTGCCAACTTCACAATATTCCTCCAACGCTGTCTGTCTGTCATAGCATCAAAGGGTTCATTAATACTCATTACCCTTAGGTCTTCTTCTTCTTCTTCTTATCCATATTTAAGATCTTTCGATCTGTTAGTTTTGCAGGTTCCTCTGTATCAGTTCCTGGGAGGTGGACTGCCAGCTGTCCTTCCATCTCTTAGGTAGTCTTCCGGGTGCTCTTTTCCCTATTGGTTTCCCTTCAAATGCGATGCGTGGTAGTCTGCTCTGTTCCATTCTTCTTACGTGATCGTACCAGCATCTTTTTCTTTGTCTTCTCCATCTTACGATGTCTTGCACTCCGCACTGTTCCCTGATGCCAGTGTTCCTAATTCGGTCTCCCCTTGTTTTTCCCATTATAGTCCTGAGCGTTTTCATTTCGGCTACTCGAAGCATGCTTTTCGTTTTGTTGGTTTCTTCTCTGGTTTCTATTCCGTATGTCATGATTGGCCTGATACAAGTGTTATAGATCCTGACCTTGCTATCTTTTCGCATGTATTCGTTTGCCCATATTATCTGTCTTAAAAAGCCTGATATGGCGGTCGCTTTGTTGATCTGGCTTCTAAGGTCCTTCACTGGGTCGTGATAGCTCGACATATCCATACCCAGATATTTTAATTGTGAGACTTGCTCGATGATTTTGTCCTGACCAGCTTACATCTTACGGGATCTTTAGCAAAAGTTATGCTTTTTGTTTTTTCTATAGATATGGTCATGTTCATTACTTGGCTGACCTGGTAGAATTTATGTAGTTGTCTTTGTAGATCGTCTTCCGTTTCCGCGAAAATAGCGTCATCATCTGCGTAGCATACCATGCTGATTCTTTTGTTATGTCCCATTCTGTATCCCATATTTAGTGATGATACTTCCTCTATTATTCTGTCCATTAAGAGGTTGAAAAGAAATGGGCTAAGGCTGTCACCTTGTCTGATGCCTCCCGGTGTCGGTATCTCTTCCGTATAAGTGTCTCCTGCCTTTACTTTAGTCGTGTTGTTCATATTGAGGCTACGAACTGCTTTTACGATGGTGTCTGGCATTTCTTTCTCTATCAGTTTATTCACGATGTCGGAGAGGCGAACTCTGTCGAATGCCTTGGTCAGATCGATGAAGCAGACGTATGCTGGTGTATTAAATTCGATTGATTTTTCTTTTAGTTGTTTGATAATGAATACGGCGTCGGTCGTGGATCTGTTTCATCTGAAGCCTTGTTGTTCTTCACTGGTTGATATTAGTGTTTCGAGTCTTTCCTTTAAGATGCCGGTAAAGAGTTTCATGCTTGTGTTCAGCAGCGTTATGCCCCTGTAGTTATCTGGGTGTGTTTTCTGTCCTTTCTTGAATATAGGGATAGTTATACTTTTATGCCATTCCGTAGGTATTTCCGATGTTGCTAAAATTTTGTTGTAAAGGATTTTTAGATGTTTTTCTAGTTCAGGTCCGGCATATTTCAGAAGTTCGTTTGGGATGAGGTCTGTCCCGGGGGCTTTTCTGTTTTTCAATTTTTTGATTTTTGCCCTAAGGTCTTTGGCGATATTATCTTTTCATCGAAGGAGTGGGCGACTTAACGGTCTTTTTCCTACTGGTGCTTCTTCCCATGCAAGTTTAACTATGCGGCCATCTGGTAGTCTCCTTACATGTCCTGCCCACTGCAGTCGTTTAGATTTTACTTCTCGCACAATATCTGAATCTCCATACAAATGAATCAGCTCTTTGTTGGTACGAATTCTGTATCGCCCTGTTGATGTATCCAAAATCGGGACATATATTTTTTTAAGGATTCGCCTTCCGAAGACACGAAGACGCTCTTCATTAGCTGCCGTTAGCGTCCAAGCTTCACAACCATACATCACTACAGGTCTTATTATGGTCTTGTATATATTGTTTTTTTTTCAGTCCATGATATTCTCAACATCCTTCTATAACACCACATTTCGAAGGATTGTAATTTATTTATATGTTCTTGCTTGAGTGTCCAACTTTCCATTCCATATAGTAATGTTGAGAATACATAGCATCTTAGCGCTCACATTCTTAGCTGTATCGAAAGATCTCGGCTGCAGAGAATCTTTATTGTTCTGTTAAAAACATTCCTAGCCGTCTCAATTTTGGTTCTTGTCTCTTTTGTTTGATCGTTGTTATGTGTTATGCAAGTCCCTAAGTATCTGTAGTTCTTTACTTTCTACAACTGTGTTCCCTTAAGTGTTATGTCAGTATCTATATTTCGTTGTTTTGTAGATACTATGTACTTAGTTTTTTTAATGTTTATTGTGAAACCTATATCATTAAAGATCAATCGAGGAAAATTTTGAATTTCATCAATTTATTTCATAAATTGTGACAAGGTACTTCTCTCTAGGTTATTATTCGATGTTAAACCCTAATTCTCCAAGGCTATGAATAAGCAGTTATAAACTCATCCAATTTTTATTGTATTTTAATTCATTACCAAAATTTCACAGCGAATAAAACTTTTTTTTAACCGAATATGAAGTGTCTGTTGTAAAATGTCACATGCACACGTTCGTTTTTGGTGACGATTGTCGCTGCATCGCTGACGATGATTGAAGGACCGACCCTTTTGCTTTAGCTTAATGTGATTAATACAATATGAATGCGAATTGATTAAGAGCAGGAGCAAGGCGAGAGTTTGAGTCTTAAACTGGACCCATTTTCATTTAACCAGGATTGGATCAGAATAGATGACAACTAAATTTAAAAATCAACAGTTTTCACGTAATTTACTTTTAAATTATTACTTTTAAAACATCCACAGTACCTCACTTTTTTTGGATGAAAAATAAGGTATTTCTCAATACCAATTAATTTAAAAAAAAAAATTGGGAAAACAAAGGGATAAACATAGACGGAGAAAGATTAAATCACCTATGCTCCGCAGATGACATCATGTTGATCTTCTTAAGTACCATGTCCTTCTAGAACGTTGGTCACCAACAAGGCTATCTTTACTCTGTCGACGGCAAGTCTGAACAGAGAGCTTGAGTTGAGTTTATACCAGTCACGTAGATTCTTGAGCCATGATGCTTTTCTGCGGCCCGGCTTTCTTTTACCATAAATTTTTCCCTGCAGTAATCGATATTTTTCGCCTCTCATAACATGCCCTAAATATTGCAGTTTCCTTCTTTTGATGGTGGTAAACATTTCAGTGGATTTATTCAGACGTTGGAGTATTACCAAGTTGCTCACTTTTTCCATAAAACTTTTAATATTTTCCTGTAAGCCCACATCTCAAAGGCTTTAAGACGTCTTTCTTCGTACTTGTTTATAGTCCAGGCTTCCATACCGTACAGCAGGGTGGAGAAGACAGAACATCTGAGAAGTCGGATTCTTAGAGTTAACTTCAGATCTCTATAGCACAAGACCCTAGTCATGTTTTTAAATGCTGCTCGAGCCTGCTCAATCCTTGATTTTACTTCAGTTTGACTATCAGATAATATTCAAGAAGCTCAACTAATGCTAGAAAGGCTAAACAACGAGGCAATCAAGATAGGGCTGAAAATAAATCGATCAAAAACACAGTTCATAACAAAATCTGATACTAAATGACACATTAAAAATAAAAACGAAAGTATAGAACAAACATACGTATATAAATATTTAGGACACGAAATTAACATTGAACGAGACAACCAAGCACACGAGATTCGACGAAGGATAGGTTTAACTTTTGGTTACTTAAGCACAGTATTATAGTCCAAGCTGCCAATATGTCTCAAGAGAAAAGTCTTCGAACAATGTGTCATCCCTGTATTGACATATGGCGCGGAAACACTAACGTTAACGAAGGAGAATGCTCACAATGATACTACGAAAAATGGAAAGAGCAATGCTAGGAATCAAACTTTTTGACAAAATCCCTAATCGAACCATACGAAACAAAACAGGAGTACGAGACGCCTTTGAGACTATTCTGCATCTGAAATGGAACTACAGGCCACGTGGCCAGAATGAGAGATGATAGATGGACGAAAAAGATTATAGAATGGCGACCAAGATCCGAAGGTTTTAGAAGTAGAGACAGACCACCCACACGCTGGACAGATAACATAAAACGGATTGCAAGAAACTGGATCCAAGCAAGAAACTGGATCCAATCTGCACAAGATCAAAATACGTGGCAAAATTTGTATGAGACTTTTTTTTTACCAGTGGACAGAGCTCAAGATGATGATCATGAATGACAATATAATTCATCAAAATAAGAAATATTTTTAAACCTTCTATCTGCTATATTTACATATACTAAACAAATTTGAAGTAACTCTGTTTTTACAGGATGTTGGACTTGTTATTATTCCATAGTCAAACGGTACAGATAAGAAGTATGCAAACTGACACAATTACTGTTCATATTTTTGTCATGGATAGTTTGTGTATTTACAATGCCACAACTTTTCCATTTCTCACCCATTTGAATTACATCTAGTCATTGTTTTATTATTAGCATTCTTGCACTAGTATTATTCATTAAAAATCTCATTTTCCAGTGAAGGTATCTAATATGATGCTCTCACAATACAAAATATCTTTTCTTAATATGCGTAACGAAACACTCTCCAATAGCGAAGCCGTTTATATTTTCTAACTGCTTTATTTACATTTACTAAAACGCATTTTAAGTAAGAACGCCTTTGAAGGATGTTGGACTTGTTATTATACCCAACTGACACAAAAACAAGATCAGTTTCTGTTTATTTTTACAAAATATTTGCTTTAATAATTTTAATAACATATAAAAATCGAAATTAGTATCACGTACTAAAGTGGCCGAGTCCGATCCCTACTCGAAAGAGTGATGATGGCGATGAAAAGTTTGAGGGGAGGCTACAGGGATAAGTTGACAACTCTCCAAAGCAACCCCCAGTTTAATTGCTGTAACCAAGATGTGGTCGATTGAGATTTATATATCAACGGGGGTTAAAATTGTGCGAGGATAGATTTAATTAATATTGAGCGCAATGTAATTGTGTCATTTTTATCCAATAAATGTTAGTTAGTGAGTTAGTGAGTTATTAGAATATAGCATGTGCTATTTTCGAGAAAAAATATACTGTGTTACACTTAGAACGGGATCCAAGATGTTGTCAACATATTTCTGATAATGGATTTATCTTATGACCGTATATTAGTCACGTTTAAAGAAAAACATCATTTTATTGTCTCAGTTTTAGAATAGACTTGATGTTAGTGATGTATTGTATCTTGATAACTTCAAAACATTATGCAAATGACTCTCGATACTAGATGTTGTTTATAAATTTGCAAATCCTTTCAATGTACTTTCCCAACAAGGATGATATGTTTTTAAAATTAAATCAAATACAAAATATTTTAGACTTCAACACAGCTTCGTTTGCAGGATCTTATTCAACTAACCCAGGTGACTTTTTGCAAACATTCAGCTGTAATTTTATTAATGCAACCTTCAATGTTTAATTGTTTCAAAGTTTGTTTAACAACGACTTTAAACATCTCAAAAAAAATAATCCAAATGTGTTAAATTACAACTTGGAGGCCAATTAATAGTTTCATTTCTGCAGATTATAGATTCACCAAACTTTTCTTTTAATAATGCCATAGTCGCATTGGTAAAATGTGGTATTGGACCATCTTGTTGGAATAACATGCCTTTCAAATCAAGTTCATCCAATTTTGGCCACAAAAAACCCCTTAACAATGATCGATGACGCCAACCATTCACTGTTAGTTGCTCTTAAACCCAATCAGCAAACACTAGACGCTTGTGATGGTCATATGGCTATAGTGTTTGAGTCAGGATAATCTTATGGGAATGCAAACCCAAATATTTTCTTAAAATACTGACAGGTCTAACACTGTTACTTATAGCGTTAATATTCTTATGGTTGAATTGAAACGCGCACAATCAAGATACTGTTATCGCAAGATACATTTCAATACTTTATACGAACTCAGTTGGACAACGCAAAAATCGGGGTACGGTCAATAATGCCACGTCGAACATTAAGCTAAACTGAACCTTTTGTAATTGATTACTCCCGGTATTGTCCACATGGACTGTCGGCAAACCTTTTGTGATTCTATGCATCTTATTGGATAGTACTTAACCCTAATTGGCCAAATTTTATCGGCAGTTTTCTCACCGCAAAATTCGATGCCGGCAAAAAACAAATCAGTGTTTACACAACTATTTACCAGTGCCGTGTTGATATAAATACATATTTTTCCGTTTTATACACACCTATTATCTTGTTTTCTGTTTTATTGGAGTATCTGTTATATAGTTAGTAACATAAAAATACATTTTAAATACTGCAAAAAAAATTGTTGGACTAGTGAAACAACAAAATTTTAAGAAAGAATACGTCATAGACAAACTTTTTAAATCTTGCGGCCATACAGTTTTGCGTTTGCCTCCATATTATTGTGTATTTAACCCTATTGAACTTATCTGGGCTGCTTTAAAGAACAAATTACGAAAGTGTAATCAAGCTCCTCAATTAAGCGATTCAGTTTTAACAAATATAAGAAAAGTAATTGATGAACTCGCCGAAACAGACTTATGGACAAATTGTGTTGACCACTTCAAAAAAAAACCGATAGTGATAAATACACGAGAAGATTCAAGTACTGATGAGTGTTTCGATAGTGACTAATAACAATATGACAATACTTAATTAAAGTTTTTGAAAAAAATTTAAAATGAGTTTAAAAATACATGCCAATCTACAAACCCCTTATATTCATAAAAATACATTTCAAAATATATACTTTATTGAGAACATTGTTAACCCAATAATTATTTAATGCAGTAAAACTACTATTAAAATATCTGTTCGGCAAGCCGCCGGATGAAATATAGTTTTTATACTTGTCCAACTGACTTCGTAAGAACTATAACATACAATGTATCCCTTGCTTCAAGAACTTGTACGATATTTGTAGCGTGTAGTACTTGTGTTTAAAAATGCATTTTAATGAAAGTATTAGATTTATTCAAGAAATAGAAAAACATAATTTATATGATTATGTAGTAGCACAATACAAGGTGGCCAACCAAAAACGAAACAGAGCCATTTGCAGAAACTTCA
Source organism: Agelastica alni (assembly GCA_950111635.1). NCBI lineage: Eukaryota > Metazoa > Arthropoda > Insecta > Coleoptera > Chrysomelidae > Agelastica > Agelastica alni. Next base: position 24,175,219 of record OX467716.1, read on the forward strand.
TCAACATTTTAGAAAAACGCTCAGGCTCAGGCCCGTCAATTTTTTATTGAAAGAGGACACTTTTTTCCGGTATATTTGACTTTACTACTTTCAACCCCGAGCGAGGGTAAAAATTAACCCAAAAATTTAAATAGCATTGGGGGCCAAATAAGATGTCTTTCAAAAGCTTTTACAATAGTCTTTAAATTTTAAAATTCGGCCCTATACTTATTGAGAAATTAGATTTTAAATGTGAAACTTATCTGCAAACAATCACGAACGCTAAAAATGTAATTCATTCGAGTTAAGTACGCCAATGGTATAAATTTAGTACCTTTTTTGCTTTGCATTGCGATTTGTTATCACTTCTATAAAACACAAATGGTAACGATCAGAAAATTGCTAATCCGGGCCTGAATACAGTACACGTCAAAGTAGTGGATGTCAAATGATTGTCTAGTAACGTATTTCGAAGTGTTGGTTGGCAGTTTATTTAAAGTAGTTTTTAAAATTGAATACTATGGTATTTGCTATGCTATGCCGATGATGCTGTTCTGATTGCAGAAAACGAAGATGACCTACAGAGATTAACTGCTTCGATGCGGTTTTTAGGAACCCACCATTCCTCTATTAAATTTTCACATTTTGTGTACACATTTTTCCCAAATTTTAGGAGTGGCAGTATTAAGTGCTCGTAGCCAGGTTTCCAAAACAGCCTTATCACTGTTACCATCAGATCCAATGTGATTGTCATAATAAGATTTGCACATTCTCCAAATATTCTCAATGGGATTTAATTGGCAATGATAAGTCTTAGCACACGATCTCCTTAACTGAGTATAATTTGATCCACTTTATAAATTTTTTCTTTTTCGTACCTTTTATACTATCGATAATTCCGACTTGAAGCAATACTGTGGAAGTGAAATATTTTTGTTCGTTAACCATTCTTTTATTTTCTATACCGTCCAGCAGTTTTTTGGTTGCTTATTTAAAATTTACAAATGGTACGGAGCATTATCTAATACAATTAGAGATGGTTTATGTAACGATGGTAATAGTTTCTCTTTTAACCATTTTACAAACATCTTTGTATCCATATTGTCATGATAATCGGCCGATTTTGATTTTGACAAAAAATAAAAGATCCGCCCCATCAACAAAACCATGCTTTCCACCTGCATGGACATCGTCGATGTGTTTTATAGACTTTATGTTATCGTCCTGCCAAATTCTTTTTGTTTCCAAGTTTCGTCCAGATAAACAAATGAAGAGCATTCTTGTTTACAGTGAGTATAATTTTTTAAAAATTAAATTTTTTTGTGCACGATACTAGCTTTTTCACACAAAACCTTTGGTCGTCTTCATTTTTAAACTTAAACCCTATATGTTTCAAAATTCTCCAAAGACTCATTCTAGAAAATTCAAATACGTCTTTTTCTTTTACTTTTTCTAATACCAAATCTAAAGAGACATGTTCTTTTTTTTTCACGCATTTTGTACACAATGTCGTGAATTTCAAATTTGTCAGCTTCGGGAAATTCAACAGTCTTTGGATGTCGGCGGGGTTTATTTATATTTTTTAACTTTTTGTTCACTATTTTCATCTTTCACATTTTTTAAAACTAAGGTTAATTTTTTTTAACCAATACCCATCGCATCACACACACGCTTACGTATAGATAAAACTGGCAGCAACGGACCTCCATTGTTCTTTTTCGTAGTAATATAAGCGTGTACATTCAATATAAATACATCTTCATCTAAAACACGTCGCGGCATTTTCGCGGTCTATTAGATATACATACACTTCTTGAAATTACGATCGGTACTATACGATTTTAATGTAGGTACCCACTACAATGATAACCCAGGATTACCAATTACTTTTTTAGAAGTCTAACAAAAATTAATCAACAAGCTTAATTAAAGCTTGTGTCGTGAAGGTCATGCTGCCTCTTAAGCACTTCGACCTATCATAAAGCTTAGTTTATTAGTGAAATTGGTTTGAATTACTTACCTACCTCTCTTATTATGTACAATAAATATTCATTAAGAAAAGATTTGGTTGCAAAATTAACCGTGCTAACAAAAAAAAATATTGACCCTTAATTTCCAAACAAGTAGTCCCTTATAAAATAAAATTCGTTACCTACGAAATTTGTTTAAAAATATTAGGGGAATTTACCTTCGTACTTCTTAAATGTACAGTTGAATACTAGTTATTGAGTTTCTAATGATAATCCGTTACCACCGTATATTCGTGAAATATGCTATAAGGAACTTTGTTCCTATCTTGTGTCCATTGACACGACACGGCTTGTTTTATAAATGTTTTGGATGGCAACCAAACGCCGTTGAAGCGTCTATTCTGCTACGATGAATTGTCAAACTATTCTACACTAAGACAGCTAGTGCCATTTCTACCAGCATAAACAGTGCTGCCATGACACAGTTAAAAATATTTCTGAAATAATGATGATCAGAAAACAAATGTAAATAATGACCTATCTGTGTTACGGATACTCGTTAAAGGCCCCGATGAAGATCCTTGCGGTACCTTAACTACCAAATTTAGTAATCAAGAACGACTTTATACGATCGCAAGTTTTATGACCCATTAGACCTCCGAGCCGCGTCAATGCCATCCAATTCGATTGCATCTCCATTCTCGATAAAACTAAAATTCCCGAATAGATGCCACAAGACACATTAGCACGGCCCATCGGTAATGAATACGACAAATAAATAAAATTAACACCCCGATGTAAATGCACAATAGAGAAATGAGTGATAAATTAAAAAAATAATTTCCATACCTGGAATTCCTATTGTGACCGTGCGTGCGGAGGGGCCTCGGGGCGCACGGGGAGCAGTAGCATTAAAGAAACTCTCGGGGGAGCCGAACGGGTCATGATAAATATTATTAACAGCCGCCGCCACCGCTGCCGCCGCCGCCCGAGGTGTGAGAGTCGCAAGCCGCGAAACAGGGGCGTAGCGAATTATATTGGTATATATAAAAAAACTTTTTAAAATCCTTTTGTGGTTAGATTAAAAAGTGTTGTAATCCTTAAGAACGTGACTTATTTTCCATTGGACAATTTCTTATAAAAACAAAAAGACAATCAAGACTTTTCCGTAATTAGTTTTTGGCTGTATGGGCTAGACTGGTTTAACATCGAAAAAGGTGTAAGACAGGGATGTGTGGCTTCGCCATGGCTGTTTAACTTATACATAGACAATTGTTTAAAATATTTGAAAGAGAGTGCGTATGGATTGAAAATGAATGAGTTGATCGTCAAATGCCTTCTTTACGCCGATGATCAAGTCATATTAGCGTCATCTGAAGAGGAGTTGCAGGCGATGGTTAATGTTATGCATGATGTCCTAAAAATCAAAGGGATGAAAATAAATGTAAGCAAAACGAAAGTGGTTTTTGAAAGAGAAAAAAGCATGACAAACTGTGAAGTTTTGTATATTTTAATTCCTTGACTTTTTGCTCATGTTGGTGTTATTTCAGATAATGTCCTGAATGCACCTGAAATTCGGCTGGCTATGTTGGCTTCTTCTTTAACTTTATTTGTTCTATTTTGGCTTGAGTAAATTTTTATGTCTATAGTCCGTTCATAATTTGTCGATAGCACGAAATGTGCGTCCAAGTCATAAAACGGCCGTAATAGTCGTAAAATCATAGGCGGAGGTTCCTGAGGTGTTTATTCATGTCCGTACACAATTTGTTGATAGCTCACTGCAAGTTTGACCCTCATTAGGTTTAGTACGTTTTTGATCGCATTTAATTTACGGCTCGTTGGTGTTTCGGCGTCTACGGCAGTAATTAACGTCTCTAATATTTATTTTGCGAATTTTGTGCAGTGCGTGAGTAATTTTTTTTCATATTCCTACAAACATATACGTACCTTTCGTTCCTGCTTGTTTTGTTTGATTGCTTGCGATGGCTTCGTCATCATCATCAACATCATCAAGTTTTACACCGGTACTGTTGCGTACAGTCAGTAAGTCTGTCTATTCACCAAGAGAGAAGACTATTGTTTTGAACGTTCACGATGCTCTGCTTTCTCAGAATCCCACAAACACTGTTCAAAACATAATCAAGAGTTGTGCCCACATGACGGGCGTAGGGAAGTCAACAATATATAGGTTCCTATCAGAAAGAAAAAAACAAGGTATAGCTAACCCAAATACAAACGAATACTTAAAGAGGGGGAGAAAACCTATTGAAATTGATGAATTTGCCAAAAATGGTATTCGAAGGAAAATTCACGAATTTTTTTACAAAAAAGAAATACCCAACTTAAACAAAATTTTACAAGAAGTTAGAGACGACCCGGATTTGCCTCATGTCGAACGAACCAAATTGTGGCAAGTTTTAAAAGAATTAAATTTCCGGTGGGAGAAATCAGACCGAAAATCACTTTTGATTGACCGGGAAGAGATAATATGTTGGAGAAGAAAGTATCTAAGATCTATACGAAAATTTCGGGCTGAAGGAAAGCCAATTTACTATCAGGACGAAACGTGGGTAAACGCAGGTCATACTCTCACAAAAATTTGGTCAGATAAAAATATATCAAGCTCCAGGCAAGCCTTTATGGAAGGTTGGTCTACTGGTATTTCCCCACCCTCTGGTAAAGGCAGTAGATTAATAGTTTCTCACATTGGCAGTGAAAAAGGATTTGCTAAGCATGGTTTGTTGGAATTTCAATCCAAAAGCACAAAAGGCTATCACGAGGAGATGACAGCTGATGTTTTCGAAGAGTATTTTGAGCAGATGATTGAACATATACCACCAAACTCAATTATAGTATTAGATAATGCACATTATCATTCACGACTAGTAGAAAGACTTCCAACGACTGCGTGGAAGAAACAGGATATCATTGAATGGCTGCGGAATAAGTCCCTGCCTTACAAAGATGGAATGGTTAAAGCAGAACTTTTAAAAATTGCCCGGCAACACAAATCTAAGTTCAAGAAATACGTAGTTGACAAAATGGCGGAAAGACGAAACATCACAGTCCTTAGACTTCCACCCTACCACTGCGAATTAAATCCAATTGAACTCATTTGGGCACAAATGAAAAGCTATGTGGCTAGAAAAAATACGTCATATAAAATACAAGCTGTACGTGAATTGTTATATGAGTCTTTACAACATATTACAGAACAAAATTGGCGAGATGCAGTAAGACATGTAATAGAAGAAGAACAAAAAATGTGGGATCTTGACAATATAATTGATGCGACTGTAGAGACACAACCGCTAATTATTAACCTGCAAGACGACTCGGATTCCGAAGATGATCCTGTTTATTTTGAATTTGAATAGTTTTGTAAGTAATCGTAGTTTATATCATTTAAAAATAGGTATTAATTAAATAAATTTATATTTTACAAATTGCAAGTAACTTTTTATTTTTAAATAAAATAAAGAAATTTTATTAAAATAAAAATACAATTTACAGTATCTACAGTTTAAGAATATTAATATATTTATTTATTTAAAGTAACGTAATGATTTAATCATATACTCTACGACACTGGTCAGTCACTTCCACTCAAAATACCTACATAATCGGATTAAAAGTTCTATAGCTGTATTGTATTTCTTCAGATACAAGGTGGGTTAGTCGAAAACATCTTAAACTGCCAGTTTTAGGTTGGTTTTTGTTATTATATCATACTACCGGTCCTCTCTGTATTTCAGTTCTCTAATGAGGGTCAAACTTGCAGTGAGCTATCAACAAATTGTGTACGGACTATAGGTATTCTAACGACATGACTTGTCCTATTGTTTTATTTTCCAGGGCAAGTTTACATCTCATTGGCTCCATGGAAATAACAAGGGCTTTGGTTTTTTTGGTTGATACCTTCATATTGAAGGATTTTGCTTTTACATAGAATGAGTATAGGAGCCGTTGTAAGTCGTCCTCATTCTCCGTTATAATTAGGGTGTCATCGGCATAACATACGATTTTGATTCCACCTGTTGTGAGTGTATATCCTTCCTCTTTGCTTTTAACCTGGTTTATTATTTCATCCAATATTAGATTGAAAAGTTGTGAACTTAAGGAGTCCCCTTGTCGGATTACCGTTGGTGTTTTTATTTTCTCTGTATTCTATTGGTTAAGCAATACGTGGATAGAAGTATTGTAGTTTAGCTGTCTTATGACGTCTATTACGGTTCTCGGTACGTTTTTTTTCTTAAAAATATCTGTCTTGTCGTTCAATATTTTAAACCGCTGTTGCCTTTGTTCAATATTTTAGGTAAATCAAAAGAATTTTCTATTTCGATATGAATCTGCTATGGGCCAAAAATATTTATTCTGACAATTTTCTATCAAACACCTATATTTATATTTACCTGGACCTGGAATGGTGATAGGATATGGAATACCACGCTGCGAAAAAAATATCAGCAACAGACGGATGGAAATAAGTATCAGCTTGTGAAAAGAAGCTCATATTTTACCTTGCAAAAAAATAATCAGTAATTTCAGCGTCAGCTCGAATAACAATACGTTTCATTTTCAACGTTGGGTTAATTTTTGATGACGATAACAGTGCAATTATTGTGTGGTTTGTGATAACAATGTAATAGATAATAAGTACAAATAATAAACTTGTTTTCTGACAAATGTCGAAATTGGAAAAGTATCATATAGTCAGTCGTCTGTCGATTGCAAGCAGCGCCTTAGTTTCTAACTTTCTATCGATCATTAATTATGCTTATTTTTATGTATTGGTATTAAAAAAGTAGCTTACATTTAATAAAAAAACGTGTTATCCCTCTGGTTCAGCCTCTGGCTCGCTCCGGCAAAAGCAGTGCCTCACCTGGCGCAATAAAACCATAAATATTTGTACGGAATTAAAGCTGTTTGTGTCGAAGAAACGTATTTATAATGCATTACACTTTATTGTGGTATTCTATCACATGGAAGCGTCGTATATCAAAAAGCGCGAATGCCAACCATTGTCTGTAATACCATATATTTATGGTTTCTGCGAGCACAGAATCTGGTAGTCGCCATTTAAGATCAAATGAAGCAATTACATGGACAAAATTTCTATATGGTTGTAGCGGCTCGCACCGACACTTTGATAAATAGTTGTAAAACAACTTTAACTCGTTCTGCGCTTTTTTAAAAATTCTGTAAAACCTCTCAAGCTCTTATAAAACATATTTATTCCTTTTTATCCGTTAAAAAATATAAAGAAAGCCTCGAAGTGTAGGTATCATGTCTTTGAATTATATTTTTGAGTTATCCAACGCTCACTGCAGTAAATAGGTGCAAGAAAATCGGAAAAACATTTTTTAATAAAATATATATAAAAAATTGAAACTACTTAATAAATATACTGACTAATCTATATATATATATATATATATATATATATATATATATATATATATATATAAATATATATATGTGTGTGTGCGAAAATTGTAGAAAACTGCATTATTGCAATAAATCTGATCTGATTACATCTGATATATAACCGTGTATACTACTTCATCACAAAAAGCATGGTATACAAATGCTTGTTAAATAAGATAAAGGGCTATTGAATTTATTTGCTCGAAGAAACCACCTGTATACTAATGTCGGAGTGATTGCTCCTCATATAACTATACCTATATATAAAAAATATGTAGGTACATACACCAGTCATAATTTTCACATATATATATATATATATATATATATATATATATATATAAATTTTTGGGGATGCAACTATATTTTACTTTTTTGTAAAAGCTTTCGAAATTATTTTTATTTTTTCATCAGTTACTCTACAAAAAACATGGTATAATAATGGACAAATTTTTTAAAAATACTTACAGTATATGAGTTAAATATAAATTAACATTCAGAAAATAAAATAAATTATGTTTAAATTTTGAAAATCAGTTTTTTAAATAATTGATTTTTTTTTATATTTTATGTAAACCATTTCTAACAAACGTCTTTTAAAAAAATTATTTTCTTTAGTTAAAATTGAAATATTAGTAAAATCAATTGAATGTCCTGTACTATTTGCATGTTGTGATAAAGCGCAAGCGTTTGATCTTGAACGAATGTTACTTTTGTGAGAAACAATTCTTGATTTTAAATTTTCCGATGTTTCACCAATATAGTTTTTATCACATTCAAAACAATTAATTTATAGACAACTCTAGCATGATCCAACTATTGGAAAGCTTGGAGTTGTTTCAAACACATTTAGCCTAGATTTTGAGAAATGCCGGTTCTCATTAGACTGTTCATTACTTTGTTCGGGTTTTGGTACGTTATACAAATTTCACTGCTTGTTTCTTTAGTTTAAGTGACGCTCACTTGACTTGACAGGTGAAAAAACGGATTGTCATGTTACAGATTCTTCTATTCTTAATAAGTGGCCTCAGCTACATTGAACATACATCCCCTTTTTTTAACACCCATATATTAAGGTTTATCTTTTATCACTGTGATAACCATCCTCCAGTCATTCGGGTCTTTTAATCTTTTTCAGTTGTAAAAGTGTAGATTGTAAATTGTAGTGGGGGTCGTGAAGGCTATGCAGCTTCTCAAGCACCTCAACCTATCAGATCTTTTGTGCTTAACCCTTACTCTATTCGAGGCCCGGGATTCCGAGACTTCGTACAAAGTTTATCAGTTTCGTGGGAGCTAAGTTCCTGACATCGAAAGGCTTTAAGAAGGCCCCTTCCAGAAACTTGAGCCTCCTGCAGAAAAGCGCTGGGCATTCGCAAAGTAAATGTTCTGCAGTTTCAGCGAAGTTCTTTTATTAGCGGCAACTATCACTCTCTGTTCTTCCCATCGTTTTCAGGTGATACCTCAGATGGCAGTGTCCAGTGAGGAGTCCCGTCACCAGTTTCAAGTCTTTCTTGTCCAACTCAAAAAGCTGCTTAGCTTTCCTTGGCGAAAGGCTTACTAGCCTTTTCGCTTTTCTTTGTCCTGGCACTTTATGCCTTTCATTTCATCTGTTTTTCAGCGTCGAAAGTCTTCTTTCAAGTGGGCCTTGGAGAGTCCACAGAAAGGTTCTCGGCCGAAAAATTGTGTATCTGCCCCTTCCTTGACAAGGCAGCCTGCTTCCTCGTTGCAAAGACGATAGAACTTCACCTTGGGGACAACCTTTTTATACTGTCATCTCGACTTTCTCTCCCCCAAGAGTCGCCACAATGATTCTACTTTCCAGCATTGATTCAATCCATCTAATCAGTGAGGTGTTTATATTTCTTTCCTCGAGTGATCTAGTTATTGAGGCATGCGAGGTGTTATCACCTCTATGTCGATAAAGACACAAAGAGCCATTTCTTTTTCCGCGTATGTCTTCTCAAGGCTTTCAACTAGGCACTGTAGAGCATTTATCGTGGATTTATCTGCTTGATAAGCAAACTGTTTCTTGTGGAGCAGTCTCAAAACAAGTGTAAAAGTGTAAAATATTGACTGAGTTAGTCTGGATTGTGCGCAGAATAGTCAAAAGCGTTTTAAAAAGGATTGCTGTCTGTTTGCAAACATGTAGTACGCTGTTTAATCGCAATGCCACCTGCTGCTAATACTTTCAACCAAAAACTTTAAAACTTCTTGATCAACGTAAAAAAGACAAAAGCGAACTTTATGAGTAATAAATTTTAGTTAATATTCGATGTATATAATTCAAATTAAACAATTTAAATAGAAACCCAAAAAAAAAATTTTTGTTAACTTGTGTACCTAATTGATATTATTAAGATGTCATTAGATATGTAATATTTTTAAATAAATATGTTAAACATTTATTTTATTAACTGGCTTTAGTTGTTACCAATTCATAAAATCACAATTTGTTTTAAAATTGAACGCAGAGTCTACAGTTAAAAAAAAATAATGTAAACCAAGCAATATTCATTCCAAAATAAAGCTGAAATTGAAATCCATGTATAGAGCAAACCGAGCAGCGTTTGGGCAATCTTATCAAGTAATGAAGTCATTTTTATCAGACTCGGAATCGATTGTTGTCCATTGTAATCGCCCCAATACAAGAGCGCAGTCCTATTTCATTGTAGGTATACGTTGTGAGACGCAGCACAGACGGGAATAAGAAAATAAAACTAGCCTTATTCATTCATCGCTCCCTTCGGGAAGATAAATCAATTCTAACTTATTTTTATTCCGTTTGATTTTCGATGCCCGGAACTGCTACTGTCTTTACTACACTTCAACATTCTTAAATCTCCATTAACTAATGAAATTCCTTCGACCACGGATCTTTCAACCTACATAATCCACGATTTTTTTTACAACAGCGTTGTTTTTCACAAGAAGGTCTTCTCAGTCCCAAGGGAAGTCGAGTGGATTTTCTTTAAACATTTTCTAATAAACTTCTATCACGAATCAAGTCAGGATACCAGGCGGGCCCCAGATAACACAGCACTCATCAAACATCTGGAGAAATTTGAGATAATCCATGACAGACAATATGGATTTCGACAACTTCGGTCTACTGAAGATTTGCTGGCTTATGTCACTCAGATCTGGACAAACACTATTGAAAAGTTTGATGAATCCCGTGCAATAGCTTTGGATATATCTAAAGTCTTTGACCGCGTTTGGCACCAGACATTGTTTAGTAAATTATCTGCCTACGGTCTCCCAACCAAACTGCGCCAATGGCTCTTGAGCTTCATGCAGGATCGCTCCTTACATGTGGCAGTTGACGGTATTTCTTCTGATGCGTTATAAACCAATGCCAGGGTCCCCCAGGGTTCGATCCTGTAGCCCACCCTATTTCTTTTACACATCAACGACCTCTTGAAAACCACCACGAACCCCATTTACAGTTTCGCAGACGATAGCATACTTGTCTCAACTTTCACATCCTATCGATCACTTTCGGTGAATGATACAAATAGACTCAGACAGGAACAGATTGATTCCATCAATAGAGATCTTAAAGCAATCGTCGAGTGGGGAATCAACAATCTTGTTCAGTTCAACGCCCAAAAAACACAAAGCGCCACGTTTTCCAAGAAAGTGAATTCCTTAAATCATCCCATCACAATGTCCGGAAATACCCTTGAACCAACTCCCTCCATCTCGATTTTGGGAGTCACGGTGTCCAATAATATGTCTTGGCATGACCATGTTGCTAACATCGCAAAGTCGGCAAGCCAGAGGCTAGGTTTTCTGTGGAAAGCCAGAAAGTTTTTTACTCCTGATCAACTGTTGACGACGTACAAGGCTCAAATCTGACCTCTACTGGAGTATTGCTCGCACATTTGGGGTTCAGCACCAAGGCATTCTCTTCGTCTTCTAGATTCCATTCAGAAAAGAGCCATTCGCTTGATAAACAGCTCAACTCTCACAGATACCCTTCACCCTCTAGAACATAGAAGAAGAGTTGCAGACCAGTCACTGCTCTACAGATATTTCCATGGCAGATGCTCCAGAGAAATAAAAACTCTTGTACAACCATTGGCCACATTCGGCCGAAGAACTCGGCACGCTGATCAGTCTCACCCATTTACTCTCAAGATTGACACTACAAGGACCAATCTTCATCAAGAATCCTTCTTTTACAGGGCTGCTACGGAATGGAATAAGCTTCCAAAATCAGTTTTTCCAAAAAACTATGACCTGCAACTTTTTAAAAAGCGTGTCCACAATCATTTCCTTTCTATAATCACTTCCCCTTCTAATAGTCGCAGTGCGGGCCGTCCGCGGCCCACACGATAGGTCTACCCTTTTTGCGACTATTTTCATAAAAAAAAAAATATTCAAGAATGGGTCTTACATAAATTATGTAAAGTTTACAAAACGATTGAAACGTAACTCTCGAAAAACACCTTCGTATAAGATACAACCTGTTGTTAGCACGTTTGGTAATTCATAAAATATGGTCGGACCAAGTGAGAGTACTGTCAATAATAATGTCATTTTGAGAGAAGTTTGACCGTTTATGAAGTATGACAGAAGTGGGTTGTTTTTACCGATTCGAAGCACTACGCACTTAGCAGCATTAAGAGGGAGCAACCATTGGAAACACCATAGCGATATAGAGTTTATTGGTTCGTTATTGGATTTGAATAAATTTTTATGTCATCTGCGTAGAAAGATATTTTGCTTAAAACGTAAAAGGGGAGATCGCAGGTGTATGCTATGAATGGCAAAGGTCCCAGAACAGAACCCTGAGGCACCTCACTTTCCACTAATTGTCACAAATAACAAATTTAAAGAGACACAGTGGCTGGAAGTCTACCAATGTCGCTGAAGGATATATAGACGATTCACCTACAAACAAAATTAAAATTGCCATTCAAAGATTATCAGATGAAAACAATCAATGTGAAACGAAAACTTTATCTTCTTGTTCTGACTTCAACAAAAGGCATTTAAATATACATACCAAGCATTTCAAATAAATTGAATCTCTTCAATATTAGTAATTGCTCCAATTTTAATATAAATATTAATATAAAAAAGAATTAGAACGCTTCTGTTAGTACCTATCTTCTGTACTAATTTCAATATTGAATACAAATAAGAATTAAAATTTTGTTCTACACAGAAGTATAATAAAGAAATTTGTCTCATCGTCCGAAAACAGTTTTTTTTTGGACTTGCACACTTAGAATTTTGTCTACTCGTCCAAAAAAACAGTATTTTCCGAACTTGTCGCGTAAATTATTATTACATTAATTTAAACAATTCATGCCACATTTGCCTGCACGAAAGAAACATCAGCAGATCTTTGCTCTGGCGGACTACCTACTTTCTAGATTTTCAAACTTATTCTCATTTTATTGCCTGTATAAAAATGCAAATCTAAATGTTTAGGTATATTTTCACTGCATATAAACTGGTACGGGTGGTAAATATATCGTCGAATTAATGCCAAGAGCCTCTTACTACAAGCGACCGAAATCTAGCTCGTACCAAAGAGTTTATCTCGAGCGAATGGCTTTTTATAAGCATCATAATCAAAAGGATGCAATCAACAAACAAGAAGAGTACTTGAAAAATTATCAGTTGATACCCGTAACGATCATCTAAGCCAAACACAATTAATCTTTTCCATATTGCTACGATATAGAGAGCACCCCAAATTAGTGATGGCACATTAAATCTATAGCCATGCAAACACCATGCACTATCATCTGCGTTTGCCTCCAGGCCCCCACTCTCAAATGTCCCCGCCAGGGGTGCACTAGCGGCGGCTGGTTTTTTCAGAAGATTGTATCGTGTATTCGTGAAAAAGCTCTTTTTAAACAAAAACGTTGACTATAGTATAATCTTTTAAAATATGCCGAAAACGAATAGGAAAAGTCGTAAAAGTGCTTTGATATTTGGATTAATTGAGCGAAAATGTGGACATTGCATAAGGGAATATTTTGATGAATTCTAAACATCAATGAATTTATTGTTTCTTTCGGGTATATTTATTCGTGAACGAGTGAGGGCGAAGCCGTCGCTGGAGAGGTTCTTCTGCCCCACACAATATCAATGTCCATACGAATTAAAGCCTAGGAGGAATTATGCTGGTTCAGTGGCCGCCCCATGAAACTCGCCCTTAAAGAGGGAGCTGAATAAGGGCCGATTTTGTTTTTTGGCAAAGTGTCGGATGTTTGTTGGTTGGATTAATAATGTCTATTGAGCGTGTTTTATTTCATTGTTGGTATTTGTTGTCTACTTTTGTTATATTGGCAATGTGCAAGTAGCGCCCTTTGTTGGGTATTTATTTTAGTAAGCTGGGAAGCATTCATGGGCTTTTTTTCGGTGAGGATTAGTGTCAGATCTAATCCGGCTTTTTTAGTTCAGGAAAAATGTGGGTCGACACTAGATCGAATTTTCTCTTAAGAATCGATAGGTATTTTTTTAAATAAAATACGAATAAAATCGTATGAGAAATACTATTTATGCGCCTGCATGAAGTAAGCATAAAGTGGAATTAGCATTTTGAATATCAGAAAGTAACATCTGTGATAAAAAAAACTATGCCAGCTGACTTTCTTAAATTCGCAGACATTTTGACTCTTCACACACTATTTCCTATTATCCCAAACATTTCACACAATATAGACGATATGCAGTTCAGGTGTAAGCAAATTCATGCCATATACCAATTCTTATAACATAAATTGTACGGCAGAAAATTTTTCCACAAATTCTCTGCAAACTGTTCTTCTGACTTGACTTTAACCTCAACTACACACATGTGGAAAGAATCTAACGGTATTCTACTATATCCTTGAAATTTTTAACTGGATTAAGAATTTGCAGTTAATAAATTATTACTTGTTAATTTTGACAAAGTTTATTTAAACCACAACCTATTTTTTGTACAAAAATATAGAAAGTAGTAGTCAAATATAAAATTGAAATTTATATTCAATTTTATTTCCATAGAGATAGTGTTACGATAACTTTAATGTCTTATTACTAAAGTTTATTTAAAGCCCCAAAAGTTGGGCGACATGTGTTTACTTTGAAACTCTTACTTAGTCTAAATTATTTTAAACAAAAACTTAAAGTTAACTACCAGAAAAGAAAATTTTAAATATATTTTTACTAAAATGAATAAGAATTATTAATGGAATTCAAAATATTTTAAAGACTGTATTACTGTATTAAAATAGTCGAAAGTTTAGATAAGATTCTTTTAATATATACTAATAATCATTTTGTCTGCTACCAATACACAAAATAACTATTCTGTAACCATTAACGAAAGTGGAAATTTCTATGAATCTTTCATTTGAATAAATTTGTCACGTGCCTATTTTTTTCCCTTCTACAGTTCCATTATTAATTGGGTCTCTGATAGTCTCGTATTCCTTAGATACTCGTAAGTAGGGTTGCATACCGTATTTTGTTGTAACTTAAATTTATCACTCGTTGTAAATAGTGTTGCATACCTTGTAGTGATAGGATTCAATTATTAATGGCTGTGACATTTTTGTTAATCGATGGAGATGGAGTGGGGGTTTTTGTTATTAGATTTTTGCTTTGATTTTTGGCCTCGATTGTCGTGTGTTGTCAGCTATATTACTGTTTGGTTTGCATTTCTGTGTGGATGGGCTGGCTATCCACACGGACGAGTGCGATTATGAGTTTGGAACATAGATTTGCGAAGATTGTTGGCTGACGCGTGTCCCGTGTCATTTCTTGATATCCGGCCTGGGAGTCAGTAGTTTAGTGAGTCGTTTGGTGTCAGTCTTCAAAGTCGGGTGGTGGTGAGAGTTTTTGGAACGATTTGATATTAATACGTGAGCAGAACCTTTACGGTTTTTTCTTTCATATCTGGCTGTATTTGGGCCATCTTAATTGGATTTTGAAGAAAAACCATTTAATTTTTAACCTGACCATTCTATCTTACCTTTGTTGTTGATATTTTGGATTTTGATGTCGAGTTAAAATATCCGCATGCGGGATCTGATGGAGGGAAGCCATTGTTAAGTAGCAGGTGCAGTTCCATAATCAAACCGGCCACAGGAGTAGGACACAGGAGTAGGCCACAGGATTAGTAAATTCGTATACCCAAAGGTTACAAGTGATTTATTTTAGAATATTTAAACGACGTGATTTGTTTTTGACACCACGATTAAGTTTTGTTTTAATTTATTAATATGGTACACTGTTGAAAACTATTTATTGCATTGGATAATATGCCAAGGCTAAACTTTGATTAAAGTAATATTCTCAATAGTTCTTTGTGTCCTAGTAAAAATGTTTTCTTCATACTTATTTGTAAATATCCTACAATATTGCTATTTTGAAGGACAGCCATCGTAAAAAGAAATATTTTTAAATAAGCTCGATTGTTTTAACAGTGTAAATCTTTATGTAAATGGTAAAGAAAAAAAAAGTGAGTAAATTAGCAGCCGTACGGGAACGTTCGATTAAGTATTATTAAAAAGTTGACTTGTATACGTTTTTTTTGATAACTTGATAAAGTTTGTTATTCTTACCTTTGTTTTAATTATTTTATGGAATCGTAAATTTTGGATTTTTGATTTATTGTTGTCTTATAAAGTTGTAAATTTTGAAGTTTCGATTTATTGTTGGCTGTTAATTTTGATTATATTTGTTATAATTTTGTTATTGAGCTGTGTATTTTAATTTATTGTGTGAGTAAAGTATCCAATATATTTTTGCTATTTTATTTATTTGGTTCAACATAATCTTAGTTGTTTATCGTGTGGCTCTGCTAGTGCCTATAAGACCTAGGGGTTTCCAGCTTGAACCGTCTAAGTCGGTGGCGCGGCTCACTTTTATATTTTTTTCTTCTACTCTCTACGGCTGAGCTCGGGCATAATTTGCCAGTAGAGAGACCGCTGGCAGAGTACTCATTAGAGAACGAAAAAGACGTGGCAAAGTTTAAATTTAAAAATTCATTTTTAAGGCATATGAAAAGAGATACATGATGGCTACCTATGTATCTGTCTAAATTTTTAATAGAAAGAGCTGATATGATGGAATACAATCTGAGAAGTAAGGATAATTACTTTGTGGATAAATTTCATTCAGCTGTAATAGAAAAATATCTTTGTAGAAGGCTTAAAATGTTACAATAACTTGCCAATCCAAGCTAAAGAAGCAACAAGTTTAATAGTATTTAAAAAATACTTAAAAATGTGTACCTTAAAGTTTAAGGTATTGTAAACAATTATTTATATTTATTGTTATCATTATGAGTATGTCTAGAACCACTTTTAAATATGTAAAATTGGATCTGTTCGTACTAGCAATTTTGGCTAAATAAATATTATTATTATTATATAGGTACTAAGCATTCTAGAGATTCATCAATAAAATAGGTAGGACTAAGAAATATACTGAGAATATTTCATAACATGGAGAATTGTTGATAATTTGTAATAAATAAATCTTGAAGTTCGATTCCTGAAAATACTCATGGAATTCAGTAACCATAGGGGAAGTAGGTAATAGAAGTCGGATTCATTTTGTAATCTTTGATAATTTTCTTTTTACAGACAATGATTTATCTAATAAATTTTTGTTTAAAATTATCATTCTGAAGAACATTCTAGATCTGAAAAACAAGTTTTTTATTTTGTCACTGCAGTCAATATCCTTGGCTCTTTCGAGCAGTTGGCTCAAATAGCCCATGCAAATACATATATTATTTTCAGGATTAAACTTATTGAAAATGTCTTCCAATTTCACAACTTTGTACATAAATACTTCAGATGGTTTCGATAAACCTCCTTTTTTCTTCTACCCTTTACGGCTGAGCTCGGGCATAATTTGCCAGTAGAGAGACCGCTGGCAGAGTACTCTTTAGAAAACGAAAAAGACGTGGCAAATTTATTTAAATTCAAAACAGCACATAATTTAGTGCTAACAAAAACAATTGGCTAGCATAATAAAAAAAATCAAATCATTGGTAATGAAGGTATATAATGTACTACACTATTTATACATTTATTATCATTCCGAAATTTACAATACAATATAGATTAAGTATTTTAGAAATCATTGACAGACTCTGAAGAGTGTTTACATGCATGTACCTTTCTTACTTCTTGGTTGTTTAGTTGACTTTATAAATCTGCAAAAAAAATTTAATTGTTTGAGGTCAACAGATTGAAAAAGTAAAAACGTACAATTACTTAGGAACGCTTATTACTGAAAACAATGACTATACCACAGAAATAAAATCCAGAACAGAAAAGGATCGTACCAACTTTATAAAAATGATAAAAGTACTTTGTAGCAGAGATGTGACGTTAGGCCTAAGACTGCGATTGGCAAAATGTTATATACTCAGTGTGCTCTACTATAGTGCAGAATCATGGACGCTAAATTCAGATGCAATGAGACGGCTTAACTCTTTCGAAATGTGGATATATAGAAAATTTTTAAGAATTTCGTGGGTAGATCGAATTACTAACATCGAAGTGCTAAAAAGAATCGGTGAACAAAAAGAAGTTGAACGAACAATTAAGGAGAGAAAGCTACAGTATTTTGGACACATAATGCACGATGAAAGGTACAACCTCTTACGACTAATAATGCCAGGGAAAATAGAAGGCAGAAGAAGCATAGGAAGAAGACGAAATTCATGGCTAAAAAATCTGAGAAAATGGTTTGGTTACAGCTCCAAACAACTTTTTAGAGCAACTGCTTCAAAAGTTGCGATAGCGATGATGATTGCCAACCTCCGTCGCGGAGATCGCACTTGAAGAAGAAGAAGAACAGTGTTGAAAATTCCGTATTTTTCAACTGTAGAATGTCTTTCAATCCATTCCTTGATTTAAAAAACCTCATTATAGACTCGTGTTTTAGGCAACCAATTATTCACAAGCAAAACCAATTAAAAAGCTGACAACAGCGCTGCTATTACTAAACTATTTTGACCACTTCCGTTTGGTGACTTCGTCCATCGTCTTCGTAGAGAGAACAAGCAAGTTAGCTTTAAAACACAACGTGGTAAAAAATTAACAAGCAATATAATTAGATAAAATCAATTAAGTTAAAAAGCCATCAACCAGTGAAAATTTTCTAAAGAGACAGGAGGTTCTTAACTGTAAGCTCATTGTACACATTTTACAATATAGTATCAAACAAGAAAAGTGTTTAATTTACTTTATCATTTACTGACAGCAAAAAGAATTACGAACCAGCCAACCCTAGCTATCGAAGACTTAATTAACATCGAATCGAGGCACGGCGAGATTAAACAGAGGCAGAAACCGACATCATCAATTTACCTTCAACAGCCCTCTTCTAGAAACCTCCTTGTTCCTTGCCGGCGCGTCGAGAAACAGTATTGCAAGTTTTGTTTCCAATATAATTTAGTTTGTTTAAAACACCTCAGAAACTGATTTGTTAACTTCCAACCGGTTACTCTAACAATTATTAATCAAAAAGTATGTAGTTTTACTTTTTATAACCACCACAAAACCGGAATTCACTCTCATCAAAAATAAATTCAATGTCCATTCAAAACGGAAAAGGCCACCATGAATACATAAAATATTATTCTTGTTCGCACAATGCACAATTAGCGAAAGGGTCCGAACGAAATGTATAATGACCCCTCCCGTATATGCGTCTCCAGTTACAGGATGTCCCTATGCCACAATCAAACAGAATTGTTTTATATCACAGAGTTAATAAGTTCTGCGGGGAATAACAGGTTTGGCATTTTGTATTTCTCTTATTATCAGACTTCCATTAATTCCATCCGTTCTTTTTTATTTTGTACCTTCTGTAATTAGTACTAAGATCGTCTTCGTCTTTAGTATTCTCCACTAAATTACTCGTTTCACCCAGCCAATTTGTGGTCTTGTCGGTCTTGCAGTTGAAGATTCTTGTGTACAGTGAAATTATTTCATGGATAAGTACTCACAAAAAATCTTTGCTTTTTCATCATTAAACGATCATTTTAAAAAAATGAATGAATAATTGAACAAGACAACCAGTATAGAAATATACGCGAGTAATAATTCATTGAAAAAATGGTCTAAGAGTGCCGGTTAGATAAATACAATGGACAGATTACAATAGACAAAGTACCATGCTCACTGTCATGTCACATTACTTATGATTGATCGGCTTGGGTGCGCTGCAATTTTTTCACTTTCCGTCCGAAGATATAAGGTATGTTATTCTCTATCAAGGTGTCGGATGGATACATAGACGTATCACTGTGTCGATAGGGGTTTGTGTATAAATAACTGAAAATTATATTCAAAGTTAGGTATTACCAGTAATGGGTTAGTAGTGTTGTTATCAATACTGGATACATAAACGAAATTACGATTTCATGTACAAATAGTAAAATTCAGTATGAAAATTTTGGGTACTTGTTTCGATTTCTGTATCTGAAATTAAGAACTAATTTTGAGTGCCTCCAAATCGATGTATATATACAAATGTGTTTTATTCTAAAATTGTCAGTAAAAGTTTCATGACATTGTCTTAAAAATTTTGTATTTACTATTAAATTATAGTGTTGGCGTCATTGTATATCATTAACAAGATCCAGAAGTAATACTCATGAGAATCATGTAAGAAACAGTTAACTTTTGAAAGAAAGTTGAAAAATAATTTTTGTACCTCCGTATTTACACTATTAGAAACCATGAAAGAAAGCTGTTGACAGTTGACGACTGGAAGTATTTCGAGGATTTGCACTGGGTCCTCTATTACCAGTAAACACCATGTTATATCATAGAAACAATGAAAACTGTTGAAATATTGACAGTTAACAATCAGAGTTGATTCGAGTATTTGCACTGGGTCCTCTATTACCAGTCAACACCATGTTATAAAAACGATGAAAACTGTTGACATATTGACAGTTAACAACCAGAAGTGTTTTAAAGATTTGCACTGGATTTTCTATTACCAGTCAACATCATGTTAAATCATAGAAACAATGAAAACTGTTGATATATTGATAGTTAATAACCAGAGGTATTTCGAGGATTTGCACTGGGTCCTCTATTACTAGTCAACACCATGTTTTATCATAGAAACGATGAAAACTGTGGACATATTTACAGTTAACAACTAGAAGTGTTTCGAGGATTTGCACTGGGTCCTCCATTACCAGTCAACACCATTTTATATCATAGAAACGATAAAAACTGTTGACATTTTGACAGTTAACAACCAGAATTGTTTCAAAAATGTTTACACTGGGTCCTCCATTACCAGTCAACACCATTTTATATCATAGAAACGATAAAAACTGTTTACATATTGACAGTTAACAACCAGAATTGTTTCAAAAATTTTTACACTGGGTCCTCTATTACCAGTCAACATCATGTTATATTATAAAAACGATAAAAACTATTGACATATTGACAGTTAACAACCAGAAGTGTTTTAAAGATCTGAACTGGGTCTTCTACTACCAGTCAATACCGTAGAATATCGTGTAAACGAATAAAAATGTTGACATATTGACAGTTAACAACTAGAAGTGTTTTAAGGATTTGCACTGGGTCCTCTATTACCATTCAACACAATGTTATATCATAGAAACGATAAAAACTGTTGACATATTGACAGTTATTTTCTAGAAGTGTTTTAAGGATTTGCACTGGGTTCTCTATTACCAGTCAACATCATGTTAAATCATAGAAACAATGAAAACTGTTGATATATTGATAGTTAATAGCCAGAGGTGTTTCGAGGATTTGCACTGGGTCCTCTATTACTAGTCAACACCATGTTATATCATAGAAACGATGAAAACTGTTGACATATTGACAGTTAACAACTAGAAGTGTTTTGAGGATTTGCACTGTGTCCTCTATTACTAGTCAACACCATGTTAAATCATAGAAACAATGAAAACTGTTGATATATTGAAAGTTAATAACCAAAGGTGTTTCGAGGATTTGCACTGGGTCCTCCATTACCAGTCAACACCATTTTATATCATAGAAACGATAAAAACTGTTGACATATTGACAGTTAACAACTAGAAGTGTTTCGAGGATTTGCACTGGGACCTCCATTACCAGTCAACACTATGTTATATCATAGAAACATTAAATACTGTTGACATATTGATAGTTAATAAACAGAGGTGTTTCGAGGATTTGCAATGGGTCCTCTATTACCAGTCAACACCATGTTATATTATTAAAACGATAAAAACTATTGACTTATTGACAGTTAACAACCAGAAGTGTTTCGAAGATCTGAACTGGGTCTTCTACTACCAGTCAATACCGTAGAATATCGTGTAAACGATAAAAATGTTGACATATTGACAGTTAATAACCTAAAGTGTTTCGAAGATGCTTTTCTACGAACCAACATCGTGGAATATCGTAAAAACAATGAAAACTGTAGACTTATTGAGGTTAACAGCCGAAAGTGCTCTGAGGATATTTTCTGTGACATCTACTACAAGTCTATATCGTATGATGAAAACTGTATTCATATTGACATTTGTCAAATGATAAAAGTTTCAGCTTTATGTGATTCGTATTCTGCTCAATAATGAAACGAAACGAAATAACTGTCTACCACAAGATTTCTACAACAAGATCAAAGTTTAACTAGGCAGCAGACTGTCTAGATCAGGAATTCCTAAAGGGGCCGATATCGAGCACTGAAACTTTTGAAAGATACTCTATAAGTTGTGTTACGTGTACCAACTTGTTATAAGAGTGATTAATATTTTAGTACATTGTAGTACTTTTAAAAAACTCAACAAGTCGATAAGTGCGCACAAGTTTTTACAAGATGAAAAACTCCCAAAGCCAATAAGCGTAGACAAGTTCGTGCAAGATAATGTGTTCAAGCGTACAAGTCTTTCAGGCACGTTTTGACTCTCTATTTGACGCATATACGCGATTTAACACGAACGAAATAATGATCAAGATCAAGTCCAAACATACTTCGGCTATGTGGGTCTGAAGTATCAGTTCATTTCGGAAAAGGGGTCTTTTGCCCAAAATAGTATCGGAATCCCTGGTATAGATGATGTGATATGGAGGACGAGACAGCAGAACCATGTTCTTTTTGAATGTTGGGCTCTGGCTTGTCATTGTTCCCAGACTTTGGGGCTTTCAGGTTCAGAGAGGAAGAACATTGGGAGATTCTCTCAGCTAATGAACTTGCGTTAAACAGATTCAAAGGGAATGGACCTGCCATAGGTCGACACCAATTAGGCCCTAAAAGCCCAGCGTATAAATTTAAAAAAAAAATAACTCGAGCAAGGAAACATGGGGAAAAAATGCCGCACCACTTAAATGACGAATCCATAATAGTGAATAATGTTGGGTGCTAATGGAATAATTCCATAATTGAAACGACGATCTAACATGAAATGCAAATAAATTTTGTAATATCGTTTACCTTCTTGCCGACGTAATTTCCCGCCATTGGTGGGTAATTTCGTCGATGTACTGACGACTCTTCTGGTGAGAAAGGTTCGCTGGGTCGAGAATCCCAGACAGCTTGTCCCTTTCGACTAATAAATGTTAGGGTTTGGATTCTTTTTTCGAGAACAACTATTTTTATTGCGTTAGTTCAGTTTTATTGCAACTAATACACTGTATGCCTTTTGTGCAGGAACGAGCGTATTGTTCTTGAATGTTATTTTAAAGTTTTTTGCTGCAGAACAAACTGGTTCCGAAATTTATTTATCGTTGTTAGGGTAATAAAATATTTCATTATGGGCGGGTTGTTTGTAAAGCTCTCCGCAGAAAAAATGTTTTGAATAATAAACAAGGCATTGGCATGCCTCGTTAATGTAAATTATGCATTAGTATTTACAATAAAAATTACGTAGATAAACAGTATTTCCCCTTAATTCCTTTAAATTGCAAATTTTTGCTGTAAGGGTGATTTGCAGTTTATATAACGTGAAAAAAATGTTAAAAATATTTTAAATACAGCCTATCTTTAACTTGGAAGTCATCTCATTCTGTAAAGGTTTCAGTAGAGTTTATTCTATTTGGCTTCTATTTTCTACTCTTATTGTATTGAATTAATAAGTTTTATAACCTTCGTCCGCTTGTACGGTGGTCTTTGATTGTAAAAGAAGTATTCTTTACGAAGAGTAAGTTGATAATATATTAATTAATGCTTCTCCATACATAGATAAAATATTTAAGAAGCATAAGAATTTTAACTTAAAAGAATGATCTGAACAGTATTCAGTCGAAGTAATTAAATCACTACTCTAATTTGAATTAGTATCAGTAAATAGACTACAAGAGATCAAATTTATCTTCTTAAAAATGTATTCATTACATACGCGATATTCAATTCGACTCATTTTTTTAAGTTTGGAGTAAGAAAATTTTCTGAAATGGCTAAATCTGGCAAATAAGATGGTTTTGGAAGCATTGCGAGCTTTAACTCATGGATTTTGGCCATCGCGATAACGGATGTGTATTAACTGATGCATTGTGTTGATGAAACTAAACTTTATCCCAAATACAGTAATTTTTTTTTATTTAAACACTTAAATGTTGCAATAAATTCCCATGATACTCGCCATTCGTTATTAATAAAAAATATTCCACGCAATTCTAAAAAACTGATGCCACGAGCTTGCCTGTAGATAAACCTGTCTTCGCCGTCTTACTAATAGCGTTTACTATCAATGGTGGCTGCCAAGCGAATACTACACAACTAGTGTTGCCCAAAATCGGTCTTGGTCTTGCAGTCTTGGTCTTGGTCTTGCAAAAAATGCAAGAACAAATGCGTAATTTTAGCAAGACCAAGACCAAGACTGATCGCACAAGATTTGAGGAAGAACAAGACTAAGCCTGCTAGACTCTTGCTTCTTGCAGTTAGGATTGAGTGTCGTTTCAGGGAGCGGACAGGCTTAATTAATAATACAAGAAATTGACACATAGAATACAAATGGAACAAAATAAAGTCCATAACATTTTGAAGAAGAAAATAGGCAGAAAATAGGAAGACGTAAAGTACAGAAGATATAAATGACTATCAGTTTTGTTGAAGGAGGAATCTACGCAGTCCGAATAAGTAAATAGAAAATATTATATTAAATATACTTTAAAAATAAATAAAAATATGAAAATAATAATAACGTAAAATAAACTGTACGAGGCGACACTATCTAAGCGAATGTCTTTGTAGACCGATAACGTTCTTTAAAATAGTCAAGTTAATGTCATTAATTTGTTTTTTATATGTTTTAACCATGTTTTAGCACAGGTAAGCTTATTACAAAAATATAAACGTTTATTAAGAAACAGACTGACTTCCGTGAGACACGGTAGACAGCTCAGTTGGTTAGGCAGTCGGTTAAGCACGGATCGCTTAGGTCGTGGGTTCTCAAACCCCCTACCGGTGTCGGTTGATTTTTCAAATTTCTCATTATATGTTAAGAAATTTATTATTTTGGTTGGTCATTACTATGGCTATGTTAATTCAAGCTCAAAATGTACCTACTCTGTTACGTTGTTCTAAGATCTAAATTAACGTTTAATAAATAGCAATAGGCTAATAGGTAATTGCGAGACTTTTACTGCAAGACCAAGACCAAGACTGGAAGCGCAATACCAAGACCTAGAGCAGGTGTATTGGCGCAAGACCAAGACCAAGACTGACTAAGTCTCGTCTTGTTCTTGCAGTTGGGTCTTTGGGGTTTTAAAGCTTTTTAAACTACTATAGTAATTATTTTCAAACAAAAACTGCTATTTATATGTTAGGTCAGGTATTTCTGGGACTATTTTTTTATGAACGCTTTATACTAATTTAATACGACCAATATTGTGCCCAAAAACTTTGATCTTGTCCTTCAGACACCTAAGATTCCCTTACTAAAACAGTTCCTTTTAAACAGCTCTTTTTCCTAACCCATTTTTATCTCTTTAAGACCCGGCTTAACAAATCAACACCAATATATACTTGGGAAATATGCTACTGCATCTTTAGTTGTTCTATTTTTACCAAATGATAAGGGTAAATATTTTCTCAGTAATTTTTGAGGTATTCCACGCCTCCATTTTATGGAACAAAAGTCACAAATAAATAAGAAAATTACGTCCCGCCGATCTATTAATTAATTTTTTAAATTCAGTTTCACGTTAAGCTACTGAAGAGTTGACTGGCATTGTGTTAACGTTTTTGCGCTGTCGCTCAGCTTCGCCATACGGAGTAAATCATAGTTCGCAAATGTATAATTTAAACACTAAATCAATTTCACGCGGTCAAACCCTTCCAAATATAAAATTATCCCCGCAGGGGCGGACAATCCCACTTCTGAATGGTCGGACCCCGCCACTTTCGATTATGATTGTAGCGAAATCCGTCGTTGGAGAGCGTGGAGCCCTTGTAGTTTTTGCTCGGCCTCGTTTCATAGTACGCCAGATTAATTTAAATCCCAGTATTGTAATGGTAAAACGTGTTTCGAGCCTTTGCGGTAATTGTACCATGTTACCACCCCATTCTTTATCATATCAATTCTACATACGCGAACGTTTTGTTTTCGCTTCTTCGAACTGTTTTCGCGAAGGGATAATAACGCGATGAATTATTTACAATGTTGAAATTAATTCGTTCATTTTCTATACAGGATTTTCCGAAAGTATATCCGTCCATCACTGATGGGGACAATTTCCTGCCTCCAATAAAATAATGTAACTTATAAAATTAGTTCTTTTTAAACTGTAAAAACAAAAAATTTTAAATATGAGTATTACATGCATTCAAACTACGAGTTTTAATGCCTGTTGAACCAGTCAAAACAAGACATTTTTAGACCAATGCTCGTTGCCATCAGGAAGAAACCGTCCGTCATCTATTATGTTTTGACCAATAAAAGAGTAAAGCATGGAATTTCTGTTATCAGTAGTAATAACCCAAGGACATTGATAATTGTCGAAACAATTTTATAACAGATTTCGAAAGCTTGTTGCTTATAAGCAACAAGCTTGAGACAGATGTTATAAAATTTTTGAGCGTTCATCAATGTTCGAGGGTTATTCGGATAGAAATTTTTTTGCTAATTCATATTTTCTTGCATCACAAAAGTCCACGAACGCTTTCCACACAAAATTTTTATTGTGAACAGTATTCTTCGGTATATTCGATGCTATAATTTCATCAATATTATCTTGAGTATCACAACCAAATCGTGTAATATTGAAATATTTGAATTGTCAAAATCGAATTGAAAGGAAATGTAGGTATGTATCCATAGCAACATGACATGATTTAGTGAAAAGAACCCATGGGCTCTTTTCAGTATAATTTTGTTTTGATTGGTTGTGTTCGATCAGATGACCACAAATTGACTGATTTTATTGGATATCAACTTGAGCAAAAAATTTTCAGTAGTAATATCCCTAGGACATTGATAATAGACGAGATAATTTTATGACAATTGAAAGCTCGAGAGCATGAGAAATTTGTCACGAAATTATGAGCCATTTGTCATTGTCCGAGGGATATTCGGCGGAAAATATTTTGACAAAAAAATTTATAACCCAACACAACGAAACATTTATTTATTTATTAAAAGTACAGTTAGTGAAAGTACAATTATTAAATTTAACATAACATTAGATTCGTTGCTGTTCTCTACTATAGAAGATCTATTACCACGCATAATATTTATAATCTTGTTGTGGTGTTCTTGATCGAGATTTAAGTATGGTTTTATGGAATTTCGAATGCTATGACCAGACTTTTTCAGCAATTGTTGTTCGTCCACACCACTTTTTGCCAATTCGCTAACAGCAGGCGATCTATTCGAGTTATTTGTTATCTTTACATTCAAGCCAATTGCCTCAGCAGCAGATTTAGTCCATCCATATATTGTATGGATACATTATCGTACCATTTGTCAGTTTCATTTTTTCAGTGTCGATTTTGTTTTAAGATCAGTAGTGGTGAGATAGTAGTGCAGCCTCGTTTTAATATCACTTTATGAAAAAGACGTACAGCGCAGCTTTGTCTTTTACCTTTGGAAACCAACCATTTACTACTTGTTCAGCTTTTAGAACCACCTTGACCGTTTTACTGAACACCGGATTGGATTGAATGCGATTCGTTGGAGAGTCATCATTATTTTTCTCGATATGAAAAAAATCCACCAGGCAAGCAACTGCCTCTCCTCTTCGCCACGCTAATTCTACAGCAGCAATATGGTAAAATTTACAAATAAGACCTTCAGGAGTATTTTCATCCCATAGCAATATTATTTTGTTAACTTCAGACAAACTTAACGAAACTGAACTGGACTTACGTTTACATGGATCTGCTTGTAGTTTCTTCATGATTGCATCGCGGGCAATTTGGGCGGGTTTAAATACTATATTGTTAAACGGGTCAATCATAATATTATAGTCATTATTGTACTTTTCTTGCAAAAGTTTGCCAGAAACGTTCCACATTGTCTTCACCGTTGCTTCTTTAAATTCGGTTCCGTCTTTCTTTTTCATATTGACCGCCCAATCTTTTAGTATCAACGCCAATTCTTCTAAGCTTCTATGTTCATTTAATTCATGTTCTCGTTCGCAGCAAAATTCCATAAATATTCCCCAAATATATTTGTGACTGTAGGTTGTATTTCTGGTTGATGATGGTGGACCCGCTTTTAAAAAGTTGCAGGTCATAGTCAAAGCCATTTCAGCACGAAAACACGTTTTTTGTCGCTGTAGTAGTATTTTTTCTGTAGAGGTTAGAAACGAACGTGCTTTTTCTCGTGCCGATAACAATGTGTGGCGAAAACAACGAGCAATGGATCAATGTGAAATTTCTCGTTAAATTAAAAAAAATACCGACTGAGTGTTATAAGTATAGCACTGCGAGAGCGAGTTCGTAAGAAACGGCCGGATATTTGGAAAAACAAGTCGTGGATCTTGTACCAGGACAACGCACCTGTCCATTACGCGCTGTCCGTGAAGCGTTATTTAGCCGCTAGAGACACTCCAGTGCTCGAACACGCGCCTTACTCGCCTGATTTAGCAGTCGGTGACTTTTTCCTGTTTCCAAAGATCAAGTCTGCCTTAAAAGGAAACTGGTTCGAGTCGATGGAAGAGGCAAGCGAAAATTGGCGGAGCTCCAAAATGCTCTTCCGAAAGAAGACTTCCAGCATTGATTTGACCAATGGAAAAAACGAATGGAACGGTGTGTAGCGAGGGGAGGGGAGTACATTGAAGGGGAGCATTTGATTGCAGAATAATTCTTAAAATAAAACTCTTTTTCATAATTAGTCTCGTTATTTAATAGCCAAACCTCGTAATTAGGTAAAAAGTATTCAACGTTATATATTATCGTTTGAAAATATAGCAAAATTTGATCGAATTTAACGCCTTTCGCATTATAAAATGCTTCGTTCACTGAAAACAATGCACTAGACAGAGATAGCTATCCTGTAATTTCCTGTGGAGCTACTCTATTCCCATTATCTCGTCATTAATCTCAATGTTTGACATCAAAGCGCGTTTTGCTGGTTACCGATCTAAACGCACGCACAAACTATGTGACAAGTGATTTAAAAAAAAAGTTTATTAAACAAACTTATTTACTACATAATGCAGACATTCGTTATATATATATATATATATATATATATATATATATATATATATATAATAAATTGCGTCAGGAAGTCATTTTTGCCATTTTCTTACAGTAATATAGTAACTCCAATTTTGGAACCATAACTAAAACCGAAGACAAAAGTTTAAGAAAAACGTATCTTAGTGTGACTATGGAAATATTACTGAAATAGTATTTATTTCGTACAAAAGCTTGACACCAAAACGAAATAATATACCGTCGAATAGAAGCAGCTTTGATAATGACAAGTTGGCACTATTCAAACACTTAGACTATTTCCGGGAACTCCTTGTTGTTTTAGTTCGAAGATTGAAGAACATCTTCAGCATATCTCCGGCCCATTCTGCACAACGAATTTATCTCGCTACAACACACAATTACATTTACAATGACGAACAGTATGTTATTATTACAGAATTGAAAGCGTACGCGAGAAAGTGAAAATTACGCTTTACATATGAAACGTCGTTTAGAAATATCATATTTTGGTTATGATTTGTGTCATGTTCAAGACGAAAACAATGCCTACATCTTACATTCATTAAGTGTTGTACAATGATAAATGTTTTCCTTTTGTGTTTCACTTGAAGCACAAATGTTTCGCTAGATACTTCTTCGGACTAATTATTAATTTTTTCTAATAATTCTTACAGTAAGATATGTATATTATTTCGTTGGAACGGGATCGAGGAATCGGTCTGTTTGAGCGAATATGCTACAGTTTTTCAAGCTGAAACTGTAGCTAAATACAATAAACTCTTATTTTATAAATCACTGAGATATTCAACTCAAACTCTTTACAACAATATTTTTATAACTATATCACTTTCTAATTTGACTTACTTTTCCCGTGGCCCGCGATCCAACCAATATTTCCCGAAAAAACCATCTCGTACCATCTGTATACTGTGTTGAGGGCTTCTTGGAGGACGTTTGAGATCGTCGCTTCAAATTTCCCCTTAAACTGTTATAACCAGATCATCCGCATAGCATTGAAAATTTACTCCCCACATGGAAAGCTCGCTCAAATTAAGTAGTAAGTAAGCAACTAAAATAATTGGAATTTTTCAAAGTATTGGGAGGAAATGTAAAATTTGAAGGCAATTTTCAGAGCTTTCAAGACATCTTATTCGACCCCCAATGCAATTTAAAAATTTTGGGGTAATTCTTACCCTCGCTTAAAGTTAAAAGTGGTGGAGTCAAAAAAACCCGCTTTAATCGAAAATCGACGGGTCTGAGCGTTTTTCTAAAATGTTGACGAGATTCCTGCAAATGGCTCTGTTTCGTTTTCGATTGGCCACCCTGTATGTTATTCCTTACGATCATCATTTTCTAATTTTTCTTTTAAATCATTTCAACGATCTTCTATTTTTGCAGTTCGTGAAGATATTTTCATCCTTAACATTCCCATTATTACACTTCGAATGCACCTCGAAAAAGGTGTGAAACAGAGATGTGTGGCTTCTTATACATAGACCATTGTTTGAAATATCTGAAAGAGAGTGCGTATGGATTAAAAATGAATGATTTGATCGTAAAATGCCTTCTTTACGCCGATGATCAAGTCATATTAGAGTTATCTGAAGAGGAGTTGCAGGCGATGGTTAATGTTATACATGATGCCCTGAAAATCAAAGTGATAAAAATAAATGTGAGCAAAACGAAAGTAATTGTTTTTGAAAGAGAAGAAAGCATGACAAACAATGGAGTTTCGATTGATGGACAAAGGGTGGAACAAGTAAATGAATTTGTGTACTTGGGTTCAAAGTTTACGAGAGATGGAAAGTATGACAGTATGGCAGAAAGTCAAATGAATGTTGCATAGCTTTATGAATAGCCAGAAAGTGTCAAAAAAGGCACGTCTGGCTGTGCATAGAGGTGTGTTGGTTCCTACACTTATGTATGGTAGTGAATCTTGGGTTTGGCAGAAGAAGCATGAAAATAGGATTAATGCTGCGGAGATGAGTAGTCTGAGAAGTATAGCTGGAGTGACTCGGTTGGATAAAGTAAAGAATAGTGAGATAAGAGAACGCTGTGGTGTAAAAGAAGATGTGGTTACAAATATAGATAAAGGAATGCTTAGATGGTTTGGACAAGTAGAAAGGATGGATGAAGGAAGATTGACGAAACAAATTTATAAGGCGAGTGTGAATGGACGGAAGTTGGTAGAGGTCGACCTCGGCGAATATATCAGATCAACATTGTTTTGAAGAAAGGCCAGGTCGAGAGTACCAACAACCGACGAGCATGTATGAGAGCACTGATGAAAGTAGAGGAAGCAAAAGATGTGTGTAAGAACCGTAGCGGAAGTGAAAGGAAGTTGTCTCTGCCTACCCCTATGGGAAAAAGGCGTGACTTTATGAATGTATGCATGAATGCACGTTATTAATTGTAAAATATTTTATTGGGTAGGTATTTTTCGCACGTCGTATATGCGCGAAACAATTTAATTAAAATACTCGGGGAATCGAAGGCTGTCAAACGGTTTAGCGGAATTACACTTAAAAACCTGTAAATCAAAGGTTCTTTTGCGAATAAAACGAATTCATTAACACCTCCGCACCACAAACGCCATGTTAATTAACGAATTTGCCTATTAAATTAAATAATTACTGCTCGTTAATTTACTTTGACGCGCGGTTTTGATTTATTTGAATGTGTACGGTGTTGATTCGGTTTAGATGATGGTTACGTCCGCAGAAGCCTTGCGAATGTACGAGTTTTAAAAAGAAACGCGCGTGTTGGAAAAAGGGGGCGAAACACGTTCATTTTTTTTTTAATTAATATCACATTAATAAAACTTTATTATCGAAGCACTATAAAAAAACTCAGTAGATTTTTAAAATTACGTGTGTTTAAAATCATAACTTATATTATATTTTGACGTAAAACTTTACTTTTATTGAGAATTTGTTGGTTATGTTAATTGGGAAAAACGTATTCACCATTTTTCTGTAAAGAAATTTTAATTAAAAATAAACATGAGTAAGTAAATGTTCCAATTTATTGTTTTTTATTTGTAGATCTAAAAATAAACTTATCTTCAACTGTCAAAAGACGTCGCTTCAATAGGAAATGGGACAGCGACGTGAAGGCGCATAGTTGTTTATTGGTGGAATATCATGATACAAATAACACAAGGTATGATCGATAGCATTCTCAAACTCGTCCTCCGCGCGCATAACGTCATGCGGAGAGTATAATTTGAATTTTTATAATGATTGTTCATGAAACTCGCATAATTTGATGATTTTTCGTTGCTGTCTCAAATGGAAATACCTATTACAGCTTGATTACTCCTCACGAATAACTTGGAAAATGTCGTCGCCATTAAGTTGTCACGTGCCTATTTTTTTTTCCCTTCTACAGTTCCATTATTAATTGGGTCTCTGATGATTTCGTATTCCTTAGATACTCGTAAGTAGGGTTGCATACCGTATTTTGTTGTAACTTAAATTTATCCCTCGTTGTAAATAGTGTAGCATACCTTGTAGTGTTAGGATTCAATTATTAATGGCTGTGACATTTTTGTTAATCGATGGAGATGGAGTGGGGGTTTTTGTTATTAGATTTTGCCTTGATTTTAAGCCTCGATTGTCGTGTGTTGTCAGCTATATTATTGTTTGGTTTGCATTTTCTGTGTGGATGGGCTGGCTATCAACACGGACGAGTGCGATTATGAGTTTGGAACATAGATTTGTGAAGATTGTTGGTTGACGCGTGTTTCGTGTCATTTTTTATATCCGGCCTGGGAGTCAGTAGTTTAGTCAGTCGTTTGGTGTCAGTCTTCGAAGTCGGGTGGTGGTGAGAGTTTTTGGAATGATTTGATATTAACACGTGAGCAGAACCTTTACGGTTTTTTCTTTCATATCTGGCTGTATTTGGGCCATCTTAATTGGATTTAAAAAAAAAACCATTTTTAACTTGACCATTCTATCTTACCTTTGTTGTTGATATTTTGGATTTTGGTGTCGAGTTAAAATATCCGCATGCGGGATCTGATGGAGGAAAGCCATTGTTAAGTAGCAGGTGCAGTCCCATAATCAAACCGGCCACAGGAGTAGGCCACAGGATTAGTGAATTCGTATACCCAAAGGGTACAAGTGATTTATTTTAGAATATTTAAACGACGTGATTTGTTTTTGACACCACAATTAAGTTTTGTTTTAATTTATTAATATGGTACAATGTTGAAAATTATTTATTGCATTGGATAATATGCCACGGCTGAACTTTGATTAAAGTAATATTCTCAATAGTTCTTTGTGTCCAAGTAAAAATGTTTTCTTCATACTTATTTGTAAATATCCTCCAATATTGCTATTTTGAAGGACAGCCATTGTAAAAATAAAAATATTTTTAAATAAGCTCGATTGTTTTAACAGTGTAAATCTTTATGTAAATGGTAAAGAAAAAAAAAACTTGAGTAAATTAGCAGCCGTACGGGAACGTTCGATTAAGTATTATTAAAAAGTTGACTTGTATACGTTTTTTTTGGTAACTTGATAAAGTTTGTTATTCTTACCTTTGTTTTAATTATTTTATGGAATCGTAAACTTTGGATTTTTGATTTATTGTTGTCTTATAAAGTTGTAAATTTTGAAGTTTCGATTTAATGTTAACTGTTGATTTTGATTATATTTGTTATGAGTTTATTATTGAACTGTGTGCCTGGATTTATTGTTGGCTGTTGATTTTGGCTATATTTGTTATAATTTTGTTATTGAGCTGTGTATTTTGATTTATTGTGTGAGTAAAGTATCCAATATATTTTTGCTATAATTTTATTTATTTGGTTCACCATAAACTTAGTTGTTTATCGTGTGGCTCTGCTAGTGCCTATAAGACCTAGGGGTTTCCGGCTTGAACCGTCTAAGTCGGTGGCGCGGCTCACTTTTATATTTTTTCCTTTTACCCTCTAAGGCTGAGCTCGGGCATAATTTGCCAGTAGAGAGACCGCTGGCAGAGTACTCATTAGAGAACGAAAAAGACGTGGCAAAGTTTAAATTTAAAAATTCATTTTTAAGGCATATGAAAAGAGATACATGATGGCTACCTATGTATCTGTCTAAATTTTTAATAGAAAGAGCTGATATGATGGAATACAATCTGAGAAGTAAGGATAATTACTTTGTGGATAAATTTCATTCAGCTGTAATAGAAAAATATCTTTGTAGAAGGCTTAAAATGTTACAATAACTTGCCAATCCAAGTTAAAAAGCAACAAGTTTAATAGTATTTAAAAAAATACTTAGAAATGTGTACCTTAAAGTTTAAGGTATTGAAAACAATTATTTATATTTATTGTTATCATTATGAGTATGTCTAGAACCACTTTTAAATATGTAAAATTGGATCTGTTCGTACTAGCAATTTTGGCTAAATAAATATTATTATTATTATATAGGTACTAAGCATTCTAGAGATTCATCAATAGAATAGGTAGGACTAAGAAATATACTGAGAATATTTCATAACATGGAGAATTGTTGATAATTTGTAATAAATAAATCTTGAAGAAGTTCGATTCCTGAAAATACTCATGAAATTCAGTAACCATAGGGGAAGTAGGTAATAGAAGTCGGGTTCATTTTGTAATCTTTGATAATTTTCTTTTTACAGATAATGATTTATCTAATAAATTTTTGTTTAAAATTATCATTCTGAAGAACATTCTAGATCTGAAAAACAAGTTTTTTATTTTGTCACTGCAGTCAATATCCCTGGCTCTTTCGAGCAGTTGGCTCAAATAGCCCATGCAAATACATATATTATTTTCAGGATTAAACTTATTGAAAATGTCTTCCAATTTCACAACCTTGTACATAAATACTTCAGATGGTTTCGATAAACCTCCTTCTGATAAATGATCTACCCATGTAAAATCATTACTGGCTGAGGTGAAGGCAGTGGCTTCTTCTTTCTTTATCTTATAGCAGGTAAAACCTGCCAAATTTTTTAATCCATCTTATCCTATCTAGCTCTGTGATTAGAGGGTCTTTGGTTTATAGTTGAGTAACTCGTGCCTCAAATTCCTCTCGAAACTTTCCACATCGAACATAGTCTTGCAGTGTTCACATTGAAATTTCCTCGACGTCTGCAAGCAGTTATTTAAAGCTTCTGCAAGTTTTTATCGCTAGGAAAGCGATAAAACATGATCATTTTATCAAAATTCTTGGACTGGTTATTTGAACTGCATCCAACCATTGCAAAACGCATTTTACTTCCAGTAAAACTCAGTTTTTTTTTAAAATTAGTTTAATCCACGACAAACTTGAACTAACACAATGAACACTATACAAACACATCTGATGTTTACTCTCCGCGTGACGTAGCAATATGACCACTGAGGCTCCGCCCACCTGCGCAATATCATATCTTGTTTTCTTTGTATCATGGGGGAATAGGAAATAAAATATGTGTACATATTTTTATCAAATTATACTATAAGATGGAGGCCTGGACACTGAAGGTAACCGACATGAGGAGACTGGAGGCATTTGAGATGTGGATATACCGGAGAATAACCCCGAGGCACTTTACAGACGTCTAACTACAAGTATAACAAGCATCTCAAATTAAAATAATATTGTTACATTTATGTGGTAATACCGATAGTGACACCACTGCAGGTAGGAAATGACCCTTTTGCTGATAAAACTTTTTGTTTGCGGCAGGCTTCCAAATAAAAACAGTATGGCTCAAGTAAAATATAATAATTCACACTATAACAGCTGTTTCGGACATTAAGAAATCATATAAGTATGTTTGACCACTCTGTTAGCGTTTTGCATTTATAAGTAAGATTTATTACTCCGTACCATTTCGAAATAGAGTATAAAATGAATGGGTAATGACAAAAAAATAATTATCTATTGTTACTTATCGTGTAGGGACATAACTCAACTGTATGACAAATATTAAAGGTGGGAGAATTGGAGAAAAACAACTAAGAGAAATGTCGATAACATCCTACTTTGAAGACATCTAACAATCGATGGATTGTACCACTTACTACCAATCATATGTCATTTCTTTGCGACAGCCAGGCTGCTATCAAATCACTAAACTCAGTCTACTTGACCTCTAGGGCAGCGGTGCAATGCCGAGCCGCCCTGAATGAGCTATAGCTGCTAAGTTTAAAGTTCACATTGTCTGGGTATTTTGACACAGGGACATACCAGGCAACTGTAAGGTGAACGAGCTAGCAAGAAAGGGCACCACCCTCCCAGCCGTACCTGTCTCATCTTATCAGCAAGGAGTAAAGTATTTCAAAAAGCCAACTTGAGGTGGCAAAATGAACATAAACATCATCGAAACATATTTGGCTCTACGTCAAACAAATGATGTTTTAACTCTATCCAGGGAGTCCATTGGAAATGCGATCGCGGCCATAACAGAACACTAGGCAGAAGGATCCCAGGCACGGCGCATGGGAATCGTAGAGCTACGACACGACTTCTGTAGAAGCTGTCACGATGAAAAAGAGGAGAAAACAATGGTACATCTTCTCTGTCACTGCCCTGCCCAATGCAAAAAACGGCTTTCTATACTAGGGCAACTGAACTTTGATGACTTATCTGATCTCAGCTCAGTTAGCATTAAAGAGCTCACATTTTTTATTAAAAGTTCCAACTGGTTCTCACGGTAGAGGGGAAAGGCACCGCCGTTCATCACGGTATCACAACGGGCCAAAAGACCTAAGTGGGTTCAATCCGAACCACCGTTTTAATCTAATCTTCTCCCAATTAAAACGTTTAACGGCCGACAGGCGTTAATGGCTACAAGGCTATTGCCTTTAAAATCTGATGATGATGATCTGCGTTACTTTGAAAAAACACTTCATTGGCAAGTCAGATCGTTTCAGTTTTCTACGCCAATTGTTGGTGGTTAGTAGATGTAGCTATTTCCTTACCTATTGTGATTCCTTAAATTTTGCTATTTTTAACGTTATTATTAGTTTCATTTGATGGCAGACTAATTGCTACCAACTTAATTTATGTTTATTGACATACCTACAATAATATTTAATGAAGCTGCGACTATGAGAACCCTATCGCGAATATTGCTAAAATTTTCTAAAATGTTGACGATGTTCCTGCAAATGGCTCTGTTTCGTTTTCGATTGGCCACCCTGTATAGGTGTTCTATTTAGTATTAAAACAGATTTAATACATCTAGGGACTTCTCAAAAATTGAGCTTTACAGCTAGGAAAAAGTAATTAAGTAGGATAGTAACAAACTACACCGCTAAAAGATCTCCTTAAGCACTAAAAGATGACTATAGAAGTCGGTACAAACAGAATTAACACTATATTATATTTATAATAGGTTTTTATTTCATCATTATTTGTTGATTCGAAAAAATTTATCTGTACACAATGAAATTTTATCAAATATGACGGTGGCCCCTATAAGTAAGCGCTTATTTAAGTTTATGCAACAAGATGACACTGCATTTATCAAAAACAAAATTGTGGCTTGTTTAATTTAAAAAACTTTTTACCCCAGCATAAAATTATGCAACACCCTATACATAGGTTACAAATTTAACTAATTTGATGCCGACTACTAGATGTTGAGGATAGGTTGGAATTACATACTAATTTATTTAAAAAAACATAAAATAATGCATTAAGAATTGTTTTACACTATAATTTAAAAACAGGTGAAATAAACCTTCTGTGGGGGTTTTGTTTTTTGTATAATTGTATACATAAATCTTCCAGAAATTTTCAGTGACAATCAAACTAGCAAAGACACAACGTTCTTACTCTCTCTTTCTCTCTTGTTCTAATTATGTTTTTATTCTAAACAACTAGATGGCTAGTGAATTTAGTTTGATAGAACTTTTATATTTAATTAAAAAAGGTTTAACTAATAAAAAAACTTTGTTTATTCGTTCATAATTATTTGTAGCAAAAAAAGGTATTATTATTATTAAACGTTGTCGCACTTATTAATCAGCTGTACAAAATAAGAAAATAGGTACCTAACATAATATTTTATTTTTTAACAAAATAATTATTTGTTTACTTACATAATACCTAAAACACTCTATACTAAATTATATTTTAAAAACAAATTAGTTGTAAATTGCAACAACACTCAACAGAATCATCATTCTCTCTCTTTCTTTCTTTCTCTATCTCTTTCTTAATTATATTTTAGATTTAGACAATCGAGTAGGCTTGCGTTTAGTTTGACATAACTTTTATTCCGTCTGGAGTATCTGATTTTTTCGGTGAAATGTTTGTGGCAAATTTATTGTGGTTTTTGCGGTAAAAAAACTAAAAACAGATTAAAAACGTTAGTTAGCTGTTAAAAATTGTTTGTAGCAAAAAAGTTTATCTAGTGGTGGTATGTAAATTTTTTGCCGGCGTGACTAACCTGATGCCGACTACTACAAGTTAAAGGAAAGGTAGGAATTACATACTAATATATCTAAAAAACATAAAATAAT
Source organism: Agelastica alni (assembly GCA_950111635.1). Taxonomy (NCBI): domain Eukaryota; kingdom Metazoa; phylum Arthropoda; class Insecta; order Coleoptera; family Chrysomelidae; genus Agelastica; species Agelastica alni. The sequence continues at coordinate 24,213,706 of OX467716.1, forward strand.
GCATTAAGAATTGTTTTACACCATAATTTTAAAACAGGTGGAATAAACATTCTAAGGGGGTTATGTATTTTGTATAATTGTACCCATAAATCTTCCAGAAATTTTTAATGACAATCAAAGTAGCAGAGACACAACGTTCTCTCTCTCTCTCTCTTTCTCTCTCTTGCTCTTAATTATGTTTTTATTCCTAACAACTAGATGGCTTGTGTATTCAGTTTGAGAGAACTTTAATACTTAATTCAAAAAGGTTTAACTAATAAAAAATCACTGTTTATTCGTTTATAATTATTTGTAGTAAAAAAAGTTTTTATTATTATTAAACTTTGTCGCACTAATTAATCAGCTGCACAAAATAACGAAATGAGTAACATAATATTTTTATTTTTTAACGAAATAATTATTTGTTCACTTACATAATGCCTAAAACACTCTGTACTAAATTATATTTTAAAAACAAATCATATGTAAATTGCAACAACACTCAAGAGAATCATCATTCTCTCTCTGTCTCTTTCTTAATTATATTTTAGACAATCGAGTAGGCTTGCGTTTAGTTTGACAGAACTTTTACTTCGTCTGGAGTGTCTGATTTTTTCGGCGAAATGTTTGTGGATAATTTATAGTGGTTTTTGCGGTAAAACAAACTAAAAACGTTAGTTAGCTGTTAATAATTGTTTGTAGTGAAAAAAGTTATCTAGTGGTGGTACGTAAATTTTTTCGCAGGAGTGACTAATCTGATGCCGAATACTAGAAGTTAGAGGAAAGGTAGGAATTACATACGAATTTTTTTAAAAAACATAAAACAATGCATTAAAAGTTGTTTTACACCATAATTAAAAACATGTGAAACAAACATTTTAAGGGGGTTATGTATTTTGTATAATTGTACACATAAATCTTCCAGAAATTTTCAATGACAATCAAAGTAGCAGAGACAAAACGTTCTCTCTCTTTCCCTCTCTTGCTCTTAATTATGTTTTTATTCTTAACAACTAGATGGCTTGAGTATTCAGTTTGATAAAACTTTTATATTTAATTAAAAAAGGTTTAACTAAAAAAAAATTTGTTTATTCGTTCATAATTATTTGTAGTAAAAAAAGGTATTATTATTATTAAACTTTGTCGCACTTATTAATCAGCTGTACAAAATAAGAAAATAAGTACCTAACATAATATTTTATTTTTTAACAAAATAATTATTTGTTTACTTACATAATACCTAAAACACTCTATACTAAATTATATTTTAAAAACAAATTAGTTGTAAATTGCAACAACACTCAACAGAATCATCATTCTCTCTCTTTCTTTCTTTCTCTATCTCTTTCTTAATTATATTTTAGATTTAGACAATCGAGTAGGCTTGCGTTTAGTTTGACATAACTTTTATTCCGTCTGGAGTATCTGATTTTTTCGGTGAAATGTTTGTGACTAATTTATAGTGGTTTTTGCGGTAAAAAAACTAAAAACTTATTAAAAACGTTAGTTAGCTGTTAAAAATTTTTTGTAGGAAAAAAGTTTATCTAGTGGTGGTATGTAAATTTTTCGCCGGCGTGACTAATCTGATGCTGACTACTAGAAGTTAGAGAGGAAAGGTAGGAATTACATACTAATATATTTAAAAAACATAAAAGAATGCATTAAGAATTGGTTTACACCATAATTTAAAAACAGGTGGAATAAACCTTCCGAGTGGGTCATGTATTTTGTATAATTTTACCCATATATCTTCCAGAAAATTTTAAAGACAATCAAAGTAGCAGAGACACAACGTTCTCTCTCTCTCTCTCTCTTTTTCTCTCTCTTGCTCTTAATTATGTTTTTATTCTAAACAACTAAATGGCTAGTGTATTCAGTTTGATAGAACTTTAATGCTTAATTAAAAAATGTTCAACTAATAAAAAAACACTGTTTATTCGTTTATAATTATTTGTAGTGAAAAAAGTTGGTATTATTATTAAACTTTGTCGCACTAATTAATCAGCTGCACAAATTAACGTAATGAGTAACATAATATTTTTATTTTTTAACGAAATAATTATTTGTTCACTTACATAATGCCTAAAACACTCAGTACTAAATTATATTTTAAAAACAAATCATTTGTAAATTGCAACAACACTCAAGAGAATCATCATTCTCTCTCTGTCTCTTTCTTAATTATATTTTAGATAATCGAGTAGGCTTGCGTTTAGTTTGACAGAACTTTTACTTCGTCTGGAGTATCTGATTTTTTCGGTGAAATGTTTGTGGATAACTTATAGTGGTTTTTGCGGTAAAACAAACTAAAAACTAAGTAAAAACGTTAGTTAGCTGTTAATAATTGTTTGTAGTGAAAAAGTTATCTAGTGGTGGTACGTACATTTTTTCGCAGGAGTGACTAATCTGATGCTGACTACTAGAAGTTAGAGAAAAGGTAGGAATTACATACTAATTTGTTTAAAAAACATAAAATAAGGCATTAAGAATTTTTTTACACTATAATTTAAAAACAGGTGGAATAAACCTTCTATGGGGGTTGTGTATTTTGTATAATTGTATACATAAATCTTCCAGAAATTTTCAGTGACAATCAAAGTAGCAGAGACGTTGTGTCTCACTCTCTCTTTCTCTCTTGTTCTTAATTATGTTTTTATTCTAAACAACTAGATGGCTAGTGAATTTAGTTTGATAGAACTTAAATATTTAATTAAGAAAGATTTAACTGATAAAAAAACACTGTTTATTCGTTTATAATTATTTGTAGCAAAAAAGTTTTCTTTCGGTGATTGGAAATAAACTTGTTCTCTTGCTAAACAAACAATAAAAACGTAATACGATGGCAACAAAAAGATAAGGGAAGGGTACGAATTACTCAATTATTTAAAAAATTGTTAAATAAATTTGACTGTCCTTTAAAAAAAATAAAACACGAGGTTTTTTCAACTGCTCTACTCGAGTGTTCAAAAAAAAAGTTAGCTCCTATAATGTTTTATCTATCTTACTTCAACTTTACCAGTTCTAAAAATAGTCACCATTATTAAAATCAATCGTCAAAATTGATTTCTATTAATTTTACAATATATTTTTTTTTATTTCCCAAAAACGTGTCAATTGTTGAGAATCGCAACATGTTTAAAGAATCATTTGATCTGCAGTTGAGATCTTCTTCAGTAGCCAATGCTAATTAAGTCGATGGGAATTGGAATTTTTAACTTTTTATCCGGGAGCCGAGTCTTTTCAAATCATCCACAATGAACTTACACAGGAGGAATCGTCATTCCGAATCTGACTAGTCATTCACTATTCACCTGCTATAAACAAGCAGAGGGTTTCTCTTGTGTTTTTTTAAAGAATGTTTATTGTATGCCATTGAAATAATTTACTTTCCAAATTGATAGGTACGGCTCAATCCATGTCAAAATGTTGCTGGCATTGTTCCTATTCGACGCTTTGTTGTTGGCTTCTGTGTAATAACGAGGTTCTTTGATTGGCGTTAAAGAACATTAAATAAATTAGGCCTTAGGTGATGCTTTGACGAAAGGGTGTTTGAATTTTAGTATACCTGTCTACCGTTGATTAAATGGTAATAAAAACAATAATTTATGCATACAAAGTAAGTTCTCGTATGCTTTGTAATACACATTAAAAGTAGGTACCAATAAATTGTTTTAATAAATAACTATCCATAGCAGTAAAATGGGTACTAATATCGTCACAATTTAAAGAGTGGTTTGTTGATATTCGATGCTATAGTACGTTTGCTTGGCGTGATTAGCACGCCACCTAAACGATAGCAATAAAGATTAGTTGAATTATCAGATACAATAGCCGTCCCTACTAAGAAAAACTTCTTATTCTTCTTCGTCAGCCTTAACCGGTCCACTCCTGGACGTAGGCCTCTTTGAGTCTTTTCCATTCCTGAAGATCTTGAGTTAGTGCCCAGTTTCTACCGGCGACCTTCCTGATATCATCCAGCCAGCGCTTTTGCGGTCTTCCTCTACTTCTCTTTGTTTCTCTGCGGTGCCAGTGGATCACTTTGTTGGTTCATCTACTGTCATCCTGGCTTGCAACGTGTCCTGCCCACCTCCATTTCATCTCGGCCATGTAGCGGATTACGTCGGTCACCTTTGTTCGTTTTCTTATTTCCTCGTTTTATTGTAGTAATTTAGGTAAGAATCACATTACTCATTGACCAAAAGTAGATTAGATTGTAATTTCGCTAAAATACCTTTTTTAGATATTTTCTTAAAAAAAAAAGCCAAAATATTTTTAACTATACCTCGTAATGAAAAGACCTGATCCATACATCTCCTTCCTCTTCTAAATCCTGCTTGCACATCCCATATTATCTTCTCAATTGCATTCGTTACTCTTTTAATCAATATCTTTGCATACTGTTTGCCGACTGTGCTGAATAAACTAATACCTCGGTACGCTAACGGCCTTGCACCAGTCATCTGGTACGCTACCACTTCTCCAACAAAGGTTAAAAAGGCGGTATAGTAGACTAGCTACCACGTTTTGTCCAGCCTTCAGCATTTCAACTGTTATCCTGTCATACCAAGCAGTTTTACCCAATTTCATACTGTTCAAAGCTTCCACAATTTCTATCGTAGTAATTTCACTATCATTGCAACTTTCACTCATGTATCCGAATGGGGCCTGTACTTGTGTATCCCCTTTCTCAAATAAACTTTTAAAGTATTCCTTCCATCTCTTTAATACGCATTCCTCTCCTTTTACCATACTACCATCTTGGTTTCTGATTCTTTCCAATTGCGAGGTAGTATTTTTACCTCTGGCTGTTCTTTTTTAACAAATAATCTAATTTAATAGTTAACTGTTTCTTGATCTCTAAACTTTAAGGAGCAGAGCAGCAAGAAAAAGTACCTAAAGTAATCATCTGACTTTTGAATTTTTGTACAAAAATGTTAAAAAAACATTTTTATGTTTACAAAAATCAATCTAAGAAAATTATAATAAGTGCTCTGAAGATCTTGTGAAGAAAATACAATCAAAAGAATAATAAAATTTGTTTACGAAAATTTTGTTAAAACTTTAAAAAAATAAGGATGTTCATTGGTACTTTTAGGAGGGTAGAGGGAAAAGGGGGTTTTAACATAGACCATCAGCAGGGTTACAAACATTAATTTAAAAAAAAAATAATATTTTTAAAACGTTTTTAAACAAAAAAATTTGTTTAAAATTATTTATTTAATCGTTTTTTAAATAAATAAAATATTTTTAACCACCTATTGTTTTAATAAAATATTACTTTTTAAACTCGTATACATACATACACAGTCACGCCTTTTTCCTGTAGGGGTAGGCAGAGACTACTTCCTTCCACTTGCTACGGTTCTTACACACATCTTTTGCATCCTCTACTTTCATCTGTGCTCTTAATCTCTCATACATACTCGGCATACTCTTGACCTGGCCTTTCTTCAAAACAATGTTGATCTGATCGAGATATGTTCGCCGAGGTCGATCTCTACCGACTTGTCGCATTCGAAGATAATATGAGTGGTTGTTTTTTCCTGCTCATTACATAATCTTCATATAGGATCTGAGTCAAACACACCTATATTGTGCAGATGTTTCCTTAAAAACCAGTGTCCGGTACAAAGCCCTACAACTGTTTTAAGTTGTTTCCTACTTAGCAAGAGCAGCTTTCCTGTCTACTTAGGTGAGGGTTTTTTCAGCATTAACTTGCTGTGCCTAGCTCACTATGGCTGTGTCCACTTCAGCTGATGCTGACCCAGCCATTGATCGCTGCTTTAACGCTGCTCATGGGTAACCCTATTATTGGTTCTGGCCCAATAAATGGTGTTCCAGAGCTCCGCCTAGTTAGTTTGTCCGCTTCTTCGTTACCAGAAATACCTTTATACCCTGGCATCCACGACAAAGTGACTTTGTTCTGGTTAGCCAGGGTTCCAGCAAGATTCCGGACAATTTTTGAGTCTATTTTCCGTGATGCCAAAGCTCGGAAGACCGAGGCATGTCTCCCCAATGAGTTTATTTGCTAATATTTGGGTTTTAAAAAATAGACGACTGAGCCAGTTCCTTCGCTGGTTTTTGATCCATCTATGTACCAGGTGAGTTCACCAGATTGATCATCATTTCCTTTGTCATTCCTGAGTTTTACGTGAACCTCATAGTTTGTCTTAAAGGATATTTCTGCACTCATATAATCAGTTGCCATTTTTAGAAATAGGTGTCTTTATATTTTTTATGGTTGTATGCCCATGTGTTTTTGTAGGTTTCCATCTGTACTGTTGTTTTAGTCTATACGCGCATTGCCTTGCTTAGCCCCGTATATAAATATCTAGAGGTGGGGGGTTTAACATTGCTTCCATACCAGCAGTTAGTGCTGTTGATACAAATGAAAAGAAACTATAATTGTTTTTTTTTTAATTTTGGCTCGAGTGTTTGATCATACTTCAGTTCAAATGAAAAAGTAATATACATTTTTGGAACTTAACGATTGTTGCCATTAAGTGCTGTCGATATAAAAGAAAAAATTTAGTTTTTTTTATTTTATAATCGAGACTGCTGGCTTAACTGTGTGAGCATACTCCAGTTCGAATTGGCGGGTAATCGACATTTGAGGCACTTAATGATTGTTACTATAATTTAGTGTTTATTTAGTGCTGTTGATAAAAAAGAAAAAAATTATGAAATAGTAATGGGTCGATTTTGCGAATTCCGAATTTTGACATATCTCCACATTTAACATTAGTTTTAAGTGGACGACTGTGTGTGTATGTACGTATGTGCGTTCGAAATTATTTTTCGTCTCGATTATCTCGAGAGCAAAAAATGATATCGACGTAGGATCATTTGCATTCGACGCATAATTACGCAACTTAGATCTGATTGAAATTTCAGCAAAATTGGTTAAACTGTTTTTTATGGAGAATAAAAAAACCGAAAATAATGGTAAACTACCTGAATTTTGCAATTTATAAATTGTATTATTTTTAATACAGAATTTTAAGATCTTTTAAATAATATGATTATTGCATGTTAGGAATATTTGTGTGAAAAATATGATGACAATATTTCATAAAAAGAGATAGTTTTAGAAAACAAAAATAGGAATTGGAGAATTTTAAACTAGTGTCAGTACTAAGAAAATAGCTTTGAAGACGCTATAATAGTAAAAAATTATTGTTAGTAATAATCAAGCATTGTTTATAACAATTGAATATTGTTACTAATCATAATTATTAAAAAAGAAATTTCAATTGTTATAAACAATTGAAAATAGCTCCCGCTTATAAAATGATAAGAAAAAGTTTAAAAGAATACGGTTGACATAAACAGAATATTGTTAATGACAATTATAATTTGTTATAAACAATTTAAAATAGTTTTTTTTAATAATTATTACAACAAAACATATGGTATTTTTTCAATCTTTCCACTGGGAAGTTAGTCGTGTGGACCTCTCGGGTCGCACCCAGACCACTCATATATATTTTTTTAATTTTGGCTTGAGTGTGTGAGCATACTTCAACTCACATCAAAAAGAAATATACATTTTTGGAACTTAACGATTGTTGCCATAATTTAGAGCTCAGTAAGTGTTGTCGATAGAAAAGAAAAACTTAAAAAAAATATGTTTTATTGTTATCAAAAATTAAAAAAAAAATTGGTAAAAATCTTCAAAATACGCAATTAATGAGTAACTAAGTATGTGGAAGGTTTACGACAATGTGGCAGAGAAAAGTGGAACCAGTAATTACCACTCTTGAAACCGATGATAAATCAAGTAATTACGATCCCGACTAAATCTGACATTTACAATGTTAAATTATTTTATTCTCCGTCCCTGAATATGGATTTAAAATCTTCATTTTCATTTATATTTTATGGTTGTATAATTAATATACCCAAAAAGGAAAAATAAGGTGGTCAAATTAAAATAGGATAAAATTATATAAATGGGTAAATGCGAGCATACATTTATTTTACATAGCGCCACCCTGTTAAAAATAAATAATTTTCTCGGTAACGTGCTATACACGCCAAGCGAGCGGAGTATAATGTTGTAATTCGATTTTGCACCATAATAATAGTTACATGTTTCTTTGGTAAGAGATTTACCTGTGTAAAGTAAAATACTCCAATTTTAACATTGCGGAGAAAGAAATAAAATTGTTTACTGATCTACCATCATTAACTTTTGTACAAATATCCATCAAAGATTATGAATGGTGTCAAAACGTATACACACGTACAATGATTCGATTTCTCTAAATCAAAGTACCATTACTCACATTTATTTACACTTTTTCGGCTGCCGTGTAAAAAGCGTAAATTAAATTAGTACCCTTCGGCCGGGAAACACAGCAGCAAGTAATTCGCTCGATTAAATCAAGAGTGTGTGAAATGTTATCTGTTGTCGGGATCTATCGATTCATGGACGATTTGTTGTCGACATACGCTATTTATATAATATGGCAATTATTGACTGAACAATCGATGTCAAAAAGGGAGGCCCGAACCAGTGGTGGAGAATCGTCTACGGGACGCTTTAACAAGCATGAAACATTGTTAATCAAAACCACCTCTTGCTGAATTAGATGATGTTTAACTGTTCTTAAGGATGTTCAGCGGTACTTTTAGGGGGTAGAGAGTAAAGGGGTACTCTATGCTTTAACATAGACCATCAGCAGGGTTACAGACATTAATTAGAAAAAAAAAAGTATTTAATAGGTTTTAAAATAATAACACTCTACAAAATTTATTGAAAATTATGTATTTAACCGTTTTTAAAAAAAAAAGAAGGAGAGTGATAAAGATGAATTTGATAGAAGGTTATCTGACGATTTCCAAAACAATATTAAACTCTTCTGGAAGTGCGAATGAGCGAATGAGTATATCACATCCGCCCTTCTAACGGCCTTTAAGGAAAACTGCCCATTAAAGGAGAAGAGGGACCATAGAGGTACACCCTGGTGGAGCAGAAGCATGGAAAAGCAAAGACAAGAAGTTCGACGTCTCTTCAATCGAGCTAAAGAAACAGGTTGCTGGGAAATCTATCGCACAGCTCTAACGACTTATAACAAAGAAATAAGGAAAGCCAAAAGAGAATCCTGGAGAAGGTTCTGTCAGAGTATATCAGATCTACCTACCAGCACAAGAATCCACAAGGCTCTCGCCAGAGATCCGACGCAAGAGATTGGATCGATAAAACGACCAGATGGCTCTTTTACGGACTCTGGTAGGCAAACGTTAGAGACTCTCTTGCAGACCCACTTTCTTGGCAGTCTGCTTCCGAGGGACCAGGAGCAAATTCCTCTCTCAATGCGATCGACATCACGACCCAAAAGGGAGGACTGGAAAAATGTTTCAAAAGTGGTCACCCCAACATCGGTACAATGGGCGGTGAACTATTTCTCCACATTCAAGGCTCCAGGGGAGGATGGTGTTTTCCCTGCCCTTATTCAGAATGGCAGCGAAATTTTACTACCTCTTTTGGTTAAACTATTCAGAGCGAGTTTGGCGTGGAGTTATATTCCGCTGGGCTGGTCAACGGCGAGAGTTGTATACATACGTAAAACGGGTACGGTTAACCATTCCCTACCTAAATCCTTCCGACCGATCAGCCTTACCTCATTTTTAATAAAAAACTCTGGAAAGAATTATTGATAGACATATTAGAGAGGGGAATCTTAGGGAACATCCCTTAAACCCCCATCAATATGCCTACCAAACATAAAAATCTACGGATTTAGCTCTAAACAATCTAGTAGGAAAGATCGGCCATTCCCTTAAACATAAGGAAATTGCGCTGGCAGCTTTTCTAGATATAGAAGGAGCGTTTAATAACGCCTTACCACAGTCACTCTATACATCAATTGGGGATAGAGGGATAGGCAGTAAAATCTGTAACTGGATCAAAAACATGATTGAAAACAGATATATAATATCATCACTGCATGGAGAGACGGTTAGGTTCAACGCGGCGAACGGGTGTCCATAATGCGGGGTACTTTCCCCCCTAATGTGGTCACTTCTAGTCGACTCTCTGCTGAGCGAGCTTTCCATGCCGGGAGTAGAATTTCAATGCTATGCGGATGATCTGGTTAAATAGTTGGAGGAAAATTTGAAGCGATGATCTCAAACGTCCTCCAAGAAGCCCTTAATACAGTATACAGATGGTGCGAGAGGGAACAGATGTCTCAACCCCCGGAAAACTGTAATTATTCCTTTTACAAAAAGGAAAAAGCTAGATAAGCTTAGGCAGCCTGTCCTATACGGAGAGAGCATTCCATGTGTAAAAGAAGATGTGGTCACAAAGATAGATAAAGGAATGCTTAGATGGTTTGGACACGTAAAAAGGATGGATGAAGGAAGATTGACGAAACAAATTTATAAGGCGAGTGTGAATGGACAAATCGGTAGAAGTCGACCTCGGAGAACATATCTCGATCAGATCAACATTGTTTTGAAGAAAGGCCAGTTTAAGAGTACCAACAACCGAAGAGCATGTATGAGAGCACTGATGAAAGTAGAGGAAGCAAAGGATGTGTGTACGAACCGTAGCAATTGGAAGGAAGTGGTCTTTGCCTACCCCTATGGGGAAAAGGCGTGATTTTATGTATGTATGTATGTTAAATGTATAAAATGTCTTTACCTATAATTTAATAATATTTTTAAATTCGTATATGACCTTGTAATTATGACAACCGCGCAAGCAATTGAATGTTGGCAGAACTTTTTACTTATAGTTGACGTCTGCTAATACACTAACCTATGTAATACAATTAATAACACATTTTGAATGAACAGTAAATTAGAAAAAAATATATCAATGTTATATTGACATTAGATGCTAAGTTACGCTGGAAAGCTCACATCAAAAAGAAAAAACAAGAACTGGATATTAAATTTTGAAAAATGTATTGGTTACTTGGACGAAATTCCACCCTGTCAATGTATAATAAGGTACTTCTGTACAAACAAATACTCAAGCCCGTATGGACATGTGGCATACAGCTATGGGCTGTGCCAAAAAGAATAACACAGAAATTATTTAACGTTTCCAAAGCAAAGTATTAAGGAACATTGTTCATGCTCTTTGGTATTTTAAAAACAGTGACCTCCATAGGGACTTGGAAGTGGAAACCGTTAACCAGACCATTAGCATATTCGCCAAGAGTCACAAAGAGCGACTCCTTCACCACGTTAACATCGAGGCCATCCAGCTTCTCGATAACACGAATCTAAATAGAAGACTCAAGAGAACTAAACCTTTTGGGTTGGTTTAAGTTTGTGTTTGTGCAAAAGCAGAGTATTGTGTACACAATAATATTAGTGTATTTTGTTGTTAGAATATAAGGGATACCAGTGAGGAAATCCTTAAATGTTAATTTTATTGTAGTAATTTAGGTAAGAATCATATTACTCATTGACCAAAAGTAGATCAGATTGTAATTTCGGTAAAATACCTTTATTAGGTATTTTCTTAAAAAAAAATGTTAAATTAATTAAATATAAGTCATTGTAGCTAATTATATTGTTTAAATAAATTTTCTTTTTATCTACATAAACTTTCTTTTAAATCGTATATAAAATAATCATATATTTTTCTTTAAACAACTGTGTATGAAAAAGTGCCCATCTAAAAGCGCTAAATAAGGGTGGCGCTACAGTAGCAGGAGGGTAAATTTTAAAGAAAGCGCCAAAAGTTAATTTGTGAATTTATTAAAAAAATTATAAATTCAAAAATCTTTAACTGCTCCAATATTCGATAAAATAATTATTTTACATACTGTTGGTCGGAAATAAGACAGAGACTGAGGCGTATTATTTTTTTTAAACTAACGCCCACTCGGACAACTTTTCACAATACAAATTTTTCCCATTATCGTTTAAAAGTTTTATAACAAAAAGCAGTATAAAATCACAACAAAGTATTATTATAATTTAAAAAAAATCATTCACTCTCCATTTTTATATCACTACAGTTTTTTAGGTTATATTTAGTAAATTAAATTTTTCAACTCAGCGCACTTCACTCCGTTTACAACTGCTAAATTCATATCATACACCTTTGCTTCCTGAGCGCCATTCTGGTCAGTTTTGAACTGTTCTTTACAGTTCACAAGTGGACAAGTAGCACTGAAGATGACTCAAGTGTCGACAGCGCTATGCGATTCTAAACAAAAAGTTTTTTATGCACGAAATACAAGTTTTTTTTTATTATCAATTATATTGATACGTGCACACAGCCTTAAGCCCCGTCCACATCTGAGCAAACGCACCGACTGAGCACTTTGCGCTGCATGTGCATTAATTCGGGGGAATTGTTGTTTCCTCGCACAGAACCACATGAGCCTGCATTATTGATGCGATGAACGCAATGGAAAATCTAGGACGGGCTAGTGCTGCATTTATTATTATCAATAAATTACCTAAAAATAAGAAAAAGAGACGGAAGCGTAGTAAATGGTCTTTCCAGTTATACCTCGAAGAAGTCAGAATATATCAGTCATATATTTCGTCGGCGCCTATGACATATTAAACGTAATTAATAGCAAGTTAAATCTAGATCCATTTATTCTTATAACTTCACTCACATCCCGGTTAAATGTATCCGCCATTTCTCTCGAAGCATCCTCTTTCTTAATTTTATTAAAATACATTTCTCACATTCCAAACAATAGGTCGATTTTTAAACTCTTCAATTAATTGCAAGCACATCTCATGTGAAAAATCCATTTTGTACGGGGCCGTACGGCGCACCGTGTTCAGTGCAACAGAAAATCCGTCCAGACTGAGCAAGAAATTCTTTTGATGTACCGATAATGTTCGGATCGGCTGCCGCACGTTTTGAGCGTGCTCAGTCCGTTCGTGCGTCCCGTCCACATCTAAATGCTCATGCGGCGCGAAGTGCTCATTCGGTGCTCTGAAACCATAAATTTAGCGGCAAAAAGATTTGAATAAAATTTATAGGAAATTTTATGTTCTACAAATTTAATAATTATTATTTTTAACGTATCATGAACCGTGAACTATATATTTAGCAATAACTATATTGAAAAAATTTGGGAATAAACAAAAACCTATCGATTAAACAGGAAAAAGTTTTTTACAAAAGTTATAAAAAATGTTATTATCCACAAAAATGATATTTACTAGGGGGGGGGCTTCCCTGAACATATTTAACAAAAAAATCGTTTTAGTAGAAAATTGCAGAAAAAAAGTACTCGGCTCTTGTTCTATACCCGTTGATACATCAACTTGGAACCAAAATTTTTCCAAGGTAGTTCCTCAACAACTATACATTCCACCATTATTTTTTTAAATGGATGTTACGGAGATTAAGATCAAGATAATTTTAAACAATGGTCGATTTGTTTTCTATTGTACTACAATTCTTAGAAGGTCAATTATTACCTTTTACCACAAAATACATCATTTCGTATTAAGGCGTTTTAGTGATTTATTTTTATCTTTTCTTTCAAAATATTTGTTTTGAGTGATCATTTTATTTTCATTCTTTTTGTTTGATACTTTGACAGAAACCCAGCTCATCTTTACACGGTAATTCTCTTTTTTTTTTTTTATTGCTATTGATTTTGCAGCATAGTTGATTATCAGCATTTTTTCATCAACTCCCTCTTAGTTAAAAATTTTTTTGCTAACCGTTTCTTTTTTTATTATTGGTTGGTGGCAGATATATATATATATATATATATATATATATATTATTATGATAATTTGTTTAAGATAATACTTTAAAAAATTTCATAAAATTTTATAAAATTTGTAAACAATAGAAATTAAGAGAGTTTACATTGACAATAATTTAGTTGTAACAAAATTAAAAAGATGAATTTGATAGACAAGTATAAAGATTTTTGCTACATTCATCAGTATTCTCATGCATGCTCGTCGGTTGTTGGTACTCTTGACCTGGCCTTTCTTTAAAACAATCTTGATCTGATCGAGATATATTCGCCGAGGTCGACCTCTACCGACTTGTCCATTCACACTCGCCTTATAAATTCTACGTGTCCAAACCATCTAAGCATTCCTTTATCTATCTTTGTATATATATATACATATAATGGTTGTAGTTATTTCTAAACATGTCCAAATAATTTTAAAAACTTGTTAAATGTATTTAATATTATCCATGACTTGGTGAATGTTTCTGATGTATGTTTTAATCAGTGATTGCTGGTATTGACCCTTCTGCAGGTTCCACCACTGCATATTTTTTTCATTCCGCGCACCACGTACAGCATTATTACCAGATGTGCAGTATGTAGTTCAAAATACATACACACACACACACAATGTGCGTTCCAACAATGAAAGTTAAATGTACGATCGTACGATTAGGTTATATTTCTATTGACACAACCAAGTATAATTTGTAAGGGCTATTTCGGAATATTATGGTCTCACCGTTAGTTTCGTTGATAAGTACTGATAACAATCGTCGCTGCGGTTTGTTTTGTTTATTAAATCCTTGACAACAATTACCGATGTAATAGCCAACGAGCTCGATGGTGTATAGAAAAGGTTTTAGATCGCAATCGTTGTTGTTGTTGCTACACTATTTGACTACTTTCAACCGTGAAATGTGACATGCGAACATGAAGTCTGACAATCACATATTATATATGTTGAATTTCTAGATAACAGATCAAATTTAATTAAAAATACTTCCTCTACCTATTACAAAAACAAGTATCTACAAATAGATTTAAAAAAAAGTCAATAAATATGTTGCCATATAAATATACAGGATTACAAAGTTACATTTGCAGTGAATAAATCAGTGTACCTGTATAAGTATAATAAAGGAAAAAAAGTAGGACTGTCTACAAAAAGAAATGAGATGCCATTAAAAACATAACTTGTAAATTAAAATATTAGTGGTCTGGGTGCGACCCGAGAGGTCCACACGACTAACTTCCCAATGGAAAGAATGAAAAAATACCATATGTTTTGTTGTTATAATAATTATTATTATTAAAATTATTATAAAAAACGATTTCAAATTTTTTATAACAAATTATAATTGTTATTAACAATATTCTGTTTAAGTCAACCGTATTCTTTCAAACTTTTTCTTATCATTTCATCTTCTTCTTCTTCTAGGTGCCATGACCGTTTAACGATCGTTGGCAATCATTCTGGCTATCATGTTTGCAATCATTATTTTGTTGGTAGCCGCTCGGAAAAGTTGTATAGTGGTGAGACCAAACCACTGTCTGAGATTTTTGAGTCACGAAGTTCTTCGTCTGCCAGGGCGTCTCTTACTATTAATCTTACCCTGTATTATAAGATGTAGAATGTCATACTTTTCTGGGTGTCTACATGATATGTCCGAAATATACAAGTTTTCGTGTTTTTACAATATTGACCACTTCTGTATCTTTATGCGTTCTTCTAAGCACCTCCTCGTTTGTGATCTTTTCCACCCAACTTACTCTTTATTACTTACTATTTATTTATTTAAAACAAAATATTTTTAATATTGATATGGTCACTATAAGATGTTGTTAGGTAAGCTAATTACGTAATAACTCAAGACAGAAGGAACCTTAAGTGGGGACTGAATAAATTAACCGACTTGTTATTACATGGATCTCACAACTTTTTACGATCGAAGAACTGAGTTGCGAGACTTGGTGTTTTTTACAAGTTATGTTTTTGATGGCATTCACTTTTAAAGTATCCAAATACGTTTTTTTTAACTTTCAATGTAACCCATGTCCATACAAAATTATTAAAATTAATTGATTATAGCAATTTGTGTGATTTAAAATGTTGTTGTGTTAATTTTGTTTATTGCATAAATAGTATTGTTAAACTTTGCTGTAATTATTTGTTTTATTTCTCTAGTTATTTAATTCGTTTATCAACTTGCTTATTTCTATTTGTATTCGGTTACTTTCGTCACTGTTTATTTAACGTAACTGTTTATTTAACTAATAAAAGTGTAAGATGCCATGAAAAATCGGCTGTACACTTTTACAGCAGCACTTAAAATCGGGAATATAAAGTCTCATAATAAAGTCATAGCAGTTAGAGGCATAAACAAATTTACAGCAACAAAAAGGCACCAAAAGTCGGAGTAATTTCGTAAACAGTAAAATCTTTTCATCGTATGTCTCCAAAAGTTTGTTCGAAGAAATAAAAATAACAATGGTTTATGGGTTTATTGTCAAACAACAGAGAAAGTAAAATACTTTACAGTATCTTATTTTGATAGGTAAATAAAGTGCATTAGCTACGGTTTTAAAACGTGGCATTGTCGAAAAAAAATACAGAAATTAGGGGTTCCAATGGAACAGATTGGATAAGTCGGACAGTTTATGGTGGTGGCTAGTTTTTCGAATTTCTTTTTCAAAGAGAATATTGTGAGATGAATTATGACGCCCGCAATATATTAAAGAAAAAGTGAGTTATTTTACTAAAGCAGGTTTCGGTCATAAAGGCAATTTACGCATCAAAAGAATAAGGCACACGGGTACAACATATAAATATTATTTATTTTTATTTATCCTTTGAAAAAAATGTAACACTTACTTACTATGAGATCAACAAAATGTGCATATCTTCAATAAATGAACGAATAGACCTATAATAAGTACATGGTATTTTATCAAATGTGTCATATTGTACTCCTTATAGGGCGTAAAGACATTCAATTTGGTTGCCAACCTTGTTGTCAACCGACCAAGATTCTTTAACATGGCTGTTTAACTTATTCATGGGCGGTTTTTTTAATGATTTGACAGTGAGTGCGTGTAGATTAAGAATAAATAATTTGATCGTTTAAGGTCTTCCTTACGCCGATGATCAGGTCATATTAGCATCGCCTGAGGGGAAGATACAGGCGATGGTTAATATGCATGATGCCCTTGAAAATCGAAGAAATGAAAGTGAATGTAAGCAAGACAATAGTAATTGTTTTTGAAAGATATGAAAGCATGATAAACTGCGAGGTGATGATCGAAGAAAAAAGAGTGAAACAAGTGAATGGGTTTGTATATTTGGGTTCAAAGTTTACGAGAGACGAAAATTATGACTGTGATATTGAGCGAAATGTGTTGGCAGGGAAAAAATGACATAACTTTAAGCGTGTCAAAAAAGACACGATCGGCTGTCCATGGAAAAGTGCGCCTCCCTAACCTTATGTACAGTTGTGAATGTTTGGTTTGGCAGAATAAATATGAAAGTAAGATCAATGCTGCGGATATGAGTAATCTGGGAAGTATAGAGAAGTGACTCTGATGGATAATGTAGAAAAAGCGTAATAAGGGACTGTGGTGAAAAATAAGGTGTAGGAACAAAGATAGATAAAGATGGTTCGGACACGTAATAATGCGAGCGTGAATGGGCAAGCCGGTAGAGGTCGACCAAGGCGAACGTATCTTGATCAGATCAAAATTGTTTTAAAGAAAGGCCAAGTTTAGAGACAAGAGTCTAGCGACCACAAATTCTGCTATGATTTCGCGTGCGTGATGAGTTTTTGGCCAAGGTTCCAGGGGGGTTTTCCCGTATTTAGTCTGGCAACTCTATCTAAGCAATCCTTGTGGATAGGGAGTTGGTTGTTACCACGGCATTTTTTCCATTCCTCATGAGCGCCGATTTACGTGATGTTGATATAAAACTAAAAAATAAATTTAATATATATCTAACTAAAACACTAAAGAACTAGTACAAAAAGAAATATTAATTATTATCAGTATTTTTTAAAAGTTGAAAGGATAGCTTATGTATTTCAGAGGAAGTAGGTTTTTTATTTTTTTTTGCAAAACTTTCCTTTGCTTTTTAGCGGTAAAAAATCTTTGTGGTGTTGTGTTTTTCAGCACATTCACTATTTCCCCTCTCTGTAATATAGGCTTTATTAAGGGCTGTTTTATGGCAACTAAGTTCGAACGGGTCGAAAAAGTTTTTTTGCGATCCCCACAAAAGAACAATAGTTAATCTTTATTTATTTTGACCAATACAGCTAAAATGCGCACTAATCGACAGATTAATGAAACAAAACTACAAGATTACCAAAATAATAATACTTTTACACAATAAATTTTACTTCTATAAATCACTTAGATATTTACTAAGATATTTAACTAATTACAACTTTTACAACTATTTATTTCATAACTTATTAACACTTTTAAAACTAAAACTGTCCTTTGTTACGACCGCTATCCCTTTTATATTTCTCAATCATAATTCTAGACCATTTCTCGAACGATTCATCGAACCATCTGGAAGTCTCTGGGCGCGGCAAGAGTTTATTAGACGGAGGCGGGAGCCGACAAAGTCTCATTAATATGCACCCTCGCCGTGGATGATGCTCGGATAAATAAACAGGGCCGGATGGTAACAATATTTTCTTTGAATGTTTAAAATATGCACCTGACACTCATAATCTGGTAATGAATTTAATATAAAACAATATTTTTCCAACATTTTAATGTATGTTATCTGTTATCTCTCAATCAAAAAAATTTCTACGAATGCTTGATGATATTTATCTGTGAAAGTAAAGTATGCCTATGAACTTAGTTAGAATTGTAACCTTTGTTTCTATACCATCTGTTTTACCTACCAAACTGTGGCCTAGTATTGTGTGTCAATTAAAAATGTCTTGATGGGGCTCTAGACGAGAAGTGAGTGACCACTGTTTTTATCCTCTTGTGGATTTCTCTCTTATTTTACTTTGCTTTGTATAGGCTAAGAAGGTGTGCATGGTATGTGTGAAAGCTTTTACTGTTTACATAGAATAAATAAATAAAATTTTGTATGTGACTGGCTGAATGGCAACCGCCCAAGCCAAAAAATAAAAAAGTTTAGCTTCCAGCTCATTTTGCAAGCAAAAATATAGCATTTTAATGCTTATTTGCAACAAAAAAATTAACAATTATGTATGAATTGTTCATTGAAAATTTCCCGGGTGTTGTAGAAAATTGATAAAAACGTCAATCACGAATACAAAATGACATTTTAATAAAAGCTCGCATTTCAATCTGCATATTATGTTATTTGTTTAAATCAAAGTTTTTCTAAAAACGCAACCGGCATGAAAGTCCGATCTCTATTAACATAACACTAGGGTTCTTTTGTAATCAACAATGGCATACCCAAAATATAAGTGCCACTATTCTTCGCAAACATGAGCTCCAACGTATGGCTATTAATATTTGTATAGAAAAATCCGTTTTTCACACACTTTGTAACAAAGCACCAGTCAGGATAACTCGCTTTATTTAGTTATAGTTTGCTAACAAAAATATTTAGAGCATTGAGGCAAACATCCTGCCGGCAAACTGAATGCCCGAGTAAATATATGATTTACCAATCATTGTTATATATATTATATAGAGGGGTAAAAGGTATTGTAAAAGAGAAATATGTTACCTAATGAAGCGAATATCTTTATGATGAATAATTTTTTTCTGTTATCGGAAGTGCCCGGACATGATGCTTTTTGTGTGGAAGACATTATGATGGTACTTAGATCCATCTACTATTTTTTAAAAATAATGTGGTGGAAGAAATGTTTGTCATTCTCAAGTTGTCATCTGAATTATCCGTTTGAAAGCTGGATATTTATAGCCGACCACAAAAATATATTTTTACACTTATTTGGTTATAAATAATAAAATGTTGATGTATTTATTGCTAGGTTATTAAAATCATTAAAAAAAATAGTTATTTTTTATTTAAAGAAAGTTGCATCAACCGCTAGGGTTATTAGCAACGGCATAACACAGACAGTTCAATTAGTATATGATATTTAAAATTAGTTTATATAGGTTGAAAAATATGTATATCTTTGAGAAAAGCTATCAATTATTAGGAGTCACAAATTTCACCAAGTATGTCTTTCATTGATTGTGGGATGTGATGAGTAAGTCTGTCGATGTAATATAGCACGCATTCTGTTAAAATATGTTTAACACTTAGGTCTGTTCCACACACTTCACATTTTGGTTTGTCACCACCTGTTATGAGATATCCATGTGTTAAGCGGGTATGTCCCAGTCGCAAACGTGTCAGGATAACTTGGCGACTTCTGTTTTTGGGGCTATTTTTCCATGGGAGTACTGATGTTTTTATTTCTGCTAGCTTAGAGGTGGAATTATACCATTGATGTTGCCACTTGTTGGTTATTTACTGTTTGTAGAAAGATTTTAGGTCAATGTGATTTATTTTGGGTTCAATAGCAGTCAATAGATTTAAGATAGCTGCTTTCGCCAGTTGATCTGCTCTTTCATTGCCTGGGATACCCACATAAGACGGGACCCACATGAATCTAATCACTGCTCGGTTTTCTTTGAGTAGGTACATGGAGCTCTTGTTTGATGAAAAGTATAATGGGATTTTGGGTGTTTGATTGATTTATTGCCAGAAGAGCACTCATGGAATCTGTTATAATAAGCAATTTTCCAATTTTTTTAATATAAAAAATAGTTATTATCGTAAAAAAATTTATTTATATTACGACGTGTCATAATGAAATTATTATGGATTTAATTTTTAGGGTCAAAATGATGTACTTTCTTGGACTAAGTACTGTAATGATTTCATTAAAGTACTGAGGATTATAATGAAAAAATATCTAGGTATACTACAAAAATATGAAAAATTTATTAAAATCAACAAAATTTAACGATAAAAATTTATCACTTTATTATATTGCAATTTGTTTAATTAATGTTGGACATAGGCGTTGAAATTGTTCCTTTGTTCTTGTTGTTTATTTGTAACTTTTCAGTTTTCTTGTGCAGAGAAGACAATCGGTGAAACAACCAATAATGATTTTTGTCCAAGAATGGATACGAAAGTCTTTTTTTATTTTTGCGTGAATTTTCTATATATCCTTCAGCAACTGTATCACTTTTCCAGCCACCATAACGTTTCAACAGTGTAAAGATCTACTTCGGAATCAGCCAACAATGAAGCCGAAGATCTTCGAAAACTACCCGTGTATTTGGCAGAATAAGTTAACTTTAAAAAAGAAGCAATTGCCTTGCACAAGTCCTCAAATGTATGTATACACACTGAGTGCTTCGTACATTTGTTGTTTTTAAATAACAAAAAGAAACGAGCATCACTGGGACTCATTGATGCATAGGTTTGCACCAATTGTACCATATTTACTCATTCGACATCACCAGGCGTTACGAAGAATTCTCGGGAAACATTTGTTTTTGTACTAGATATTACAATTCTAAAAAACAGCCCCTTTATCGTGTACATCTTACCTTCCTAAGTTTTTTAGCTCCTCTCTTCGGCATGGTCCAAACTATTATCATTGACACTTTCACTAGCAAATATTTTTCATTTTTCGGCTCTTGTAAAACTTTGCAATTTTTTCTTTAGTCAAAATTCTGGACTTATTGGGTTTGTAAGAATCGAAATTTTGTTTTAAAAAAGCAATCAGGTGACTTAACTTACTTATGTCAACATTTTTTTTAATTACCAACGTGCTTCGTAACATTGAGTAATAGCTCCATAAACTTGAAGACGTTTTCGTCATTGATTGTTCTTTAAAATAGGCTAAAAGTACCTTTTCGTGCGCAAGATTCTCCACATTTTTCCTGTGACATCAACTTTCATAATTGGCATAAGTTTTTTTGTATGCACTTTTAGATTTTTCAGGCATTAATCCAGCAACTGCAATATAAGCTGCATTTTAAATTTCTGGGGGTAAATCATTCATTTTACAATGCTTAATGACCTTTTCAATAAATGTAACTGAAAATGACACGAGCATACAAACAAACAATTCCATTGTTACCTTACGTTGCTACGCACATTACCGAAATCAAGCTACGTTGACATTACTTACTGTAATGCAACAAGAAATTTATTTTTAAAGAAATGGTCAAAACATACATTTTTTTATGAAATTAGGATCATAAATAATCATTATGGTACACGCCGTTTTATCAGACTCGGCTGGATAATCTTCACAGTTAGTACCATAATGATCGTCATTATGATCCTTATATCATAAATATCTGTTACAGATTATTATTTTCTCCACGATCATCACAGAATTTGCTAAATCTGAAATGAAATTTGATTACAGAACGCTGGAATTCTCTATCTTGAGATTGAAGAAATATTCTGCAACACCTCTGCCCCCATGCAATTCAAATGTATTTACATTCTCTCTCTTGTAATAGAATAATATTCTTACACTGGTTAGAAATAATAACATTAGCCTTGACGCAGTTGATTGTCACCGTAGTGGCAATTTTCAGTAGTGTCAAAATTATTTCTGTCACGTTTTCATTCGAAAATATAAAAAGTATCATGAATTTATCCAGTGATTCAGAATCAGAGTGTGAAAATACACCACCTGAAATTACAAAGAGTAAAAATAATGTACTGGAAAGTTTACTACCAAAAAAATCAAAGAATGAGTATGAAAAATATTACAAACTGTTCATGGATTGGAAACAAACAAAGAAAGCGAATTCCTTTTCAGAAAATATTTTAATTGCGTTTTTTGGTGAATTATCGGAAAATTACTGGATCTAATACTGCGCTAATCATGCCTTCCACTTCAAATTATGTGACTGTTAGTTTATCTTCTACGAACCACGCAATCGTCGAAAATTCCTCCAATAATGCACCAGTTTTTAATTTCGAGAACTGTACCAATATAACAAATTAATACAAAGTATAATGTTTCTTAAATTATTGAGTGTTTACCTAATGTAATTGTAATTGAATTTTGTAATAAAAATTATCTTTTGTTCGTTTCCATTTAAAAATATTTTAAGTTTTTTGATCGTGGAAAAAGTATAGTCTGCTACTCGGTTAGAATGAAAATTCGTGATGCTCGTGGTGACACTTTCCACTCGCATTGAATTTTCATTCTAACCTTGTTACAGAATATTATATATATATATATATATATATATATATATATATATATATATATATATATATATATATATATATTTTTTTTTTTTTTTTTCTTGTTTTCCCGTTAACTTTTATGATTACTTATGTTTTTACATATTTCCTGGAGTTTTTTGCTCGTTGTTTCAGCAGATGCATAACTCTCCTGCAATATTAATTTTGAAGCATTTCAGTGTTTTAATGTATTTGCAGCAAAAATTGTTTGTTCAAACAGACAATAAAAGACAATTTTTAAAGTGTGCTGTATTTAACTAATGGAAATAACCTAACGATCTTCTTCTTGTTCTCATTGCCGCTTCCATCGATTGACGATCTTCATTTTAATCTTTATCTTGGAGGCTAAGGTGCGAAACAGAGATCTTGTGCTCTTTCCAAGCCTCTGACGCAAGTTCTTGAGCCAAGATAGTCTTCGCCTTCCAGGAGCTCTTCTTTCAATCCTCTCTTGAAGAGTTATGTGTAGCAGACGATGTGGAATTATTGATTGTCCACAATTACTGTGCCAGTTAAATCTGAATGTTGTAACACTCAAATCATACTTTATTTAGTATCCCATTCCACACAAATAACTTTGATATGAACAGTCCTTTGACCAGATTGCAAAGAGACTATAATAATTTAGAACAGGGGTCTCCAAACTTTCCAGCCTTAGGGCCATTGATTACTCCAGTAAGTTTCGAGGGCCAAAACCATATTATCATTGTTGCCGGTGGTAAAAAGTGAAATAGTCCACTGATGAAAAAAAAAGTTCGAAAAAGTACGCAACGTTTAAAAAAGGCTGCAAATCGGACTAAAGTCCGCAAAACGGCAACACTGCATTTTATTAATTTTCCTGTCATTATCTGTAATTTCTAATTGATAGTGTTTCAATCACAACTACGAAGTGTTTTTCACATTTTAAAACATGTGAAATATTCAGCCACACCACTGAGACTGAGTTTCCTAGCGATTTTGCAATCGTGCTTTAAAAATAAATTTTGATACTCGTATCTCGGACTTTGATACCATTGCGAATCAAATTAAGATTTTTCAGAATCCTTTTGATACTGACATTGAAACCCTAGCCCCGGAACTTCAAATGGAAATGATTGATCTACAGTGCAGTGATATAATTAAGAACAAATATCAAAACTTATCTTTGTTGGAATTTTATAAGAGTCTTCCACTGACACAATTTGATAATTTGCATAAAATTGCTCGTGGGCTGTTTTCTGTTTTTGGTACTACTTATTTGTGTGAGAAGACCTTCTCCAAAATGAAGTACACAAAAAATGTTTACAGATCTAAATTAACTGATGAGCATCTTAAATTTCTTTTAATAATTGGTACAAGTAAAATTAGTCCACAACTACAAACTATTGTCAGTGGAAAATCTCAATTACATAAATCTCATTAGTATTTCATATGTCATTATGCTTGTTATAAGTTATGTTTTTATTTAAAATGTATAAAATGTTAGTTGGATTCATTTCAATAATTTGTTAGTTATTATATACTGAAGTTAAATTTTCTGCATATTATACATGTCTTTACTCATTACAATTCTGTGTTTCTTTATCCAACTTATCACAAAAACAATAACAATAAGCCTACAACAATGTTATGAGTAGTTAGCTCATGACCATATCAATGTAGATGTCATATTAATAATTATTCAACATAAAATTAGAATACTTCAGTAAACTAAATTTAATTTGCTATAAAAAATATGTTCTCTAAAAGGAGTTTTCAAGTATGCTAGCTCTCCGCGGGCCGGACAAAATCTGTCCGCGGGCCGGATGTGGCCTTCGGGCCCTAGTTTGGAGACCCCTGATTAAGAAGATTAGGTTGATCTTTTTTCACAAACTTCAAGAAGACACTGCACCATATTTTTTATAATCTACTATGTATATAATTCCCATTTATTCTTTTTAGCATGTCACATAACTTTTTGGTGTTTTATATAATATTTTAATGTTACCATTTTTTCCTTTACAATAATATTTGAATTAAAATTTTAATTTAAAATTTATAAGATATATATATATATATATATATATATATTATAAAAAAAATATTAATAATATATCATACTAAAAAATTTGAAAATTTCTAATCCTAATTATATATCTATTATTTAATCTTAATAAAAATTTATTTTTAAGCTTATCCCTTATAGGTCCATTATAAGGAATATTATTGTATAATATTGGAGTTATCCGTTAAAATAAGTAGATATTTGTCATTTCTAATTAATCTAAGGATAATTAATTAATAAAACCCTGGACAAAATTAGCGCAACAATATGGAATTATCCAAAAGAATAATTTATCTTTTTCTTATGTCCGTTTATCGAGTATTCGATCGATCTACACGAAGCTCATTTATTTTAAAGCAGACCGCCGAGATTCCAGTCTTTAAAGTTTCAAAAATTGTGTTAAATTTTCGTTAAAAATTAAATTTTAATTGACAAAATATGTATCACTTTCCCATAAACCGAAACGATGAACACGTCAAAGTAAAATCGATGAAAAATGATTAATAAGACCCATTTAAAAGGGTTACAAGATCACAATTAATTAAGCAGATATATTCTAGAACACAGATTGAAAGATTACTGCTCCTTTCCATTCTACAATAAAAATGAATAATGGTCGCCGCTGACAGCACAGCAGCTAAGTATTTTATATTAAAAGTTTGACAAAATGCTTACATTGTCTGAGGGTGGAGATAGGATATTGTCATCTCTTGTAATAATGGATGGAATATTCTCGTATGCAGCTAATATTATTCACAAGATTAATTTAATACAAAGGATCACTCGCTTTTCACGGAGATGATTGGTATACACCGTATATTTCTTCGTCATTTAATAATTTTGATTAAATTTCTATCGTGCTTCTTAGATTTATTTCTATCATCGTTACATATGATTTCTTTCACATTTTAAATAATTATAAAACATTTTTCTTATTCATCACATTCTGCACATATTTTCAGAAATTGTTTTAATAAATTATTCCATAAAAGTTTCCTTCGATTAGACGTTTTGGTTTCTGGTGAGAACAACATCAGCACTATTTTAGAGGATCTGTTTTGATTCGTTTACGAGGCGTTGTTGAGATAAATGCCTTCTGAAATAGTTAATATAATTACATGAGATTTTTTATGCACCTTTTCGAATTGGTGTTCTTTTCCTAAAATATAGCAATACAATACAATATAAATTATTGTTAACTTTCCAGTGGAAGTCATAGTAATTGGTCCGATTTTGCGAGTCCCGAATTTTGACATATCTCAACATTTCAAGGTCCCCAGAGTCGAATACAATAGTTTTCAAGTCGACGTCTGTGTGTGTGTATGTACGTATGTTCGTATGTGCGTTCGGAATTATTTTTCGTCTCGATTATCTCGAGAAAAAAAAATGATATCGTCGTGGGACCAATTGCATTCGACGCATAATTACGCAACTTAAAACTGATTTTCAGATTTTCGGCAAAATTGGTCGCTGTTTTTTATGGAGAATCAAAAAACTGAAAAAAATGATAAACTACCCGAATTTTGCAATTTATAAATTATATTATTAGTCCAGTCACCTTAGCATAAGACCTATTCAAGAGGCGCACCCTCTGGTCGGTTTTTTATAGGTTGTTTGGACCTACAAAAATATAGAAAATTGAACAAATGAAACACATTCATATCTCGGGTGGTAATTAAAACATTGCAATTTTTTTTTAAATTGTTCATTTTCCAAAAACGCGGTAGACGGTCCGAGAATTTTTCAGGTATCTTTGTAACTTTGGTCGGAATTGTTAATTGTTTATTAAGCAAAAATCTAAAATCGCCAAAAAACAGTATCTATGCTCAACAATTTTTTTTTTTCAAATCGCTTGTGCATGATGAAAAGCTCCTCGATTTTTTTCCACCCTGTGGGCCTTCGTCGGTAAATTCCATTGAAGGGCAAAGATTTTTCGATGATCGCAGACTTTCAGCTGTATGGGGTCTGCTTCAGAATAGCCCCAGGGTAAATCCTGCCTGTCGTAGGAAGCGACTAAAAGGATAACCGTAGGTGGAAGATGGTCTCATCGCCCGGTGAAATACCACCATATCGACTTTGTGTGCTGTGAAATGGATCATTCCATGTTTCAGTGTTCGGTCGATACTTTCCGGTCTCCCTCTTTCCTTTTCCCCAATTCCTCCTTTATTTTCAGGTGCATCCTAATAGTAATAATGATGAAGTCTCCTAGAGTAAAACACTCCGGAAGCAAAATACCTCTCCATTCGGATTTCCGGGCGAGAGGTACTCGAGGGGACTCAACATTAAAGATTAATTTTTGCAACATCCGTGGACTCAACAAGAACATCAATGACGTCCACCATCACCTACAGACGAAAAAACCGGATATTCTGGCTCTAACAGAAACACAAGTAAACTCGTCCACCAACAAGGTCCATATGCTTTGTCCTGGTTACGAACTCCATTCTCGACTCAGGTTCAAAGGTGGAGTCTGCCTTTACGCTAAGGCTAACCTTTCATGCCAGCGTGAAGAGAGTTTGGAACCGAAAGACTTTGATGTGATGTGGTTTAAGCTATCTGATACCAAAATGACTAAGTTCCTCTGCTGCCTTTACCTATCACCTAATGAACCTTCATATAACAACCTCTTTGAGTTTTTATCACTCAAACTGGACTACTTTCAGGAGAACCATCCAACAGCTGAAACCATAATCATGGGGGACTTTAATGTACATAACGCTGCCTGGCTCAAATTCTCTAACAAAACTGATGATGCAGGTCGTCAAGCTGAGGCCTTCGCCATCACTCATGGTCTAGAACAACTGGTCGAGCTACCAACCCGCATCCCTGATGTCAACAACCAGGCTGCCAATACACTAGATCTTTTTCTCACCACCAATCCTGACCCGTATAGAATAGAAGTTTGTGCCCCACTTGGAAACTCTGATCACACCCTTATCTCCACAACATGCTCTTTCCATTTACCATCGAGCAGCACAATACCACCCCGTCTCATGTGGCATTACCATTCGGCCGACTGGGAGGGTCTTCGTATGTTTTTCTCAGCGTTTCCATGGAAGAGAGTTTGTTTCTCCTCAGTAGATCCAACACGATGTGCTGAGACAATTTCTGAAATCATCATGTTAGGGATGCAAACTTACATACCGAATACCGAAAGAAGAACATCATCCGATAAGACCTACCATCGATGGCAGAAAAATCCGGGACCTGAGACCAGAGCAGCATATGTTGAGGCTAGAGGCATATGCAAAGAGACAATAGAATGTTCAAAAGATGCTCATAATGCCAAAATAAGATCAACAAAACTTGTTGAATGTCCTAACGGATCCCGTTCATTTTGGTCTTTCGCCAAAGCTGTGGGAAGAAACTTCACTTCCAGCTCTTTTCCTACCCTAACCAATGAAGATGGAACACTAGCAACGACTGCCCAGGAAAAAGCCAATATCTTTGCGCACCTATTTGCTGGAAATTCCACTCTGGATTCTTCGGGAAAACAACCCTCGAACATTACACCTATTGACAGTCACATGCCCGAGATCACCTTTCGCCAACGTACTATCAGAAAGATTTTGCTGGGTCTCAACACCAACAAAGCCTGTGGATCTGACGGAATCCCGCCGATTGTTCTCAAGAAATGTGCCCCCGAACTAACACCTGTTCTTTGCAAGTTGTTCAACCACTCTTACAATTTGGGAGTATTTCCGTCCAATTGGAAAATTGCAAGAGTACAACCAGTCCCTAAAAAAGGCAAAAAGACCCTACCTAGCAACTACAGACCTATCGCACTGCTATCTATTATTTCAAAGGTCATGGAAAAAGCCATCAACATCGAGCTCATGAAATATCTGGAAGACTCAGGAATTATCAATGATAGGCAATATGGCATCCGCCATCAGAGATCAACTGGTGACCTGCTCGCATACGTCTCACATATATGGCAGCTATCTATTGAAAAGTATGGAGAAACTTTAGCTGTGGCATTAGATATCTCCAAGGCGTTCGATCGAGTTTGGCACCAGGGACTCCTCGCCAAGCTTCCATCTTATGGCTTGCCCCCTCAGCTGTGTTCTCTGCTTGCTAGTTTTCTCTCAAACCGGTCTCTCCATGTAGTGGTCGATGGAGTTTCATCTGACACTCTACTCCTGCTGGTGTTCCGCAATGATCCATTCTAGCACCAACACTATTTTTACTTCACATCAACGACCTATTGAAAGCAACTTCATGTCCCGTACACAGCTTTGCCGATGATAGTACCCTCCATACCGCTTTCTCTTCCAGGGCCCCTATATCAGCCCGTGAAACCAGAAATGAACGAGGAAGAAATGTTAACAATATAAATATGGACTTAGCAACAATTCTCGAATGGGGATCCAATAACTTGGTAGAATTCAATGCAAACAAAACACAAGCATGTCTTTTCTCTAGAAAAGCCGATCTCACTGTGCCTAACATAACTTTGTCAGGAGTAACCATACCACTGAAGTCATCCATATCGATGCTTGGTATTACTATCAGCAATAACCTTTTCTGAGAATATCACGTGAGGTCCATTGCCAAAAGTGCATCCCAGAAACTTGGTTTTTTGTTTCGTGCCAAGAGCTATTTCACCTCCAGTCAGCTGCTTATGATCTATATGGCACAGATCCGACCTGTACTGTAGTACTGTTCCCATATTTGGAGTGCAGCACCTAAACATATCCTGAAGCTATTGGATTCTGTCCAAAAAAGGGCAATTCGTCTCGTCGGTGATGCCTCGCTTACAAACTCGCTCACTTGTCTGGAACACCGTAGAAAAGTTGGCGATTTGTCTCTATTTTATAGATATTTTCATGGGCGATGCTCTTCTGAAATATCAACAATCGTTCCTCCTTTGGCAGTCTCTTCAAGATTAACCCGTCAAGTTCAGTCTTCACACCCCTTCGTGGTCACTTTGGAGACCTGCAGAACATCACTTTCCAAAGACTCATTCATCCAACGAATTGCGAGGCTTTGGAACTCATTGCCTAGGGAGGTGTTCCCCGAGGCATACAACCTCCAGAAATTTAAGAAGAACACCAACTCCTACCTTCTTTCCCTTGGTTCCCACGATGTTCTCTGAACATTACAGGATATCCCTTTTCGTGGGAACCAGAACATAAAAAAAAAAGACTGTTGCTAAACTATATCTCACAGATCGATAAATCTTGCACGATTCTCTTGGGGTTTGGCTCATGTACATAATGTACGAGTTTCAAACCGATATGTTGATAAACACCCGATTGCGGTTGCAAAAACGAAATGTAGATTTTTCATTTTCATTTGCCATTAACCGCTTGATTAACAATGTTAGAATTTTTTTTTAGGACTTTTTTTACAGAGAACGTTATAATGAACACATTTTATTGAAAACTTTGTTCGATAGGATGCGTTCCAAAAAAATTATCTCAAAAATATCCATTTTTTACTTTTCAATAATTTTTTATTGCTAAAATATACCCCGGCAATGGCAGAAAACTCAGGACTATATTCTTGTAGGTTCAAACAACCTATAAAAAATTGGCCAAAGGGTGCGCATTTTGAATAGAACTCCGTAAAATAAGGCCTAATGTGACTGGACTATTTTTAATACAGAATTTTAAGATCTTTTGAATATGATTTTTTTTTGACTGCGGGAACTGATAATGTGATTATTGCATGTTAGGAATATTTGTATGAAAAGTATGATGACAATATTTTTAATAATAATAATTATAACAACAAAACATATGGTATTTTTTCATTGGGAAGTTAGTCGAGTGTACCTCTCGGGTCGCACCCAGACCACTGATGTTTTTTTATGTAATTAAAACGGTTCTTAGCAAATAGTTAAATCGCATACAATCCTTTCAACTAATAGGCTTTGTTCTATAATTTCTTGTTAACAAAAGTTTTAAATTGCTGTTTCATCACTCGAGATTCTGTAATAATTTCCTTGAAGATTTACTCAAATTGTCTTCGAGGTTTGTGCGTACATACAAGAAGAAGAATTGCAAATTAGCTAGTCTGTGAGAAAATTAACATGTTAAACTAGTTAACGACAAGTTTAACAACACTCTTTCGGACAAGTAAAAGCGATACAAGTCACAATAAACTTTTTATGTTATGCGTGTTGCTGAACACACTGGCGTATTCATATTGTGGTTCAATAAACATTATGGGTTTTACAACTAAGTTGGACCTTTTGTTTTATTGTGTTGTTCGTCAGAAGAATACGACTATAGTGAGAGACAAGAGACTTTAACACCCTTTAGTCATTTACTTTGTATTGGTTTTTTATTGCTAAATATTCGTTTTGATGAATGAGTGGTGATTTGGAAATATCACCTTGTAAAAAAAAGGTTTTCATAATTCATTCTAATGCAATAAGGATGTGAGAAAATAACTATATGCAAACAAAATGGAAATTTCTCTGAATAATATTATAGTATAATTATTTTAAGGATGTTCAATACTTACAAAATTATGACCAGATATTTGTGAAATTTAATCATCGTATTACACCTATAGTTTTTACAAAACTCCATGAATTTTTTCATTACTTTTTACCGCATGTTTTTTCGAAAATTATGCTTTTACAACTATAGTTAAATACCACAATTGTGAAGAGTGACTCAGTGTGTAGGTAGGTATTATAGGTACCCTGTACCAAAAAGTTGTTTTTAATAGTTGAATTTTTAAATACCCACAAAAAGAGAAATATTCAGTATTAATTAATAAAAACGTAAGTGGGTTATAACAAAAACTGTTTAATCTTTTACAAATTTACAAAAACCTTTTTCTTTTACTCACTCTCCAAAGAGTATACGTTGAGGTAGTTTCATAAAAATTGAGAAAATCGCTATAGTTATATATTTTTTTAGTATAACTAATTTATTTGTTTATTATTTACTTCTCGAACAGATCTTATTTTGTTGAAATATTTTCGTTAATTTGACTGGTTAATTTTTAAATAGTTCAAATGTCTTCTGAGCGGTTAAGGGTTCGATGCAAAATGAAACGTCAGCGTGTATGATTCAATTTGAAGGTATCGGCATGGCTGTAGTTTATATCTTTCTCTAACAGTAGATAATAGACGAGATCAACAATGACGTCGCAAATTAAAGCTACGTTATTGGCAACAACGCCATTGATCAGGTAATTTCTGTCAGTTTCATACAAGTGCTGCTACGGTTTTGTAAAGCAGAGACCGGAATTTTTTTGTATTATTAGGGGAAGGCGTTTTTACTTTTAGTTTTGATTGTATATTTAATAATATTTATATTTTGTAATATCAATTTAGTAATGTAAATAATTTTTCTTTAAATCATGTTCAAGGTAATAAGTGAGATAACACATATAAAATTGTTCAAATTTGTTTTGTCCTTTAACAATTTTTTCTTGTATCCCCACATACAGATTTTAAAAAAGTTATGTTATAACGTTGGATTGTGTTTTTAGTAATAATTTGGTACGTTGGTTTAAGCGTTTTACCAGTACGTAATATTACGAAGAAAAGATTTATTTTAATAACTTTGAGAAAGATTTTGAAAAGGTTAGGTAAAGCGTTTTAAAAAGTACATTTTGCAACATCGCTTTTCAATATCTGTCCAATGTAAACAATGATTTTGTAGGTAAATATAGTATAACTTGACAGAATAGAAAAGATTTTTAGAAAAAAATTTCCGATTATTTTATATATGATTTTATATAATATATGTGGTTAAAAAACAAAATTTTTTCGAACATATCTTGCTATAATGATTTTAAACTTATATTTAACTAATACAATATAACATTTAGGCGATCTTGTCCCATCGTTAATCGCAGATATGTCAAAATTAATTATAATTTGCTGAATGAACGTTCGCAGCTAGCAATTGATACTGAGATAGTCGGGAGTATTTGAAGTGCCACTCTCAGGTTTGAAAAAACATTTTCTCCATACGAGATTATAAAAGTAAGAAATTTTAATAGAGTTTTAGGTTCAATTTCTTTTCTACTGCGGAGTAACATTTTGCAGTCACATATTTCGATAAAGAGTTCTATTGCATTGAAATATGTATTATAAAATTCACCCACATTTTTAGGATATTTTTTAAAGTCATTATTAACATTATCCTTGTATAATAAATTTTCAACGTCTAGTAGAAATCCAAATTTGAAATTAAAGTCGTGTAAATGTTGTACATATTTCTTGTTGGAGACGCTTTTCATACCGCGAGAAATTTCACTTTCTGCGGAAAGACCAACATTTCTAGCCAATTCTCCGGGCATTTTGCGGCGTCTTCTTCTATTGTATCCCATTTTTCACAAAGAGACTTTGCTTTTTCTATTGCCTCTTCACAGAGCTTGTCTCGAATTTCGGCTAGTTCAGTCGCTAATGATTCAAGACCATGGATGGAACGCTTCTCTAAAATTTATTCTGGGATGTTGTAATTTGAGCTGCACACGGTCGATCCTCCTTAAGATTTCATACCAGAGATGAACTAAAGTTATGAAACTAAAAGTTAGTATATTTTGCAACATAATTGTAGCTTCACTTCTGGTGACACTTGTGGTGTCCTGAGGACTTGCCGAGTGTCACGAATCTATTATTACAGTTTGATTTAGACTATTATTGTTCCTTTTTATCTACGAATTAACATTTATTATATTACACTGGCACTAAATTTATCATTTGCTGTTCGGAATAGCTGTTCTACTCCCAGTCCTGTCCAATTTCTAATGTTTCGTATCCATGATATCTTTTTGCGACTCAACCTCAACCTTTTCTTGGATAATCAGGCGAGGGATGTGATATTTGGGGCTTCGTATTATGTGTCCGAAATAACTAACCTTTCTTGTTTTTATGGTGTTCGTAAGTTCTTGATTCTTATTCAGCTGTCTGAGTACCTCTTCATTACTGGTAAGTGCAGTCCAAGGAATTTTGAGGATTCTCCGGTAGCACCACATCTCAAACGCTTCTATTTTATTTTTAATGTCAACTTTAAGCGTCCATGTCTCACATCCGTACAATAGAATGCTCTATAAGTAACAGCGGAGTGTTCTTAGCCAGCCGCGTCTGAACTGAGAGGTTTCTGTCAGTGAGAGTTAGTTTATATTTGCTAAATGTCCTACATGCCATTTCAATCCTCGCTTTTACCTCTTCCTCGTATGTTAATTCATTGTTTAGCCAGCTACCCAAATACTTGAAATGTAGTACTAGTTTAATGTTGTGAGCGTTGATTGTAATCGAAATTGGTTAATTGTTAATAATAAGTGATACAAAAAAAATTATTATGTAGCCATATTGTTGACCTTTAAATTTTCGATGGTTGCTCAACTTTTTTACACCAAAAACCAGTAGGTTTGTTTCTTGTTCCGTTTAATTTAAAAAAAAAACGAATACACCTGATTTTACAACACAACATATAATATGAAGGAGCAGAAGCAGTTAATACTTTAAAAGCTTGGCCATATTTAAAACAATTTTTTTAATATTTACCAACTTTAGAATATTCCCAAATATTTTACTGGTGTACCTATTTAAAATTTTATGGGAAATAGGTACTTCAGAATACTTGTTACTTTTGAATAGTGATTATAAATAATATTTAAGAGAATTTTTAAAATGCCTGCCAGCTTAAAACTTAAAACTTTTTATTGCACCATGTTTCGGCAGCGTTTGAGCAACTATTTCCCTTTAAGCCTCCACAATAAAAAGTTATTGCACCCTGTACAGATTTAGCAAGAATTCTTAACAAGGGCATTTACAAGAAGTAAGAAAATATCCTAATGGTTTTAAAATACCCCTTTTGTTATAGAACAAAAGTATAGTTATCCTTTTTGAACTTTTATCCCACTGAGAATATATTGACTGCATGCACAATGGACTTTGTTCAGATTTTTGTAAAAGTCACAAATTACAACAGGGATTAAACAAATAAAAGTATAAACACTTTGTTCGGTAGTATCGAAGAAAAAATCGGTATTTTAGTATTTAGTATTTAGTTTAAGCTGAAAAGAAATACAAACTAACGGTTTTTAAAAGTAATTATGGAGAAAAGCCTCGGTTTAGGTTGTCTTAACAATTAAAGAGCAAACTTGCAAATTGCATTTTGTCCATTTTGTTACAAATTTTCAGGGAAATAACAAAACTATTACGGAAAAATTAATCGCGAGAAAAAAAAGTGCTTCGTATAATATTAAGTAATCAGGTGTAAGTATCTCAATCACAAGTTTTGACACAAGAAATTAAAAACACAATTAGAAAAATTCAAAAAAACTATTGGACATAAATCACTTTGTTTGTCTTTATAAAATAAACACAAACTATGGTATTTTCTCTAAATTTAACATTGAAATATTGGTAGATAAGCTACTTACAAAATAACTTACAGAAAAGTTATAAGATGTTCCATCTTGTTTGCGTTTTGATTCTTTAATTGCAATGTAGCTTGCAAGTATGTTGTCTTGAGTAATTTTATTGGGACATTGGAAAAAAATTTGACGAAGTTTCACCATACCTTACTTTGACATTTCTTGGCAACCCAAGTTAGTATTTTTGTGATTGCAAACTAGAGTGAAATTGTCCAGGTTAATGTTCAAATTCGAATATCTATAAAATTAAAAGCAAAACACTGATAAACTTTTTAAGTTTCTAATCTCAATAGTACATTATTTGTTTTTATATTTCACGCGATGATGTTCAGTGCCACAGAAGTAGCTTGGCGGGCGACTAGCCTCTAAAATAACAAATATTCGGCTGAATATACTTCACATTCGTAAACTTCTTCCTCCGATTGTACTTGAGACTCACGATTACTGAAAATTTCGTCGTCGCCGATCGGCTCGTTATTCGAATGTTTTCGTTGTGCGCAGATTTTGTGATCTCTCGCCCACCAAGCTACTTCTGATGCACTGTACTCCTTTTTCTGCTATGTTATCACCAACAATATGTTTACCTTCTAGATCTTCCATTTTGAACAAAAGACCACTTTTATTCTTATTAAATACAACACTCTAAGACATCACCACACTAGCAGGTTTTCTAGTAAAATGTACAAAAACACCGTCAAAATGCATTTTGTCCCTGTTTTTGGACAAAATGTATTTTGAAAGTATAGGCAACTTGGACCAAATTCAGTTTGTTTGCATAGGTATTTTTTCCCATTTAATATCACGAGGACCTAATGCTTATTGACTGTTCAAGTACTCATAAAAAAGATAGCGTTTGGTCTTAAGAATGAGGCGCCACCTTCATCACAAATATGGGCAAAATGCGTTTTGCATGTCTCCTCCTTAATTATTTTTAAACACCCAATATACTGTTACGTGAGCTGTATAAAGATCGTAATATTGTGCAAGAAATAAAATCACAGAGACTACAATGGGCAGGTCACATCCAAAGATAACCGGAAGGTAGATGAGTGAAATTAGTCTGACAATCCAATCCAAGAGGCCGAAGACCTCCTAGAAGACCTCAGACAAGATGGAGAGATGAACACTGACCTTATGATGGACCGAGAAGTTTGGAGACTAATTGCATAGTTAACCAAAACCCACGAAGGGTTGTAGAACTACGGAGTAAGTAATATAATATTGGGTGTTAACTGGTAATTTAAACCAAAATGATGTTACGGTTACCTGCATAGGTAATATTGTCCAATTTATTTAGCCCGAATAAAATTGAACCCTTTTTTATTTTATTACAGAAATAAAGTTCGTTTATTAATAAACAATTACCATATTTATTAACTGTAAATGTTATCGCAAATAAAGTTTTGAGATAATTTTTATAACACAGCCAACCAATAAAATTTCTCAACAATCTGCAATGCAAACATCATAAAGCATTTTTTTTAAAGATTTGATAAACTTTTATGGTTGGCCCAGACAATATTACCCGAAAATAAAAGAAAATAATAAAAATTTTAAATATTTCCTGGGCCACACAACATCTGGTTAAGCCGAATTTAACGCTTGTCCATCTTACAGTCATTTTTCATTGCGAGGCAGAATGTAATCAACACTTTCATACTTTTAAATCGATTTTGTAGCACAAAAGGCCTTCCGTAAATTTTGGAAACACTATGCAATAAAATTTTGTTCAGCGAAGTTTTAAATGTTCACTGTATGGAGCATTAAAATAAAATAATATTAATATCATTTCTTAGGTTGTTGATTAAATGACATTTTTTATTTCATTTAAATAGGTATTTTTTATTGTTCTATTTAATCTACTATTTTTCGTTTTCTAGAATGTTTATGTTAAATGACAAGTCGCCAGTCTGCGTTCTGTAGTATACCTAGTAGTTTACTCCTTGAGTACATACATACACACATACATATAGTCACGTCTTTTTCCCGTAGGGATAGGCAGAGACCACTTTCTTCCACTTGCTACGGTTCTTACACACATCTTTTGATTCCTTTACTTTCATCAGTGCTCTCATACATGCTCGTCGGTTGTTGGTACTCTTGACCTGGCCTTAGGTTAGGTTAGGTTAAAACGGTGGTTCGGAGGGAACCCACTTATGCATTTTGGCTCGTTGTGATACCGTGATGAAAGGCGGTGCCTTTCCCCTCTACCGTGAAAACCAGTTGGAACTTTTAATAAAAAGTGTAAATAAAGTCTTTGATGCTAACTGAGTTAAGATCAGATGGGTCCAGTGTGCTGTTATGGCCGTGATAGCATTTCCAATGGACTCCCTGGATAGCGTTAAAACATCATTAGTTCGACGTAGATCCAGTTTAGGCCAGATCTGTTTCGATGATGTGCATGTGGGTTTATTTTGCCACCTCAAGCTAGCTTTTCTGTGCAAGGGGAGCCGGCAATTTGCAATCGGTACTCCTTGCTGAGATAAAACAGATACAGCTGGGAGGGTGATGCCCTCTCTTGCTAGCTCGCCTGCCTTACAGTTGCCTGGTATGTCCCTGTGTCCAGGTACCCAAACAATGTGAACTCTAAACTAAACATCCATCCTTTCTACGTGTCCAAACCATTTAGGATTCGTTTATCTATCTTTGTAACCACGTCGTCTTTTACACCACAGCGTTCTCTTATCTCACTATTTTTTACTTTATCCAACCGAGTCACTCCGGCTTCTTCTGCCAAACACAATATTCACTACCAAACGTAAGTGTAGGAACCAACACACCTCAAGCAAACTCACTTCTAAGACCATCCATCGATATGTAAATATTGTCGGTGTTAAGGGCAAATAATACGAACGTGCCAAGTTTGAGAAATGTAGTAATTTGACTGTAGTTTTTTGGTGAAAATTTAAAAAAAATATGCTTCGCAAACCTGGAGAAATAACAATTTATTTAATACACCGCACAACATCTGGCTAAGTAAAATTTAATGCTTGTCCATCACACGGTCATTTTTCAATTTGCGAGAGTCCTCTCGTAACTTTCATACCTTTAAAATCGATTTTTGTTTTGACAAAAGGCCTTTTTTGGCAATAATTCGCCAACAAATAACTACCTAAAAGAGACCACACAATATGCACAATGCATCTAGTTTTCGTCAACAAATTTATAAAAAAATACAAAACGTGTCGATTCATATGGGACTCTCTTCATTAACGGTACGAGGTATTTTTTTTTAATTGACACTGCATGACTTGCTTATGCTCGTGTGTTGTCTGTTATCGTTGACAGGTTGATCAATTTA
Organism: Agelastica alni; assembly: GCA_950111635.1. Lineage (NCBI taxonomy): Eukaryota > Metazoa > Arthropoda > Insecta > Coleoptera > Chrysomelidae > Agelastica > Agelastica alni. The sequence goes on from OX467716.1 coordinate 24,252,288, forward strand.
ATTTTGCGTAGTGTGTCCTCGGAAAGCTCTCTATGTTGGTCTAAATATTAACCGTGAAAAATATGTTTTTTTATTTAAAAAAAACTACCCTACTACAGTTACAATCTGATCGATTACGATCAAAAAGTTATTTTAATTTAACTGAAAAAATTTTTTTTACTAAAAATAGTCGCAAAAGGGTAGACCTATCGTGTGGGCCGAGGACGGCCCGCAATGCGACTATTAAAAGGCGGAGGAATTATAGAAAGAAGATGATTGTGGACTCGCTTTTTAAAAAGTTGCAGGTTACAGTTCTCTGGAAAAACTGATTTTGGAAGCTTGTTCCATTCCGTAGCAGCCTTGTAGAAGAAAGATTATTGATGGAGATTGGTCCTGGTAGTGTCTATCTTGAGAGTAAATGGGTGAGACTGAATGGTCCTTTTTTGAATGGAATCTAGAAGACGAAAAAAATGACTTGGTGCTAAACCCCAAATGTGCAAGCAATACTCCAGTAGAGGTCGGATTTGAGCCTTCTACGTCGTCAACAGTTGATCAGGAATAAAAAACTTTCTAGCTTTCCACAGAATACCTAGTCTCTGGCTTGCTGACTTTGCGATGTTAGCAACATGGTCATGCCAAGACATATTATTAGACACCGTGACTCCCAAAATCAAGATGGAGGGATTTGATTCAAAGGTATTTCTGGATGTTGTAATGGAATAATTTGGGGAATGTACTTTCTTGGAAAACGTGGTGCTTTGTGTTTTCTGGGCGTTGAACTGAACAAAATCGTTGGTTCCCTACTCGACGATTGCTTCGTGATCTCTATTGATAGAGTCAACCTGTTCCTGCCTGAGTTTATTTGTATCATTCACCAAAAGTGATCGATAGGATGTGAAAGTTAAGACAAGTGTGCTGTCGTCTGCGAAACTATAAATGGAGTTCGTGGTGGTTTTCAAGAGGTCGTTAATGTGTAAAAGAAATAGGGTGGGGGACAGGATAGAACCCTGGGGGTCCCCGGCATTGGTTTTAACGTATCAGGAGAAATACTGTCAACTGCCACACGTAAGGAGCGATCTTGCATGAAGCTCATGAGCCATTGGCGCAATTTGGTTGGGAGACCGTAGGCAGATAATTTGCTTAACAATGCCTGGTGCCAAACACGGTCAAAGGCTTTAGATATATCCAAGGCTATTGCACGGGATTCACCAAACTTCTCAATAGTGTTTGTCCAGAGCTGAATCTCAGTAGACCGAAGTTGTCAAAATTCATATTGTCTGTCATGAATTATCTTAAATTTCTCCAGATATTTTATGAGTTCTATGTTAATCGCTTTTTCCATAACTTTGAATATGACTAAGAGCAATGCAATACGGCGATAATTCGCAGGAATAGTCTTCTTTCCTTTTTTCGGAATGGGTTGGACGTTTTTCCACATGGACGGAAATACTCTGTTGCTGTATGATAGCTTGAATAGTCTACAGAGAACTTTTAGGTATGGTTGGGTGTTATTTCCCAAACACTAATTTCATCTTAAAACTAAGCGTCTTACTTATTAGTAGGTATTTCCTTAGACTCTAATTCATTGCTCTTGTTTACACCGGAATTTAGTCATCTTACTCATAGGGCTTCGGCCTCTTGAGACTTCTTGTATGGTTGGTGTTGTCGAGGAGCTGGATGGCCTCAACGTTCACGTGGTCTAAGAGTTGTTCTTGCTCGTTGTTCTTGGTCGTTGACTCTTGGCAAACTTGGTGATTGTCTGTCTAACAGTGTCCAACTCCAGGTCTCAATGAAAGTCCAAAGCGTCTTCGACTACTCTTGCACGATGCGGTCGAGCATTATCGTCTAAAAAGAGGAAAATTGGTCGAATAGCAGTGCGCGCCGGCGACGACGACGAGTAGGCTAGAAGGCTGAAGGGTCTACTGCCTTTTATCGCCGTGAATTTTGTTATCACAGTAAATGAAACAACACACTTGTTATCGAGAATATATTGTATAAGTTAATACATGAAGCTTACAGTTTTAAGCCTCCTGTATCTTCAGAATAATTTCACTCGTTGGCTTTGAATTTGATTTATTTTATCTGATTATATTGACCCTTTGTTTCTAGCCGATTACTAATTTTCACGTCATGAGGGCGTGATTAAAACATAGTAGATCATAAAAACTGCATGTGTTTTTAAGATGATTTTTTTGTCGGCGTCAGGGCCTTACTGAGTAGTTTTAAAAATCAAGGAATTTCTCAAAGAGAAATTGTACAGTTGGAAGTACTGATTTTCAACAAGCAGCATGAAACAAACGTATAACATTGTTAATAATTTGTTGTACGTCGTCATGTTAACATCAAGCACAAATAATTCTGAACGCCCATTAAAACAAATGCCTTCCCAAACAGCAATTATACCATATCTGAACGGATAAACTTCCTGCACTGCTCTTCGATTTCTTGGCACTAGAGGAAAAGTCCGTGCATAAACACGCCGACTATCAAAAAACTGTCCATACCTCGACTAATTTGTGAACAATGAGGACCTCCATTCAGCATTCCAATTCATTAGCCCATGCCAATCGAGCACGCTTATAAATTTAGATTAATGAAACTCTTCTCAAAAGTCACCGTGAACATAAGTAAATCTCGTGTAATCTTCGACGTACTGTTTTAATTAAAACCGAAACATCAGAAGCGTTCTAAAGACACTCTTGTGCGGGGGTGGTGTAACCCTTGGTCTTATATCTTTGTTGGTGTTGGAAACTTTTCAGACAACCCTCGTATGTTGCTATTTCATTCCGACTCATTATTCAAATAAAACGTTTTCGTATTAATAATGTTTGCTTTTATATAATCTACCAAAATAATGAGCCTATTTTTTGCAATTCATTCAAAGTTTAACAAAATAATTTCGGAGAAGTAAAGATGAAAAAAAAAAAAAAGATGTAATTTTTGTGGTTAAGGAATGGTTTAATCTCTAAATCTTATCAACTAGATATATTGGATTGTTGTTTTTGATAAAATCTGTGTTGTTGATTTTACGCAAAGTTTTAATGTGTTTAAAGTGTTAATCCAGTAGGTAATAGCCATCCTGGAATCATTATTTTAAACATTTTGCCAAGTGTTGCTTAATCCTCTAGAAGTAAAATTGACAATTGTATGAACCTGTTTGTGATTTATGCACAAAAATTTTGAAATCCACCCTTTTTGAAAAATATCTTGCTTTTGTCAGAGGAATTAAGTATCAACTGATATTTCAATTTTTATGGTCCCTTTAAGGTGCTGAACCCCATGCTAACTTGACCTAATCTAAGCCTTTCTCTGTATAACTTTTATCCCTCGTAAGTATTTTTTTAGACATTTCAGTAAAAATTTGGGATTTTAAAAGACTTTAATTGTTTGTAAGAAGTTACATACATTTTACTTGTTATGTGTATTTTGTAAGGAACTATTTTATTTTTCATGTTGGCTGAGCCAATAAAAGTCACATTTCTGTATACTTCTATATTTTTTACCAATTAGAAGATTATATATGTAGCCAATCTTAGTAAAAAGAGAGTATAAATTTATTTGACCCTTGGGTCATTTCATGTCAAATCCATGGTCGGAATCGACCCCCTTCGATTTGGATGAATTTTTGTTCTTTTATCGTCAAACGAAGTCTTGACAATAAAATATTAAAATTTTATTTCGAAAGTTTGCGAAATTAAAAATTCCACAAATTTTCAAGTGTATTTTTTAAATATCCCAAAAAATAATTACAGTTGCAAAAATGGGCTTGGGTGCGTTTTGAAGGGGATATTTGGTTCTATAAAAAAATTTATTTTAAAAAATTTTAAATTTGAAAAATCGTAGAAATGAAAGTTTAGTATTAAATTTTTTATTTATTTTCTTAAATAATGCCTTTAAATATTTTGCAAATATCCTGAAATTCTCAATAGGGATATTTTGTAGACATAAATTTTTAAATTTTCATAAACAAAAATTTTGTTCGTTACTTTCAAATAAAGTATAGCAAATATTTCGTTTTATACTTTAAGCAATAAAAAAATTAATATACGAAGTAGGAATGTAAAACAAATAAAATAATTAAAATTGCTTTTTTTATTTATTTATTTATTAAGAAAGAAAGGAAAAGAGAAAGAAAGATAGATAAAGGAATGCTTAGATGGTTTGGACACAAGGAAAGGATGGATGAAGGAAAATTGACGAAACAAATTTATAAGGTGAGTGTGAATGGACAAGTCGGTAGAGGTCGACCTAACATCAACATTGTATTGAAGAAAGGCCAGGTCAAGAGAACCAACAACCGACGAGCATGTATGAGAGCACTGATGAAAGTAGAGGAAGCAAAAGATGAGTGTAATATCCATAGCAAGTGGTCCCTTTAATTTTACGTCGTTTTTTTAATACTTTTCCTGCTGTTGATGTCTTATTTGTCGTTCTTAATGTAGAAAAATATAGAGTAGGTTCTTTTGATTTTTTAATAAAAATTTAACATAAATTATTTACCGGTAATCAGTTTTTTTACCTTTTTTTGATACCTGATAATGATACCATTTACCATTTACATAAATAAAAAATTTATTGTTATTATTTTTACATTCTTATGTTGTGTATTAAATTTTTCATTGTTCAAAATTACTAAACTAATATGCATAACTTTACCTTTTGTTTTTTATTTTGGCTTGAAGGATCAAATGATGAGTTATTTTGGCTAGAAGTACCAAAATGTTGCGTATAGTGATATTTTATACAAAATTTGGCGAAAGAAAAAACGAAACGTAAGTTAAACATGCACTTACCAAAATGATTTCTTGTGATATTCCAATTGTCTTGGAAAGGCGGCGGTGATTGACGGGTGTTAACACTATATTTTGTAGCAGCGGCGATGATTGGAGGCGGCTGTAGCTAAAAAAGCAATTATTGCGAATACATGATATTTGAGTGATTAATAAATAAAGTAAGTTTCAAAAATAAAGTATTTAATCTTCTTTTTCTCAAGTACCATGTCCATTTAGAACGCTGGTGGCCATCATAGCTATTCTTATCTTGTCAAATGCCAGTCTAAACAACGTACTGGAACTCACCTCAAATCAGTCTCGGAGATTCTTCATCTAGAATGTCATTCTTCTACCTGGTGCTCGTCTACCCGCTATCTTGCCTTGCATTATGTTCTGGAGCAAACGATATTTTTTGCCTCTCATCACATGCCCAAAATATTCTAACTTTCTTTTTTTTACGGTGACGATAATCTCGGTGATCTTCTGTACTCTCGCGAGTCTCTCGATATTGCGAACTTTTTCTGTCTACGCTACTTTTAGTATTTGCCTGTAGGCCCACATCTCAAAAGCTTCAAGGCGTTTCATGTCTTTGGAGGAGACAAGATGCAACCCTACCTTACTCCTCTTTTGATATCGATTGTAGTTAAATCAACTCCTTCAACCTTTACAATAGATGTTTGATTCCAGGATAGATTAGAGATAACACGAATATTTTTTCCATCCAGTCCAATGCCTCTGAGGGTCTCTATTAGTATGTTGTGTGGGACACGATCAAAAGCCTTTTGAAAATCTATAGTATTAAATGGAAAATAATAATTAATAAATAATAAGTTGCAAAGAAATATTTGTTTATTAAAATTCAAAAATGCATATTTTTAGATGAATTTAAATAATTCAAAAAAAATTAAGCCAAAAATTAAATGGTTCTGTATTTTTTCCAAAAAAAATATATTATTTTCATAGCTCCAAATATCTACTTTAAAAAAAACTCGATACCATTTTTGTAACTGTGACCGATTTTAAAATAATGAAAAAATAAAAATAGATTGTTATATCTACATTTTTTAATTTTTCTCCTTTGGCAAAACTTCTTTAGGTATTAATAATATGCTATTTTCATTAAAATTCATATTAATTTTTTTAAATTAAAAATTCCAAGAAAGGAAGACTACAAAAAAAATTAAAATCCCAGTACGATTTATTTTTGTTTATTAGTTCCTATTTTTTATCATCTATATTTGATTGTAATCTTTGATTTAGTCTATGTGGTTGGTTTTTGTATATTGTCACTTACTTTTAATAAATGTGTTTTTTTATAAGTAGTTAGATGTGTGTTTACATACGGTAACTAACTTATAAAACGATCACAAAAAAACGAACAATAAATAAACTGTGAATGTACATAATTGCGGAATGCAATTAGAACGAAAATCGAATCTTTTCAAACAAATACTTAAAGTAACAAAAGAAAATTCCAACGGAACAAAAACCTCCTGGCCCGCTTCAATCTCAAAAACACTACCATTGTTCCACTCTTTCTGGAACAATGTTTTGAAAGCAGCTAAAGTTTCATGCCAGAAAACTACAGACGTTTCTTTCGATGAATTTGTTTCCCATTCGACACGAAGTGCAATTGAAATATTAATTGAATGAAAACTGTGGCTTTCGACTTTAGCTCTTTGTCTTCAACTAAATTAAGAACTCTAAAAGCTTGAAGGGGTTGAAGTTGAAACGTTATTCAATAACCAGGACGCCCTGCTACCCTCGGTCCATGCTTCACTCCCAAAGAAAACAATTCAGTGTTAAATTAATCCTTAAAGTTAGCGGACGGCGGCCGGGTTCCTTTACTTGATGTTTTAAATCAGCGTATACAGGGTTGACCTTTTTCATTTACAGGCTTACCAAACTATTGGACAAAATTAACATATTTAATCATACAAATTGCTGTAATGAATTTTTTATGGACCTTCGTTACATTAAAAAATAAAAAAAACGTATTCGTGTACTTTAAATATGAATTAACTTCAATATTTCTGTAAAAGATTGGAATAAAATTCTAATGTTGAAAAAATAAATTATGGTGTAAATAGGACAGTAGCGAAATTAATGGTGTAAGTGCGACACTAGTAGCGTGTGTTACCTCTTCTACTTAGAATCAAAGCATTTATGCGTCTCGGCATGCTTCTAATAAAATTTTGGATAAAAGCTTCCAAGTCTTCCAACTGTTTTGGAAAAAATTGTGACATTTCGGACTGCTCTGAGTTCGTTTCTAATCACATAACTGCTTCTTAAAGCTTATTGTCTAATACAGCGATCCCCAAAGTGGTCGATATCGGTTTCCCAGGGGTCGTCATAAACGAAAAGTGATTTTGGGGGACGACGAGGTCCAAAAATCGACCCCTATTAATTAACACAAGTTCTTTTTTGAAACTTTTAAAAGATACTGTATAAGTTGTGTTACGTGTACCAACTTGTTATAAGAATGACTAATATTTTAGTAGAAAGTATCATTGTTGTTGTTATAAAAAACTTAATAAGTCGATAAGTTTGCAAGATGAAAAACTCGGCAAGTCAATGAGCGTGGACAAGTTCGTGCAACATTATGTGTTTTGACTCGCTCTAATTTAGCTAGATTGTTAGAAAGTCACCAGGTTCATCCATCACACTGACATTTTTTTTTATCTCTTATTTGCGATTTTAATGTTTTTTTTTCAAAAATTAATTACCCATATTTTTGCGTAATTTTGTATTACCTAATAATTATTAATTACACTTGATATTTGCTGAATTTTATGTCTATTTTATTTTGTTAAATTTTGATTAGAAAATGTCAAGTTTAAATTGGTTGGTATTTTGTATCAATAGGATTTTTAAATTAATTTGGCTATGGGGGTCTGAGGTTCCTATCAGTTCATTTTGGAAAAGGGTCTCTTGCCCAAAATGGTTTGGGAATCCCTGGTCTTATAAAACGTTCCTCTCGGTCGTTATTGCATCGTTTTCGCTTTTGCCCTGGCTTTCTATAATAATTTCCTACCTCATTCAAGTGTCTTACCATGCGACTTATTGTGGAACGATTTTCTCTAACAACTTGGCATCATAGCTTTAAAAATATTCGTCCTAAAATAAAATTAAGGCCAAAACGTATTACTTTCGAAAGAAAAACAATTTATAAGCTTACTTTTAACAAAAATCTATCGCAAGTACTCACAAAATTATTTATCTTCTAACAAATACTTTAAAACTGTAAATGTAAACGAATCGTTTTGACAGCTGTCATTAAAAATGAGACAAAATATGCATAGCCTACTTTTTTAATACTCGATAAACTTAAAAACGGGCATAAGAGATTTGGATTTCATATTGTTGTGATAATTTTGTCGATAATTTTATTTTAATAAGGTGAATTTTGCCAAAGAAATACTACATTCATACATACATATAGTCACGCCTTTTTCCCGTAGGGGTAGGCAGAGACCGCTTCCTTCCACTTGCTACGGTTCTTACACACATCTTTTGCTTCCTCTACTTTCATTAGTGCTCTCATACATGCTCGTCAGTTGTTGGTACTCTTGACCTGGCCTTTCTTCAAAACAATGTTGATCTGATCGAGATATGTTCGTCGAGGTCGATCTCTACCGACTTGTCCATTCACACTCGCCTTAAAAATTTGTTTCGTCAACCTTCTTTTCTACGTGTCCAAACCATCTAAGCATTCCTTTATCTATCTTTGTAACCACATCTTTTTTTACACCACAGCGTTCCCTTATCTCACTATTCTTTACTTTATCCAACCGAGTCACTCCGACTATACTTCTCAGATACTAAATACAAATAAATATATAAAAAAATGACTGCCCTGTTTCTGACCGTTTTTTAGTGGCATTGTTAGCATTAAACAAAGATTTAAGAAAAGCTGTCTTAAATATTTACAATTACATAGAAGTGTCAATATTTTAAAATAGTTTTATTTGTCAATTTTAGTGTACATAATAAAATGGTAATAATTAACATTGAATATGAAAAAAGTAGGTGCTAAAGTGTGTTCCAATAAAATACAAAGGACACTTACGTCAATATGTGCGAACACATTGTCATTCCAAATCTATTAATCACAAACTAAAATTATTTGAATTTAACAAACGTGTATCCTGGTGTAAAAGAGATGTTAGTAAATCCTAATTTACTTATGAACTTATTTACATATAATCCACATTATTAGGCGGTATTAATATCAAATTTTATTTGCTTTCCTCTTTAAAAATTACCAGATATTTAGCAATTTTTAGATTTAACTTTGGATATTTTTTAACTTCCCAGTGAAAGTTATAGTATTGGGTCCGATTTTGCGAATCCCGAATTTTGAGATATCTCCACATTTCAAGGTTCCCAGAGTCGAATACAATAGTTTTTAAGTGGACGTCTGTGTGAAGTATGTGCGTTTGTTCGTTCGGAATTATTTTTCGTCTCGATTATCTCGAGAACAAAAAATGATATCGACGTTGAACCAATTGCATTCGACGCATAATAACTTAAATTAAAACTAATTAGATTTTCAGTAAAATCGGTCGCGCTGTTTTTTATGAAGAATCAAAAAACTGAAAAAAATGGTAAACTTTCAGAATTATTTTTCGTCTCGATTATCTCGAGAACAAAAATGATATCGACGTTGAACCAATTGCATTCGACGCATAATAACTTAACTTAAAACTGATTAGATTTTCAGTAAAATCGGTCGCGCTGTTTTTTATGGAGAATCAAAAAACTGAAAAAAATGGTAAACTTTCAGAATTATTTTTCGTCTTGATTATCTTGAGAATAAAAAATGATATCGACGTGGGACCAATTTTATTCGATGCATAATTACGTTATGTAGAACTGATTATATTTTCAGCAAAATCGGTCAAACTGTTTTTTATGGAGTATAAAAAACCTGAAAGAAAATGGTAAACTACATGAATTTTGCAATTTATAAATTATACTATTTTGAATACAGAATTTCAAGATTTGTATAAAAAATATGATGTTTTAGAAAACAAAAATAGGAATTGAAGAGTTTCAAACGTGTGTCAGAATTAAAAGAATAAATAGAATATTGTTAATGACAATTATAATTTGTTATAAACAATTTAAAATAATTTTTTATAATAATTTTAATAATTATAACGACAAATGTATGGTATTTTTTCATTCTTTTCACTGGGAAGTTAGTTGTGTGGACCTCTCGGGTCGCACCCAGACAACTGATCTTTTTTTTAAAAATATTAAATGTATGCAATATGATATTTATTTAGGTTGGTACTTACCTGATACAAATTCTTTATCATCCCAAATTACTCAAGAACCCAATAAGAAAATGGAAACGAAACATTTTAATGTTCAAGATTTTCTCGATCGTAAAAAATATTTACTTTCCACAAAGTCCATAAATATAAATTTTTTTACTAAATTATTACGCACCTTTGGAAATAACAAGATTTTTTTTTTCTAAAATTCTTTCGTTTATTTTCGATCCTAAATTCATCACAGCCTTAGTAGTTAAAGATAATTACTTATATTCGATTATATTATTAACCTATTACATAAATGCGCTAGCCGACGGTCGCTTAGGGTTTAAATACCTATTACAAGCAGAAGTGGTATTTTACTTGGATCTGATTTATTATTATGTACATAAGAAATAAAAATATCTACTAAAATGATATTTTTTTCGTACACTAACCGATATTTATTTACAAAATATTATGTACAAAATCAGTCAACAAAAATACCTACATACATTAACGAATGAATTAAAAACTGGAACAAAAAAAATGTCTGTAACAATAACGAGAGTTTTCGATCACTAATACATCACCGAAACTGGTAATGGCCTTCTAATTTCCAAATCTGAGCTTGCCGGACTCGAAGCAGGACTGGAGGTTGCCGAATACATCATCGGAGTAGGAATCGAAGAGAACATGCTCATCGGAGGTGCTGGAGCAAAAGCCTTCGGTTGTTGGTACAAAGAGCTATACAACGAATTGTGTAAAGATGAATGCAACGTCGTGACTACGGCTGGCTGCGTTAAGTGCTGATGTTCTTCCGTTTTCATTGGCATTCTCGAGATATCGAAAGCCGGATTGAAATACGAATAAGGTGAATTTAAGGTTTCCATACCGTGAAATGGATAAGGTATCTGGTGCATCGGAAAACTCCCCATCGGCGGTTTGATCCCACTAACTAGAGGTCCTTTGGGTTTTCTTCTCGGTCGGTATTTGTAATCGGGATGTTCCTTCATGTGGAGGGCTCGTAGTCGTTTCGCTTCGTCTATGAAAGGTCTCTTTTCCGTTTCCGACAGAAGTTTCCATTCGGCTCCTAAACGTTTCGAAATTTCCGAATTGTGCATCTTCGGGTTATCTAATGCTATTTTCCTCCTCTGGATTCTCGACCACACCATGAAGGCGTTCATGGGTCTTTTGATGTGACCCTCTATATTTGGCGTGGATGGTTGATGTTGTTGGTAGTCTTCACCCAACGGCGTAGACGTTGAAAAACCGTACAAATGACTCATCACTGAAAACACTTCGTTGTTCACTCTACTAACGTGAGCATAAGACTGAGATGTATCCGGAGAGTTGTCAAAAGGTATTTGGTGATGCTCGAGGCGTGGCGGTTTGTTAAAGAGAATCACCGAATGCGCGCGGACACGCCTCCTTTTTTTACGATTGGCTACGTTTCCCCCCTCTTTCTCTTTCGCTCTTAACCGCACAAAAGGGGGTTTTGCTCCTTTTTATTGTTGCATCACAATAATGATATTCTTTCGAATCGTATAATACCTGTTAGTGTTTTCTTGGAAGGATTGTTTTGTGCATTTTGCAAATGTTTGCTTAGTGGAAAATAAGAGTTTTCAATAGTTGCACGGTAATTTCGAGAGAATTAACGCTAATTCCACATCAGCTAGTTACATTTTCAACTCGAATTATATTTTCGAAGCACGACCAATTGCTTCGATACGGCTCTTTAACGTCTCTGCGAATGGACATTGGAAATTATGACGGATATCTAATTTACGCTTACCGAGTGTTACATAATTAACACTCGGCGTATTACGGAATTTAATCATTAACTTATTGTGTTGCCTGTGAATAATTTCGAGCGTTGTTTTTTTAATTTTTAAACGAATCTTTACAGAAATAATTATCTTTTTAATGCGTATTTGACAATTAGTTACAAATATAGGTACCTAGGTACCTATAGTGCGCCTGCTTTTTTATTTGTAATTTTCCAAAAGAACTTATTCTACTTAAAACGTTCTGAATATTGTTAAACCTAAAATACAACCGTTAGATTCACTTTCAGTCGTATACGAAGTCTTTTTTTAAATTCGTATGAATTTAATTCATCAGTAAGATACTTTTATTTTTGATAATATCGAAAAGAGTTACCAGGAAAATTGGGTCTTTTCTAATACTTCCCCGGATTTTCGATTTTGTTTTTATAGATCCATGGTAAGAATTCATTTCATAAAAACTTATTCATCTGTTTTGAAGATAATGTACACCTAAATTACCTACCTACATGTTATAACTTATTATTGTATGTACGTAATTTGCCAATTATTGTTACTTACTGTTTTAATAAGATATTTTTCGACTTAATCATACTACCTTAGGTATATGCATAAATTACTGCATTTGTTTCTTCTTTTATTCCTTCTCTCTCTCTCTCCCCAAAAAAAAGGCAAATGTTTTTAGTTTTTTATGGTGTTTTTAACTTCCGATTTTGCGATTCCCGAATTTGGACATATTTCCACATTTTAAGGTCCGCAGACTCAAGTACAATAGTTATAAAGTGGACGTCTGTATGTGTATGTATGTATTTTTTTTTTTTTTTAAGAAAATAGTAGTCGCAAAAAGGGTAGACCTATCGTGTGGGCCGCGGACGGCCCGCACTGCGACTATTAGAAGGGGAAGGGATTATAGAAAGAAAATGATTGTGAACACGCTTTTTAAAAAGTTGCAGGTCATAGTTCTCTGGAAAAACTGATTTTGGAAGCTTATTCCATTCCGTAGCAGCCCTGTAAAAGAAGGATTCTTGATGAAGATTGGTCCTTGTAGTGTCAATCTTGAGAGTAAATGGGTGAGACTGATCAGCGTGCCGAGATCTTCGGCCAAATGTGGCCAATGGTGGTACAAGAGTTTTTATTTCTCTGGAGCATCTGCCATGAAAATATCTGTAGAGCAATGACTGGTCTGCAACTCTTCTTCTACGTTCTAGAGGGTGAAGGGTATCTGTGAGAGTTGAGCTGTTTATCAAGCGAATGGCTCTTTTCTGAGTGGAATCTAGAAGACGAAGAGAATACCTTGGTGCTGAACCCCAAATATGCGAGCAATACTCCAGTAGAGGTCGGATTTGAGCCTTGTACGTCGTCAACAGTTGATCAGGAGTAAAAAACTTTCTGGCTTTCCACAGAAAACCTAGCCTCTGGCTTGCCGACTTTGCGATGTTAGCAACATGGTCATTCCAAGACATATTATTGGACACCGTGACTCCCAAAATCGAGATGGAGGGACTTGATTCAAGGGTATTTCCGGACATTGTGATGGGATGATTTGAGGAATTCACTTTCTTGGAAAACGTGGCACTTTGTGTTTTTTGGGCGTTGAACTGATTGTATGTTCGTATGTGCCATCGGAATTATTTTTCGTCTCGATTATCTCGAGAACAAAAATTGATATCGACGTGGGACCAATTGCATTCGACGTTTAATTATGCAACCTAGAACTAATTAGATTTTTAGCAAAATCACATACAGTAATAATGAATAAAAATTAACACTTGGTGACTTAAAAAAAAAATTGAAAATGCGGGGTTGCTACCAAACTTCACACGATTATAATCTAAAGATTGGCTAAAAATTTCATCAAAATGGGTCCAGCTGTTGGCTATAGAAAAGAAGTTGAAAATGCGGGGACGTATTAGAAAAGACCCTCCTGTACAAGGTGTTTTAAAAAAAAAAGAGGACTCCGTCACCAGAAAAAGTAAAAAACTAAAAAAAAAAGGGGTTTACTTAGTAAAAAAATTTCGTAACGCTATCCGCATTCAAAATAAAGGCCGTTGAAGAAAAACATTTTGTTATTACTTCATAATTTTCAAATCAAAATATTCCGAAAACGGTACACAGTGTCGAGTTTTACCAAGAGTACCTTTTTGATGTAAAATTAAATGATGATTAAATTTATTTAAAATTTTAATTAATAAATCTAACCTTAAAAAAGTTATGTTCAATACTACTTGGTACGAACCGTGTAACTAGCGCCCTCTATGAGATGTAATTACAATGTTTCGAGTAGTTTCGACAAAATCGGAATAAATGTTTATACATTTTTTTCTTTAACGCCCTATATCTTAAATACGGATGGCGTTACGAAATTTTTTTACAAAGCAATCCACAATTATTTTTCAGTTTTCTACCTATCCCATAGACGGGGTCACCTTTTTTTGAAACACCCTGTATACAAAAGTGCACATAAAAAAGTTACTGGGTGTTTAACTTAAAAATATAACTCAATTTTTTTAACGTCGCTTTAAAACCGTATATGCACCAATTTACTGTGCTAGGTGCCGATTATTTTTATGTGTGCTAAATGGTAATTTTATAGCTAACTATTTGGACGATGAGTTTTATTACCCATTTACCACATGAAACGAAATATATAAAATTGCAGAAAAAAGCTCACTAGATACCTACGTGATAATTTCAAAATAATTGTTATTTTTCAATGTTTCCTAACAAATAATAAAACTTAAGTAAGTACCTACCTAAGTATCAGCATGAGACGTAGGCTATCTAAGTACCTATAAAAGGCTAATTGACTCATGACAGGTTCTATTTCTTCGCGTAGCGTTAAATGATCTTTCCACGCTTGCAGATCAAATAGGATGACCTTTTCTACTTAAGGCATTCTAAATAAGTATGTTCGGAAACATATACATCAAAGTGTGCGAGAAGATTAGGAGCCTGGAGTTTTTGGCTGTCTGCATAGGTCATAAATACAGACATTTCGGCACCAAATAAGTAAAAGTTTTTGATAAGTAGGTACTGCCGTAAAAATCATGAGTTAAAAAATTTGTCAACTGCTCCCGGAAGAGTTATCTCCCCCAAATCTTGATTTAGCCTCCCCCCTTATTTTTCGCTCTTGATAAATCTATGAAATTTTTTATGAGATACTAGTTAAAAAGGCGAGTTTATGCAGTAAATAAAATAAAGTAAGAAATTACATTAAATAAAATAAGGAATGAGTGTAAAAAACATTGGTTTATACAGATGACTAAAATAAAATAAGAAATAAAAATGAACCAATAAAATTGTGCATAACAGTACATAATCTCCAAATTGATTTGTTATTTTGTTTCAAATAAGGATTTTTTAAATTTTATCATTCTCTAAAATTATCCAACCATACATCTACCATCCATTTCCTATTAAAAAATATTATAATGGATGATGGCATGTTGATAGAGCAAGTATCGAACTTTCCTCAGTTATATATAAAAACTGATGGAAAATACAAGAACAGTCGACTGAAAGATTTGCTCACATAATGGAGAAAGCACGTAAGCGCCAAAAAATCAAAGAGTTTAACGTTTTTTAAATCACTTTTTCTATAGCTAAAGCTTCTGAACACAGATGGAAGCTTTTAAAAAATAAATATACGGGCCATAGAAGAAAAATCAAAAATACCTCCACAAACAATATCATTAGGTTAGGTTAGGTGGATTGTAAACCCGGAACATTTGGAACAGAAAAGATTTGGATCAAGCGCATTATCAGTTTTTAAACAAATAAAATAAGACAAAGAGATAAAAGTTGGCCATCTTTTGTTCTTATTCTTATTTCTTGTATAAACGCTTTCATTGTTTTGGGCATGTTTATCTTTCTTATTTTGATTTATTTTGTACCTTATTTTATTTTATTTACTGTATAAACTCGCCTTTGCCACGTCGGGTAAGACGCCTCACTCCGCTTCTGGCTAGTACAGAGCTAAAAGCTCTCTGAAGTTATTCAGATTATTAATGTTCAATTAATGGTCTTGTCTCGAAATACGAGGTACTCTCGATAAAATTATGACGAAAATAATAGTCGGCTATTCGTCATAGTCTTTATTACCTCTGTTATAACTAATTTTATGACAAAAGTTAGTAGACACTACTTCCAGCTTTCTTAACTTACCTAAGCTATCCTTTCGGGTACCTACTTACAACAATAGGTACATTTCGGTTAAAAATGAGGCATGATTTACAATTTAATTATATATATTATCTTCCTAGAAAAATGTAGTTGGGTAATGACCGTAATAAAATTTTAACTTAAATAAAAATATTTCAAATTAAAATAGAAGTGGCAATATTGCCCGATTTTTTAAAACATTAAGAATTTATTTATGGCATACAACAATTTTTACAGTTTATTTTTATTATTACCTATGTAAATACTGTAACTTACAATTAGTCCATTGAAATGTTACATTTTTTAGGCCTTACCTTGCGTTTTTTAGAGGACGCAATTTTATTTTTTTGATGTGTAGGGGGGGTCAGTGTAAAGCTAAAACCAAGTTTGTGGGGTCGCCACCCTTGTCCCACGGCCGCCATCTGGAAAATAGGGGTTGAAATGGTTTTTACGATATATCTCTTAAACTATTTATTTGATAAAAAAAATTTACTAACATTTTTTGTTGCAAACTAAATTCTCTACAACTTTGGTCCAGTAATTTTTTGTCGTAGAACTATAAATAAAAAAGTTATAAGCGAAAATCTTCAGAGATTCGAGAAAAAAATTTATATTTTTCGATATAACTTTTTTTTTATCATTTTACGAAAAAATGATATCCGACCATTTTTGTAGATCGTTTTTGGAGGAACAACTTTTATTTGCATTATTTTTTCATTAAGTCAATAGCTAAGGTTTTACAGCGCTCCGAAGTGAGTACTATTTTTCAATATTCTTAACTATACCTATATTATACGTGTGTATGTAATATGTCATCAGTTATTGTTTTTTTTTTTATTTTGTTATTATAACTTTTTTAATTACAAATTTTGCAATATTATTAATAATTAATTATTGACTCTTTTCCCCACCAACCACGAGGTAGAGGCGCGTTTTTTTTACGTGTTATCCCCAATAGGCATAATCCACGGTGATTTTCTAAATTAGAACTACTCCGTCCTCAGTCGTTTCGATGGACCAGGCTGCGGCTCAGCATCTGATCGGCTTTCTGAATTAAATACCAGTGGGAGAACTGGAGAAGGAAACGGTGTTAATGTCGGCGGTTCATCATCATGATTATAAAAAAAAAGTTATATCGAAAAATATAAAAAATTTTCTCGAATTTCTGAAGATTTTCGCTTATAACTTTTTTATTTATAGTTCTACGACAAAACATTACACAACCAAAGTTGTAGAGAATTTAATTTGCAACAAAAAATGTTAATAAATTTTTTTTATCAAATAAATAGTTTAAGAGATATATCGTAAAAACCATCTCAACCCCTATTTTCAAGATGGCGGCCGTGGGACAAGGGTGGCGACCCCACAAACTTGGTTTTAGCTTTACACTGACCCCCCCTACACATCAAAAAAATAAAATTGCGTCCTCTAAAAAACGCAACCCCAAATGTAACTTTTCAATGGACTAAATACGTTACAGCTTATTATCGCAAACACTTAAATGAGCGGCATGTAAAATGAAATTTGTATAATTTCTACAGTGTGAACATTTCACGCAAAATATTTGATGTAGTAAAAACATGTTCAGAGTGATGCCAACGGAAATTTATAGTTTTTGGAAACAAATTTCGATTCAGTACGTGACAAATTCAATTCAGGATAGAGTATCAGTAGATTTATTAGTTTAGAATGAGAAAGGAAGTAAAAAAAGGATATATTTTAGTACGCACCTGAATGTAAGTACATAATAAATAATTCCAATTAAAATTTGAAATTTTTACACAGATTTATGTATTTGAGTATTCTATAATAATGCTACTAAAATATTTAGTTTTTATAAATGAAAACTTTTATTGTATTGGAAAAGATTTTAACATTTTTAAATAGTTAAATATTTATTTACTTACTTACTTACTAACTTACTAACTTTTATTAGTTTGAAATAGAGCAACTTGGATGAAATCTGATATTTATTAAATACAGGCTGTTAGTAAATAAGTGCGACAAACTTCAGAGGGTGATTCTGCATGAAAAAATAATGATAACTTGCTATACCTATAAACGTATGTCCGCAAATGCTTCGTTTTCAGAGATACGGGTTCTCGTTTAATGGTATTGTATTAAATGTTTTTTGATGATGTATTAAAGAAATGAAAAATACGCGTTAAGATGTTTTATTTTTTTGTATAAAAACGGCGCCCCATACGAAAAAAAGATTTTTGGTCCCAAATTTACCGTGGAATTTAAACATGATTTTTAATGTGAAATATCTTGGTGGCGTACCATTTTTTTATTTAATAATATTGGGATCATTACCCATACGCGCGCCAATGATAAACATATTAATCTTAAATGCATGTTAAAAATGAGCAATAACTACCTCTTAAAACCCACTAAATTTAATTTGCATATCTCGACTGGTTTCAGAGCAATAAATAAATCATCAGTTTTTAAGAAAAACTTTCAACACCCAGTATCTCTAAAACGAAGTATTTGCAGACATACGTCTATATGGAAAACGATCATTATTTTTTCATGCAGAATGACCCCCTGAAGTTTGTCGCACTTATTCACTATTGAAGTTTTACAATAAAATTAAAAAAATATTTATTAACTCAATTCTGTTTCAGACATTTTGTCGTTGTAGTTTAATTAAACTAATGTAATATAGCTTAGAAATACTTTATTTGTAATTTATCAATATTTTGCTTGAAATAAAAAAGCAGCTATTAGGTAAGTATATCAGCCCCTAAATAGCATTCTACCTTCTTTGTGAAGCATTTTAACCTTATTATTTTAATTAATAAAATTATTATCGTTATAATTTTTTTGATATTGCCTCTAATTAACTCTATGTTGATTTGAATTAAATAAAGCATTAATAAACTTACTTGAATAGTTTTTATTGAAAATCCTTTGTTTAGGTTTTATTGCAATGTCCTAGACTTATTAATGGTAAAGTATGTTTATTAAATGATCAACAATATAACCTTATTATTTCCCCTATGTCCGTACTACTGTCAAAGTCTGGCAACGTTGTTCAAATGTGACCTCATACTTGCTCTATGACGTGCAACAACATTTATATTGCATGAGCGAGGTTTAAAAGTGTAAATTTTTTTTATCATGTTCTTATGTATTACACATCTACAATTTGCTGGATGTTGTAAACCTGACAAGTTGCACTGAAGATGACTAAAGTGTCGAAAGCGCTATGCAATGCTATTAATAAAATAAATAAAATACAAGTTTTGTTTTATTTATCAATTCAGTTATTAAACACGTTCACTAGGTGATAAAATATTCTAAACATTGATTTCAATAATTTTATTGCACAATAGGTGTGTTGGTTCCTACACTTATCAGTATGGTAGCAAATGTTTGGGTTTGGCAGAAGCATAAAAATAGGATTAATGTTGCGGATATGAGTAGTCTGCCGGGGAGTGCAATACGGGAAAAGGCACGACTATATGTATGCATGTAGGTACCTAAATTTAAAATTGTTCGACTCTACAGGTACAATTATTGAATTGTTTAACTGAAGATTTCACTTTCAATTTTCCTTTAAGGTTAAAGACAATAAATTTAGAGCCAGATTATTTGCAGTGACATCATAAACTCTGAGTGTTTTGTAAATGCTGTCACAAAGATGCGATAAAATTAAAGCAATTTTGAATGGGGAGCGCAGAATGCGTTTCGACCTTAGCTATAAAATAAGTGTGTATAGTGCCTGTCCACTGTATAACGCAATGCCATAATTTACGGGAGACAAATTTTCGTAGGTGCCTTTTGTCGAGTTATACAAGGTGATGCAAACCAGAGCGGACGGTTGGGTGGGCTTAAACAATGGTCAATGCGACCCTCAGTATCGTCGACTGTAACGGTTACAATGGCCCTTTTGTGAAACGCAGGTCGGGAATATTGTAAACAGTCGTGCCATTACAATGGCAGTACAGTTATGAACAAAGAAGATTTAATAAACTGTCGCATTTAACAAACTAATGTGTGTTTACTTTCATTTATACCTTTCAGAGATTTACTTTTATCGCATTTGGTACAATGTGCAAACTATTTCGCGGTTTTTTATTCTTGTAGAGTGCTTCTTTTATTGCACATACCATATTATTTAACTAATGGGACCGATTAACGTTCCATTTCTTTTATAAAATTAAAAATTATTTACAACAAATGAAAAATAATATTAACGCTTTATTTAATCAATTCCTAAAATAACCAGTACTTATAATATAAGTTTGGACCTTCTAGTATCATTTTACTACGCCAATGGTGTGTAGAAAATTAGCAGGCGTTGGTGATTATTTACTTAAAATTTATGGCCTGATGATATTTGTGATTTTATTTTTAAAATAATTGTTTATGTATATAGGGTGAGCGCATAGACCTATTATCGAGAGGAGAAGTAACATTTCATTTATAAAACTCTGTTTGTTTTGTCGCAATGATTACATGAGAGTGGCCACATGAATATGACAAAGAATACCAATCGATTCTCTTTGTCCCGTCCTCGTGCTGGCAACGCTGTAACATTATTGTGGAGTTACGGTCACGCTTGATATCAGTGACGTGCTGTTTGCTTAAAATGGGAATATTTCTATCGGGTAATATTTAGTTTTTTATGAGAATATATTTATAAATAGGTGATACTCAGTTTTTTATCAAATTGAAGTATAATACTCCAAAATCTCGTTGCAACACCTTCGGCAACAGCGCTACTAATAATAGCCGACTTCTTAGTAAACACACATTTTTGCACGTAGAACCATTCAGACAAGCCGTGCGGCGTTGTTGCTTATTGAGCAACACATTTCTATGATCTAACAGAATGAAATAGTTCAATGGTTCAACATTCCATAAAATGGGTTGTTTTACTCAGGCTGTTAAAATTCATGAAATATTTATAAGAAATAGCATTATGGTCACAATATTGTTGCAAATATAATCAACAAATACTATGGACAATTCAATAACAATCACAAATCTCTTGCCATAACTGGAGAGCAGGCAACATCACATCACAACACATTCCAGTCGGCCGTATCAAGATCATACAATCGCCCAGAAAGTGGGGATGTATGATCGTGTTTAAAAGTAAATAGTTCTGTCTCCTCTGATAATAGGTCTATGGGTAAACGGTAGTTTAATACAAGCGCTGAAATAACTTATTAAAAGAGAAGAAAGCTGGTCATTTCTAGCTTTTCTCTGAAAAACTTCTTCTTCTTCGGTTGGCACTACAACCCGGGGTGGGTTTTGGCCTGCTCTACAATAGTCTGCCATCTTTTCCAATCAATAGTTATGGTCCACCAGTTTCTGCATCTAAGAACTTCCACTACATCATCTTTCCACCTTTTCTTACATCCATCTTGTATCTTTCCAATTTCTCTGCGATCTCGTACATTTTACCAGGTTGCAACATGGTACGAACATTCCATGTGCCAATGTTTATTTTGAGTTCGTGTGGGTTTGTTGACCCGACGCCCAACCTCTTTTTCGGAGGGCTATTTCTCCCGCTCTCGACAGCCCTGACCCACTTGTCACCTGGGTTGGTAACCAGATATCCGGTGATGTTACCAGCTACCTTTAAATTCATATAAAGGCTACTAGGAGGTGAGAGTCGGCACTACCCCATTTGAACCGCTGTCTGAAAAACTTAATAATATTTAATTCGCAAATTTTCTTTACATACATAAGTACAGTGTGTATCAGTCAAATGGAATAAATTCGATAATGAATAAAAAAAGGCGTGTTCGAAAATTCTAGATATATTTCATGTGCAATGTTTTATTTTCATTTTTAACTGTTTCGGAAATATAAAGTGTTTTTGTATTTATTGCAAAAATTATCATTATCAATAATCATTTGTTCAAAAAATGCATTTTCCCATTAAAGTCGTCTTTCATGAGCTCCTAAGTTGGTATTATTTTATGGAGATGTATTTTATTTTATTGTAATGTTCGACTAATTGATGAATGGCTTACATCATACATCGGGGCTGCCAGTCGACTAGAAGTATGTGGGTTTTTCCCAAACTCAAGCATAATATCCAATTTGGTATCATTACTTATTGCATTGGCAGCTGCGTTTTTTATCTGCCTTACGTTTCCAAACTCGCGAGAATGCTTTTTCATTGTACTACTTTTTTTATTTAATAAAAAGGAACGTTGAAATGTTTTTTGCTTACTTTCTTATCAACTAGACCTACATGAAAAATGTCTAGAATTTTTTGAAGAATCCAAAAATTGAATAAAATATAAGTTGTTGCATTTAAAATAAGAAAGTTGGTATTGGCCGCTGTTACATGACACACCCTGTATAGATAGTTTTTGTTGAAAAAAATGCGCTTCTAAAATACTAGTCGGCGTGTCCGCTGAAATGAAGAATTAAGAAACTCGTGTAAAAATTTATCATTTTATTTAAAAGATGAAGCACGTAAAGAATCAAATATTAATGCAAATGACTTATTTGATGAAATTATTTGTTTAAAATGTTACTTAATAGAGTAAAATGAGTTGGATCCTCAGTTAATTCTTCAACACATTTTAGAGAATAATTTAATTTCAACATTTCCAAATACTGCAGTGGCAATACGAATTTTTTTAACGCTTTCAGTATCTGTAGCGTCGGAAGAAAGGTTTTTTCAAAATTAAAATTAATAAAACTTTTTTACGATCAACTATGACACAAGAGAGACTCAGTAATTTGGCAATTATTTCCATAGTAAGTAACCTCATGGATTGTATTCCTTTAGACGAGTTGATGATAGATTTTGCCGAAAAAAAGGCAAGAGTGCTTTCAATAAGTTATTTTGTTCTTTTTTTACTGTTATGTAACATTAAGTGTTTCGATGAACATCCGTGTAAGAGTATTAAAGTGCTACGTTCGGTCTGTTTTGCTTTATGGATGTGAAACCTGGACACTGAAAGTAAAGCATCTGAATAAATTGAAAGCGTTTGAGTTATGGTGCTATCGCCGTATGCTAAAGATTCCGTGGACAGCACACGTAACTAACGAACATGTGTTAGAATCACTACATAAAGAGCGAGAATTGACAAACACCAACAAAATAAGAAAAGTCGATTACTTTGGACATATGATGAGGGGGTATAAATATCACATGCTCCGATAAATTATCCAGAGTAAAATATAAGTAAAGCGATGGATTGGCAGAAAACGGCTTTCTTGGCTTCGTAATATTAGACATTGGACGGGTCGAACAGTCGAAGAATTGTTTCGTGTAGCTACCGATCGAGAAGCTTTCCAACAAATCGTCAACTCTATGAAAGCCAACGCCTAAACGCTTGATGATAGCCAACGTTTGAAAACTAGCATTGCACACAAAGAAGAAGAAGAACATTTTTATTGTTTTGTCAGTTTTGTTATTGCTTTGCTTTTTTTACATTCTCCGTTAATCCTTATGTTTAAGATCTTCTTAATGTAGGTATCATGCTGATTAAATCAGTACGTTTTTTTTATCTAAGCTTTCGGAAATACTGATTTCCTTTATTTGCAAACATCAAATGATGATTTAAAATTATAGATTATACATTATACTGTATATAAATTAACATTTAACAAATATTTCATTTCAAAATTAGAAAAGTAATAGCGATTATTTTAATTTTGTGTTACCCCCTTATATGATCTATCAGTATCAAAATTAAATATAGGTATTAGCACGTATTTTAATTTTAGATATGTGTACCCACCCTTGTATAAATTTTTACTAAAAAAAAGGTAAAGGGTTTAAAATTATATTTTGTACACAGCTGGTCGTACGGCTTGGTGCGCTCCTGTTAATGTCAAATATTTCTGTAATGATTTTGTAACTTATTTATATATTGTAGAAATTTATAAAACAACCACATTGGTGAGGAAAATTGATTTTAAAATGTTTAACTTTACCAAAAAACATGCCACTGATGTATCTAGTTGGGAAAATAGAATTGATTATTTTCGTTTTGCAGAAAAAGGTATAATTTTGAGTTATTTTGAATCACACGCCTATAAAGAGTAATAATACCTGTTTTAGGATCGATCCCACTTTTCCTTTATCACTTTTACCATCAATTCCGTACCTACAGAGCATTTTAATTATAGATTTATTCAACTGAATTACGAAAAATTCTTTGTTTGACGGCGGGCATGTGTTGTTTTCTATCACAAAAGAAACGAACGCGGTGAGACCGATGGATTTCCCACAGCGCAACCTCAGCCCACTTATACCACAAGTGTACCTTGTTTAGAAGGTCCGAACTTACAATTGCTAAAAGTACTTCAAGTTCAGCTTTCTTTGTCAGCCCTCCACTTATCTTCAATGCACTCTTGTGTAATCTTAAATAGCTTTATAATAAATCTAATTCGATTTTGCTGTGAATTTGACCCTCGATGTCGCTCTTGAGATAGGTTTTACTGCAAACGCACTGACGGTCGAAGGGGACTAATCAGAGTATTAACGGCAAAGTTATGGGAAATTGCTGCTTCCAATTATTAAAAAAAAAAACAAATCTACTCCACTTTTTAAACATAAATCTTTGATTGCATAAAGAGAATGTTTTATAGATCATCACATTGAGATGGGAACAAATATTAACGAAGAATGGGACCACTCGGTTGAGATAAGATGTCGAATTGAAAAGGCTTGAGCCATATTTCTTAAAATTGCAAAATTGTTTAAAAGTAGGGACCTGTCTTTAAACATCAAAATGCGGATACTGAGGTGCTATGTGTTCTCAACTCTTCTAAACGGCGTTGAGTCATGGACGTCATCTGAAACATCTTGCAAGAAATTAGAAGCCTTTAAACTCTGGCTCTACCGTCGTGTTTGGAAAATTTCATGGGTGGATCATATAACGAACAAGGAGGTGCTACGTACAATGAAGAAAGAAAAATAAATCTTTTATCAGATAAAGAAACGTAAACTTAAATACCTCGGCCACATCATGGGAAATCCTGAAAGATACCGGCTTTTACAGCTTATACTCCAAGTCAAAATGCAAGGTAAAAGGAGTGTAGGAAGAAGAAGAATCTCATGGCTGAAGAATCTCCGAGTGTGGTTTAATACATCAACTTGGGGCTTAATCCGTGCATCAGTAAATAAAGTTCGTATAGCCATTATGCGCAAAGTACTCGATGAATGGTATGGGGGGATTGCAGTGGGAGGAAGGCGCATAAGTAATCTGAGATATGCCGATGATACTCTCATATTGGCGACAGATCACTCGAGCTGGAGATGATCACGACAAGACTGGGAAATATAAGCAAAGACCACGGCTTAAAACTAAATATCAGTACAACCAAAGTCATGATAGTAGACCGGAAAACGAACACCTCTCTGCATATCCGACAAGTAGCCGGTTTCGAAGTAGTGGATAAATTTATTTATCTTGGCTCCCTCATCACCAACACAGGAGGTAGCGAAGCCGAAATTAGGCGACGGCTAGCAATAGCAAGAACGGCCACAGCTAAACTGACACGCTTATGGAAGGACATGTCAATTAGCGAAGCTACGAAAATCAGGCTGGTCTCTACTTTAATTTTCCCAATTGCATCATACGCGGCTAAAAACTGGTCGATCAGACAATTGGACTGTAAGAAAATAGATGCATTTGAAATGTGGGTTTACCGACGAATGCTCCGAATATTATGGACGCAGCACCGCATCAATGTATCGATTCTAAAAGAACTGAAAATCGAGGACAGGATGTCCAAGAGAATTAACCGGAACAAAGTGCGGTATTTCGGGCACGTCTCCAGAAGACCGGATGCTTTAGAAAAGCTGGTGGTTCAAGGCAAAGTCGACGGACGAAGGTCACGAGGAAGATCTCCAACCCGATGGGTAGACGGAATCACAAGCTTAACTGGACTCTCTTTGCATGAGGCCACAGAACTAGCCCAGAACAGAGAGGAGTGGAAAATTGCTATAAAAATGGTAGAAGCATAGTGCCACCAAACCCTTGTGAGGGTAATAGGACCGAGGAGAGAGAGCCATTGTGCTCGCCAACATCCAGAACGGATAGGCATCAACAAAAAAAGAAGACATTGAGCTGAAATAGAAAAAAAATTCAATTAAAAATATTGCTGTTGAGAGTTATATAATTATTTATTAATTTAATGATACGAAATGGTGCGTAAGAGTCCTTGGCTCAAAATCACTGATTTTTAATTTTTTTATGCCTGCTTGATTGAATGTTTGTTTGTTCTAGCATCACGCAAAAATTACTGGATCGAGTTTAATAAAACTTTTTGTTTTTAAGAGCTGTTGACTAGTCTTAATGCTGGTATATATTTTGTCTCGCTTCGATGACGATAGCTAGGGGTAAAACTACATTTTACTTATTGTAGAACGATTTTTGCCTAATAACAAATTAACAACATAACTTTAACAATATCCCTTATCGAATAACACTGAGGTCCGCACTACCTTTTGTTAGGTTAAACTCCTTGCTCGATTTATTTTTTTTTTAATTTTTCGAGGTCAAAAATAAAAGAGTTTATCACAAAAAACGTATTTTACATTAAAAAAAGCAAAATTTATAGCTTACTTAAAATTATTTATCTTTTCACTAATTCTTTAAAATTTTGTTTTACATTTTTTGTAATGATTTTAATGATAGTTTTTTTTCAGGTATCCGCACACAAATCCTCTTCCGGTAAGTTATATTATTTGCTGTAATACTAATTTAAAGGTTAAAAAGTACTCGATTTAGACATGATTTGTTTTACTATTTTTCATAGTTTATCTTAAAAGGTAAAATATTACTTAAACAGTTATTAATCGAAAGATGTATTTTCCAATTTCTAGAGCTTATTTTACCTTGATTTTGAAGTAAATCACCTTGTATGAAAAAGACCTTAAAGGACTTCAAAACGAATTCCTGTTAAATGCTATATTTTTTGTAATATTCTCAATCAAACTGCGTGCTCGTTTGGGTGGAAAAATAGATATTTTTATTCATTTTTTTTGTCATTCAAAATATCGCCATTTTGTCATGATATTTAAAGAATTTTGACCTTTTAACAAAAAAATGATGCTTTTACCTAAAATATAAGTTCCCCAGAGAAACTATTTAGAATATGGAACTGTAGATGGTAACTTTTCTTTGAGAAAGCTTGACATTAAGAATAACTTTTATTTTGGAACTAACAATCAACTTGTTTATCAAAAATTATAACAATCACTGATTAAACTACTAAATTCACTTTGGCGACTTAAATTTCTTGACTAATAAGTTTTAAATATCGGCTATCAGCTTGTCATTACTTTGCAAAAACCAAAATAAGTCAACCAGTGACAGCTTTAATATTAAAATAATTTAACCAAACTGTCAGGACCGGCTGTTACAACCTGATTTTACATTCCCATCGCACTTTTGGCATCCTTACAGAGTAGCAATTCTTGTTCCTGTTTGTTTTATATTCAGTTTATAATAAATGGCTTTGAGAATAAATAAAATAATAATTGTGTAAATAAATTTCAGCTGACGGTAGTCCAAACAGTCATTACAATACCTTAATAATAATTAAGTTATCGAATTAATTTTGAGTTATTTTAACACCATCTTTAAAATACTTTAGTTCTCTTAGCAAGCATTTTTGAACGATGTAATATAAATTAAGTTGATATAAAATGAGCTTTATCTAGATTTTGTAGCATTTTATTTGAAAAGCGTTTTTGGACCCTTTATATGTACAAAGTTTTCGGTAAAATGCAACCGTTATCTAATTGAATATAAAATTATTGGTTATTTTTTGTTGCGGGTAAATTTTTCAATATAATATAATAGTTAACAATCAGGCTGATTGCCTCGAGTGCTCACCTCTGTTTTCGAAAACCCGCACCGATGGGTAAACATTAACTGACAATAGCAAAAAAATACGATAAGCACCAAAGGCGTAGATGGTATATCTATTGATAAAAAATATTGGCGCCTCCTTTATATTCCCGACGCAGGCATCGGGGCCCCATTGAAGTTCTTCTAATTTATTAAAAAAAGGATTACAATGCCGATAAAAATAATTAATCATTAACCCTTAACAAAATACTTCAAGATTTTCTCTCACATCGTTACAATACGCCTCTAATGACTCGTACAGAACCACAATGACATTAGAGAATGTAAACTAACGATCCGTTTCATCGCTGATGGTAAATCTTCAGAGGCGGGTACAATAGTAGTAAAAAAAGACGACGAACAACAGTTTAACTCTTTTCATTGGAATTTTCATCGAAAAGGTAAACGTCCCGTATAGAATATGCTGCTGATTACACTGGTCTACGAAACAAAAAAATTGGCGGCGCTTTTTAATTTTTCGAGCGAGTTTACAGCAACAAGACACGCTAAATTGAAATATAATTTCCGTTTATTTTGAACACGTATAGTTTTCACGGAATACTAAAAAATAATTCCACACTTTTTATTTCAACTTATAAATATTATTTAATGTTTATGACAAACTGCCAATAGGCTATAGTACACAATTCTATAAAATCAGTTCTCAAACGTTTTCGGCAACATTGCCATCATCAGGAGAGAATTCTGAAAAGTGAATTAATTATGTGAAAATTCGTTCGCGAAAATTTTTTTTAATTAGGATTGTTAAAAATTATTGAGGTTAGTATTTGGAAAAATCAAAAATTAACTCACTTGTCAAAATTCTAAGAATTCTCAGATGTTATGTTTTCTCCACCCTGCTGTACGGTATGGAAGCCTGGACTATAAACAAGTACGAAGAAACCGTACGACTTGAAGCCTTTGAGATGTGGGCTTACAGGAAAATATTAAAAGTTTCATGGACGGAAAAAGTATCCAACTTGGTAATACTCCAACGTCTGAATAAATCCACCGAAATTCTTACCACCATCAAAAGAAGGAAACTGCAATATTTCGAGCATGTTATGGGAGGCGAAAAATACCGATTACTGCAGAACATCATGCAGGGAAAAATTTATGGTTAAAGAAAGCCGGGCCGCAGAAAAACATCATGGCTTAAGAATATAAAACTCAACTCAAGCTCTCTGTTCAGACTTGCCGTCGACAGAGTAAGGATAGCCTTGTTGGTGACCAACGTTCTAAAAGGACATGGTACTTAAGAAGAAGAATTTATCAATTTTGAATGCTTCATTCGTTCGAAGACCTTTTCGACAAAACAGAGAAAGATGTCTTTCTATTGGTCGTAACATTTCTGGCATAACACTTGTAGGCTAAACATCGCTTCTCTTGTCCCCATACCACTCCTAAAACCGAACTTATCATGTCCTATCTCTGCTTTGCATTTTCTAATTAATCTGTTAGGTAAATTTTTTTAATAGTATCTTAAGGGCATGGCTCATAAGACTTATCAGTCTAGAGTCTTCGCATCTGTGGGAGTGTGGTTGTTTTGGTAAGGGTACGAAGGACATGTTTAAACCAATAAAATATATAAATCAATAGATAATCGTTTTTTGAAATCAAACAAGCTAAAAATGAAAAAAAAATTTTACGTAATATTTTGTCCTCGCTTACTTTGATGACATCCGAATTTGCGCATACGGCGATGATTTTAAATTTTTTGTTTCCCTTTTTTACTTATTATGCCGAGTTGGTGCAAGATTGTGAAGCAAGCGATACGTGGACAATGTCAAGTATCGTCATTGTCGAATTATCCAAAACAGTAATTTATCTTATTAGCTTTCACTATGTTTTCAAAAGATCTTGTCATTCTCCGTTCAACGTCGGCTGGTGCACAGCAGCGCTCATTATATATTATTCGAGAAAGAGCGCTTTTGTATACTCTGCATACACTATTCGCTTTTGTCAATATACAATTCTGGTATTAAAATTTTCGTTGTTACTGTTAATACAAAGATGATAAACAACAATATCAATAATACAACAAAATAACTTTTTCCATCAAGATTACAATCTATTTTCAATATTAATTAGATTCATTTTGAATAATACACAACCATAGGTACTATTTGATGTCAGACTCTAAAAAAGTTTTATTTTATTAACAACTGTATAATTTATTGAAACGTATAAACGAAATATTCATAAAGGAATTAACAGTCTAGCGAATTGTATTTCAACCTTAGGGGTCGTTACCTCTCCAGAGTCCCGTTTAGGTATGAGGAGTCGCAATCTGTGAGTATTTATGGCAAGTGTAAGCATTCTTTGTCACGTTGGTAATGTGCATTTTATTTTTCATTATCGATTAAAATATTATTGCCAAGGGGTCACACGATATTCTGGGATAAGGAATCATGAACACTTCTTAACTTATTTTTCTTCTAGGATTGACATTTAAATTAAAGAATTTAAAGAACGATTTCTTTCGGGAAATTATCACGAATTTTCTAATAACATCGCAGGTCTTCAATTGCCGCTCGCAGTTATAACTCATCCGCTAATATGTCGGGCGTTTAATGCTACCGAAAAAAAATCATACGACATCTTTTTATTAACAATTCGCCGTCGCATCAGGTCAAATAAGTGCTTCAGGACCGTACTCGCTGACCACAATCCGTAACAATATGCTAATATCTTGATTACTATCGACCATGGACAAATTAACATTATTTACTGGATAAGAGTTTTGGGTCGGATCAATAGGTAA
Organism: Agelastica alni; assembly: GCA_950111635.1. Taxonomy (NCBI): domain Eukaryota; kingdom Metazoa; phylum Arthropoda; class Insecta; order Coleoptera; family Chrysomelidae; genus Agelastica; species Agelastica alni. The sequence goes on from OX467716.1 coordinate 24,282,861, forward strand.
TTCTTAGAAAATATATTAAATAACATTTTTGTATATTTACATAAAGCCTATTTATATCGCACCAATGGCACAAATTGCTCGAATATAGTTCAGCATTACAGTTATTGTTAATACATACATACATAAAGTCACGCCTTTTTCCCATAGGGGTAGGCAGAGACCACTTCCTTCCACTTGTTAAAGTTCGTACACACATCTTTTGCTTCCTCTACTTTCATCAGTGCTCTCATACATGCTCTTCGGTTGTTGGTACTTTTGACCTGGCCTTTCTTCAAAACAATGTTGATCTAATCGAGATATGTTCTCCGAGGTCGACCTCTACCTATTTGCCCATTCACACTCGCCTTATAAATTTGTTTCGTCAATCTTCCTTCATCCATCCTTTCTATGTGTCCAAACCATCTAAGCATTCCGTTATCTATCTTTGTGACCACATCTTATTTTACACCACAGCGTTTTCTTATCTCACTATTCTTAACTTTATCCAACCGAGTCACTCCGGCTATACTTCTCAGAATACTCATCTCCGCAGCATTAATCCTATTTTTATGCTTCTTCTGCCAAACCCAACATTCACTACCATACATAAGTGTAGGAACCAACACACCTCTATGCACCGCCAAACGTGCCTTTTTTGACACTTTCTGGCTATTCATAAAGCTATGCAGTGCCCCATTCATTTGTTTTCCTGCCAACACCCTTCGCTCAATGTCACTGTCATACTTTCCATCTCTAGTAAATTTTGAACCCAAGTACACAAATTCATTAGCTTGTTCCACTCTTTCTCCCTCAATAGAAACCCCACAGTTTGTCATGCTTTCTTCTCTTTTAAAAACCATTACTTTCGTTTTGCTCACATTTATTTTCATCCCTTTGATTTTCAGGGAATCATGCATAACATTAACCATCGTCTGCAATTTCTCTTCAGATAACGCTAATATGACTTGATCATCGGCGTAAAGAAGGCATTTGACGATCAAATCATTCATTTTTAATCCATACGCACTCTCTTTCAGATCTTTTAAACAATTGTCTATGTATAAGTTAAACAGCCATGGCGAAGCCACACATCCCTGTCATACCTTTTTCGATGTTAAACCAGTCCGTGCAAGCTCCATTTATCCTGACACAAGCAGTGGAATCCTCGTAAAGTGATTTCAGTGCTCGTATTAAACTACCACTCACCCCATACATAGACAATGTAGACCACAATTCAATCCTCACCACTCATAGGCCTTTTCCAAGTCTATAAAAGCGCAATAGACCTTCTGATTTCTAGCCAAGAATTTTTCGACTATACCTCGTAAGGAAAAGACCTGTTATTGTTAATAATCAAATATATTTTAAAGTCATTTGCAAACATTAAAAAGCAGCTGTATTAATGACTTCTGATTTCAAGCATTGGCATCAGCTACTCGTTGGGCACCCGCACCTCAGTATTTCAGGCAATGGTGTACGCCATCCTTTAATGTGAAAAGAAGAACAGGAGGAATGTGAAAACACGCGTATCAACATCCTGTCAGACCGTCAAGCGGCATTTAAGGCCTTGTACAGAAAGGAAGTGACCTCCAAACTGGTATGGTACTGCAAAAAAGAATTGAGAACGCTGTCAGACCGTAATCACGTCAAACTAATATGGGTTCCAGAACACCAAGGAATTGCAGGTAATGAAAAAGGAGACGAACTTGCAAGAAGAGGTTCGCAAACTCCCTCGAACCAAAGGCAGATGCTAGGGGTACAGTAAGACTATCTGTAAAAGATTGGATTGAGGAAAATCACAAAAACTGATAAGAAAGCATCCCAGATAACAAACACGGGAAAGAATACATCAAAGGACTGTTCCCACCCACTACAGAACTTGTACAAGGTACGAAAGTACTGGATTGGGTATATTGACATAAAATTACCTAGGCAAGATACAATAGAATAACAGACCTGAGTTTCACCGAAGGCAACAGCCCGACGGACCTACATAGGGGTGGAGTTTTTAGTGAGTAGCCCTGAAACAGTTAGTGGAGTCTCACAGTAGACCTTGAGCTTTCAGGCTCATAACCTCTCCATAAAGGATATTCTCTACATCAGGAAACAAAAATTACTTCTGATAATCATTGATAAATACCAGAACGACCTATGTGATGCTTGGAGATCCCAGATGTAACAAACATTTCTAATATCACATTATTAGCATATTTGGCAAATATCCCTCTCGAATAATATTTAATCTAGTTCAAAAAGTTACTGTCAATGCCTAACGCAATTAGGTCATAATTGATTCTATTAAATGCTCTTGAAATTTTTTCTAAACTGTATAAAAGAAAATGTTGATATGCAACTAAATGTGTGCTGGTAGATTTGCTGGAAGCCATGTAGACATATAAGAATATACCACGCTAGTCATGGAACCATCGTGTAAGTGGACGTTACGGTTTGATAAAAAGAGAACGAATCAGTTTATCAGTTGTGAAACAGCATCTAGATATAAGTAATCGACGTCTTGTATGTAATTTACCCTGCTCGTAAAATGATCACTACAAATGAATGCAGTTTTTTTTGTCTAATAAGTTTAACGACTCGATCCACTTATTTTTCATCAATTTATCTTTAGAAAATATGCATAAATAATATAAATGATTTATAAACAGGAAGTTTATTTGAGATCTAAAAATATATATCTTTTGGAGAATAATATATTTTTGGGCTAACATTGCAGTTAATAGAGTACATACATGTGAAAGCTACGTTTCTGAAATGGATTTGGTAGAGATTGATATAAAGATATAATACACTGTCTTGGCATTATTAATAATACTTCTTATTATTTTTGAAAACAAAACAATACATAAACAATAATAATTCGTAAATAACAAAACGTTAGCATGTAAAATCCATCCACGTGTTATGGGTTGTTGTTAATGCGCAATCGCGACTAAAAAGAGAAGCAAGGAGCGTTGTAAATCGTCTTCTTTTTACCGAGTCAACGCATATCACGTCAACTTCCTTGGTCTATTCTAATATGTCTAAGGTTCCTAGTACCTTTTATGACTAAGTTTTTTAGTAATTAAGAAGCCAAGTAATTTGGGCATTACGAATTGCTTACTCACAGTACGATCATTATTCTTTATATTATTTCGAAGTCCGGATTTATGGATTGATATCAGTGATGAAATTAAAAATACACGTCGTTTAACATTACTGTATCAATTAATGTACAGTTCATTTACGTGTTTGTTCTCGCTCTTACACATTTAGATATTAAATTTAATGATAAAATAACGTTGTTTAGAAAGTTGATGCTTCAATTTTTGTGGAATAAATAAGCAAAAAATTTGTAAAAATATTGGTTTTAAAAATATAAATCCTGGAAAAAGAAATAAAAAAAATAATTTGGTGAACCTCCCAAGATACCTTTCTTTGTTTTAAAGTTTGCTTTTTAAAAAAACGTTGATATCTATGTTTAATGTATTACCAAATTTATGCTGAAAGATCTTCCCGATGTGAAGATATGTTGGTTTTCATTATGTTGCTAGTATCATGAGTAAGTTTAACACAAAATAATGTCAGCGTTAAATAATCCTCTTCTTATACTTGTTAGAGATCTAGATGATCTGTTGATTCCGGACTTGCCTCTGTAATATTTCTTGAGATGTGGACTGCCAGGCGGAAGCTGTCAAATGCCTTAGTAAGGTCGAATAATAATTATTTTAAAAATAATATAATGATCCTTTATTGGTTTTATTTTTACTTTAAAGAATAAATAAAAAACTATGGGGACATTATTTGTTACATGGTGATTCCCAAATAATGAAAAAAACAATTTCTTCTTAAAGTTACCAGGTATTTCAAAGAGCAATTATTCTTTATTAAAGATTAAATCGCAAATTAAAGTATAAAAAACTTTGCCTCTTGCTCTAGAAAAAAACATTTTTCAAACGACGAGCGGATCGATACAGAGAATATTATAAGATTCGGAGGAGAAAAATCCCCAAAGATGAAAACTCATTGTTGGCTTTGAGTGGAAGAGGTATACATTTACAATATGAATAAATCGATGTCTTAGAAAAGCCACCGGCTGAAAACGAATTAAATTCAACTGAAAAGAGAACTTGTCGCTGTCACACAAAACATTTTCTGTATAAGAAAATACAGGATGAATGCATTCGAATATATTCTAAAGTGTAATTGATCAGTAATTATCGATACCTATTTATTTAATAATTTGATGTATTGTTACTTTACATGAACAATGTTATCAAAAAATTTAGAATTTATTTATACATTTTCACTTTTTATATTGGAAAAGAGTAAGCAGCAACAATTTATTATAAAAAATTCGTAAATATTATTAAGGAAGGTTTTTACATTTTTAAGTTTATTTAAAATTTAAAGACGGTTCCGTAAAAAATACATATAGCGTTGTGAATTATTATTGCACTGCACAATTAAGTAATTATTTAAAATTTAATGTAGTTGTTTTTCGTAAAAAATGACGTGATTTATTGCATAATTAGGTAATCGGTATTCGTATTAGATAGCGGGTGGGGGTGACGGTAAGTGAGCCACCCTGTGTGATAGAAAAGCATGTGTGCCTTGGAGTGCACAAGTGTAAATTTTCATCGTAATGCTGAATCGGGACCCTTTCAATCGAATTTTGTACACAAATATCTGCAACATACAGCCACCCACAGTGGATATATTGAAATCTTTTCAACTGCTTTGTAAATTCAGACCACACAATGCTGCATTTGTGTATTTTATACGAAATAGTCCACGTTTCTTGTGCTCTCGAAATGGGTTACATTTGTTGGATTAAAGATTTTTCAGGGTGGAAAAATCATTCTTTGGACCACAATGGCGGATTTTAGGATTTATAAAAATCGAGAGTAAAAAAAAAGTAACGCTTTATCTGGTCGATGTGAGAGGCAAATATTTTGATAAATCGTTTATTGGGTAGTTTCGTCGATAGTCGGTTGTAAAGAGGCATCGAAAGGTTTGACAAATTTAGAACACGCATTGTTAAATCTGGACAATTCATATTTGTCGGTGAAACTCTTTTTAAATATACCTACAATATTATTTATCCACATATTTTTAATAATCTTTTAATTATAAGTGACGTTATTACCAGTGGCAAACATTCACTATTGTAGATTGTAGGAGGGAGGGGTCGTGAAGGCTATGCTGCCTCTTAAGCACTTCTACCTTTTAGATCTTTTGTGCATAACCCTTAATCTATTCGAGGCTCGAGATTCCGAGACTTCGTACAAAGTTTATCAGTTTCCTCGGAGCTAAGTTCCTGACATAGGAGGGCTTTAAAAAGGCCCCTTCCAGAAACTCGTGCGCCTCTTGCAGAAAAGCGCTGGGCATTCGCAAAGCAAATATTCTGCAGTTTCAGCGAAGTTCTCGCAGTAGCGGCAACTATCACTTTCTGTTTTGGCCATCTTTTTCAGGTGATACTTCATAGGGCAGTGTCCAGTGAGGAGTCCCGTCACCAGTTTCAAGTCTTTCTTGTCCAACTCTAGAAGCTGTTTAGCTTTCCTTGGCGAAAGGCTTACTAGCCTTTTCGCTTGTCTTTGTCTTGTCACTTTATGCCAGTGAGATTTTATTTCATCTGTTTTCCAGCGTCGAACCTCTTCTTTCAGGTGTGCTTTGGAGAGTTCCTTTCGATGCACTCCTGGGCACATATCTCTATGGCGTGTAATTCTGCTTAAAAGATGGTATTGAAAGCCTTAAATTCGGACCTGTAACGCCCACTCCAACCCTTTCATCCAACTTGGATCCATCAGTCCGGAATTACACGGTTACCACGTGGTAACCTAAATGGTTGAGCCTGTATGCAGCGGCGAAACAATGATAACAATTATTCTGTAGTGAATGCTAATATTCGTTGCATTTTATGAATTTTTTTGCAAATCAAAATTTAATCCATATATATATTTTTCTTTTCATTGACTTTGTAAGGGTTATAATTTTAAATAATTGCTGGTATCAATGCAAGTACCTAGAGATTGACAAAAATACTGTAAAATTATTTTTATTTTGTGCTTACCTCAGCAAAATGGATATATCGGCAGGACCTAGAGATACGCGGTCGCAAAAGATAAGAAGGTCATTGTGTGGAAAGTTTATGACGGGCTATCAAAAACACTTACTATTTACATTACATTCTTGCGGTTGGGCCATTGGTATAGGCAACTATGTCACCTAGATATTTTAACCTCTGTGACTACCGCTGTGTCTTCAGGGCATCAGAATTTCAGTCCGCTGGTTTTGAAAAAACCACAAGATTTCTGTTGGCACTGCCTCATTTAGATCACTTGGATGCATTATCATGCGGCCCCAGGAGTGATACCTGTACACCGCTAGCATCGGGCAGCAACACAGAATATGTATGCTGCTCTCTGCCTCTTCGCCGCATAGTCGGCAGTTTTTCTCAGCCGCCAGCTTAAGTTTGAAGAGGTGTGCCCTTGTTGCGAGATGGCCAGTGATCAGGCCAAGCGTGCTGCTTAGCCTATTCCGGTTCATCGTCTAGAGTGCGTCTGCCCTCTTCTGGAGAGGTTTTTTTATCAGCTGTCCTGATGTTCTGCAGCCAGTATTTGCATTCCACTGAGCTCAAGGATTAGTTTTAATTCATGTTTCGGTCTGACCAGTATACTCAGAAACCGTCCACGCCAGCTTAATTTGCTATTTTCGTTATTTAAATAATAAATATCATTTTGTTGCTCATTACAGTAATGAATTTCCAGAGAACATAACATAAGTGGTATTTTAATTGCCAGTTGTGTCTATAAGGCAGCGAAACCTAGATATTTATTGTCGCACCTCGTATTATAATGTTTCGAAACAAGTTGGATGAGGACATGACTGCATTTAAGCACACCACATTTTTTGAAAATATTAAGTACCTATCTCTTATGAATAACACTATGTAACCTTCTTATTGCATATTCGCACGTTAATCCGACAGATCACAGCACTAATGTGGTAATATCATCATCGACCAACTACAATGAGTAGACGTTTAAGAAAAAAAGAACTTTTGTACATTGTTAGCAATCACAGCTGACCGTGTTTCAAAAGTGTTTGCCCGATGCTCAAAATGTGAATAATAATTATTATTATTGGGGTGTTCCACTTGAATAGCTTTAAACCAAATACAACGACTGTCCGTTGGTGTTATTCTCTGATTTTATCGAACATGATTATATGTTTTGTTGTTGTTTCGTATGTCCGAGGAATCAATTTATTTTGATTTTGTTTACAGAAAAAATATTTTTATTAATCCCCTCGTTTTTGAATACGTAATTACTATTATTTACATTATAAGCAAAGAAAACTATTAATAAAATATTTGGATAAATGCTGTCATTTTTCCGATGATTTTGTTAATACAAACAAACAAAAATTTTTTTTTACAAATTAACCCTCTTAAATAGGTTATGTTGTTAAAAGTAAAATGCTTTGTAAAAGAATAGGTACGTTTATACATTTACAATAATTTTATTAAAACGATTTTATTAAAACCAAGCCATGTAATGATTTGTTAATACTAGTTCCTTCACCAAATTTTGAAACAGAAACCATTTACTTTGCGTCAGTTATAGTGACTATAATTCACCTTTCCCTCTATTTGGTGGATGCGCCAAGGTATCGATTGCTTCCAGGATACTATTTAGTAAGTAATAATATATACAAAAATTACTCAAAATCTTTAAATTTATTCGTAACATTTACTCAAATAAAGACCTTTCTCTAAATAATAAATAATAATCCTTAAGAGGGTTCTATGTGATACTGGAATTTTTTTCTAATTATAATAATTATTGACCTGCGCAAAGGGATGATAAAACGGTCCTTTAAATATCATGCTTGCTAAGGGTTAGACAGGACGACCGTGTGGCCTAATGGATAAGGCGTCGGACTTCGAATCCGAAGATTGCAGGTTCGAGTCCTGTCACGGTCGAAATTTTTTTTTTAATTTTGCTGAGCAAAATTTTGTTTTTAATTAACTAAAAAAAAAGGAACGGATTGCTGTTTAAAAAAAAGTTGTAAGTTTTTATTACGGTCAATAATGCAGCATCACAAGAAATCACACATACTTACATTTAGAAACACCTTTTTCACGTAGGGATAGGCAGAGACTACTTCTGTCAACTTGCTAACTTACACACATCTTTCGCTTCTTCTACTTTCATCAGTGCTTTCATACATGCTCGTCGGTCGTTGGAACTCTTGACCTGGCCTTTTTTCGATCTTATCTAAACCATCTCAGCTTTCCTTTATCTATATTTCTATATTTTTTTACACCACAGCTACACCCCTTACTATTCACTAGTTACTTCAGCTATACTTTTTAGACTTCTTATCTCCTCAGAATTGATTTAATATGCTTTTTCTGTCAAACCCAAGCCAACTAAGCATTTCTTTATCTATCTTTGTTAATACATCTTCTTTCACACCACAGCGTTTCCTTATAACACTATTCCTCACTTGTGCTGACTTGATTTAGGGCCATTTGCCTTCTTTCCTCAACAGTGGTATTGAATGTTTTTTGTACCATTGCTTACTTTTATCTATTTGATTTTTATAGCATCATACGTTAATATTGATATTAACATTCCCCTGTTACTCCTCCGTAGATAATGCTAATATGACTCGGTCATCGGCAAAAGAGGCATTTGACGATAAAATCCATACGCACTCTCGTTCAAATATTTTAAACAACCGTCTATGCATAAGTTTATCCTGACACAAGCAGTGAAATCCTTGCAAAATAATTTCAGCGCTCGTATCAAACTACTGCTCACCCCATACATAGATAGTGTCGACCACTCTGTCATAGACCTTTTCTAAGTTTACAATAAAGGCCTATGACATTTTTAATTAAGTTTTTACACTTAAATTCTTTGTAAGATACGTCGTCTTTGGTTTATCTTTTGGAATTATGTGCATGCTACGATAACCCAAACTCAAAACTCACGTAACTGTATGTATTACCGTATAATGAAGGAGTTTTCACACAACTTTTCCTTCTGCATTTTATTTTGACATTTTAATTATACACAGTGGCGACGACAGAGGGTGTAACGTTCGGACCGAGAGGGTGTTTTTAGTGACCGCAGGGGGTGCAATTAGGTCGATGGGTGTGTTGTAGCTGCGGTTGATCCTTCTGTTGGGGTGTTTCGTGTTTTATCGTGATTATGTAACTCATTCACGCCTTAATGATATGTTGTTAAAATATGTTACCGAGGCGTCAGATGTGTAACATCTATGAAGGGTAGCCAATTTATAAGGTTATGCAAAAAGTTTTAGTTTTTGGTAAATTGGTATAAATATTAAATATACGTATTAGAAATTTTTTGCACGCCGAACTGGCACCCAAACATAGAGCAACATTAATTATCGGGAAAAAAACCAAGTGATAAAAACAAATATATTTCTAGTAAAGCTTTAAATTTAACCACATCAAATGCTACTTAACATCATAATTTTTCTTTTGACGTGCAAAGTAATGCTAGGAATTGTAGAAGTGTTGATTTAGTAGAGGACTAATCAGTTGCTGAAGCAAAGAAAAATAAGTAAATAAAAAAGTATCTTACGTTCAAAAAAACTTCACGAGGTCTCAAAATTCAAAAGTCTTTAATTTCAAAATATTTTTGCAATAATTAATCTTTTAAATTCGTAATATAATCTTCCTTGGTATCTTTTATTTGTTACATAAAAGTTGAAGTATATCTTTCAGCTTAACTTCGATTATCTTTAAGCATTCCACCAATAAATTTTCAGTTTTATAATCTTTTTGTTCGCGAACACTTTGCAAAATGTCTTTAAGCTCTATTTCTATGTGATGCAAACTTTTTGCTACGCATTCTTCGTTTTTTTGCAAATCAGAAGGTTTGCTAAGGTTTATCAGTTGACACACTTTTCTTAGTTCGAAACCTATTTTCGTGAGACTTTCGACTGGATTTAAATGTTGCTGTTTCTAAAACAAAAACATTAATTAAATTAATCGAAATATTACGAAATTATTTTAAACACTGCTTTTGAAAAGAGACCGATTTGGGGCAAAAGTCTAAAGGAAGGTAGGCATATCAATTAAATAATAATTTAGCAACTAGTTAAAAAAACTATTTTAATGCCAATGTGCATCGAACAAAATGTTTAAATTTAAACAATAGTAATACTTACTATTACCATTTTGTCACAACAAATTTGGATGTAAAGGCACCAAAAAAATTTTTATTAGTCAAAAAAGTTGTTGATTTGACACACAAGTCATTTTCAACTTACATGTACCTACTCACGTTTTATGTAGTATTCTTTTTGTTATGACCGACTTCCCGTTCCACATTTAGTTTCAGTTACTTTGTTTGGCAGGCATGTTGGAATTTAATTGAAAACAGTATTGTTGTCGTTTCAAAGTCGTCAATATTGAATGCTAAAATACATAGCCTGTCAGATTACTTAATAAGTTGGTAAATGATCAATATTCATATTTGACATTACTATTTTTTAAAAATGTAAAATTCTTGTTGATCAAACAGTGACAGCTCGTAAGTTGGTCGAGTAGTTTGTTTACAATGAATATTTAAACAAAGTAACTAATTTTGTGACAAAATCAAAATTTCGCGCAGTATCTTGTCGTTCGAAGAGGATGGAAAAAGTGTTCAAATTAATTGTTTTCTGTTATCCCACATATTTCTTTTGCAGCATTAAGTATATTTCCATATATTTTCAATATTTTTAATTTCCATGTTTATGTCATTGTTGTTGAGATCCTATTTATTTACTGGGATAATTTTATTACGTATTTGATTGGCAATGGATATGAAGAATTAAAATGAAGCAAAAAAAAAACAATTTATATTTGGTATACATATTAAACTAAGGTTTTTCTATACATATATACATATAGTCACGCCTTTTTCCCATAGGAGTGGGCAAAGTAGGAAAATGGAGATCTAATAACTGACAAAGTAGAAATATTGCAAACGTGGAAAAACTAATTCCATCAACTGCTTAATAGAGGAACTGGTGAAGAGAAGAAAGCACTGGATCTGCTGGCTGCGGAACAACCCAATGAGGGAAGAGGAAATTGCAAAAGCAATAAGGAAATTAAAAAATAATAAAGCCACTGGCGGAGATCTAATCACAGCCGAACTTCTTAAATATGGTGGCGATACTATCATAACACAGCTGCAAAACCTCACTAAAACCATATGGAAAAAAGAAGCTATCTCTGATGACTGGAAGGAAAGTAATATGATACCAATCCACAAAAAAAGCGATAGAGCGGTCTGCAAAAATTAAAGAGGGGTAGCACTAATCAATGTAGACTATAAAGTCCTATCGAACATAATTCTTCTGAGATTAACCTCCTTTACTGAAAAAATATTGGGAAACTACCAGTGCGGTTTTAGAGCAAATGGGATAACAACGGACCAGCTGTTTACCATAGGCAATTGCTAGAGAAGAGTTAGGAATTCAATCAAGACCTCCACAAGTTATTTATAGATTTCCTGCAAGAATACGACAGTGTAAAAAGGGTCAAAATATGGCATACAATGGCTGAGTTCGGCATCCCACCTAAGCTGATCAGAGTAACCAGAGCTTGTGTTAAGGGTTCTAGGTGCAGAGTAAAGATTGGTGATGACCTTTCAGATGTGTTTTAAGTCTGGCTACATTATTTTATAATAAATAATGGTCTCAATGAAAAAATCATCTTTCAAACGCTTTCTTTGTATTGTCACTATGAATAATCACAAATAAAATGTCGAGAGTGTTTATGCATATTTGACATAAAATTACATTTTTAAAACAATTTGCACGATTTTTTTTAATTCGTACATACTTGAGGATGTTTATTGTAGATACGTCATTTGTCCAATTTTTTATGGGTCACCCCGTAACCATATAATTATATTTTTTCTTTCTTAGCCAGCATAACATTTCAAATAGTCGTACGTACGCAAAAATTAATTGGGTGATTTTTCTTTAATCGTTTTTGGAATTGACAGTTTTTTGAGTTTTCCGAAACAAGTGTTTTGTGACAAATGACGTTTCTAAAATAACACATTCAATTTAAAATTGACAATACTGGCCAGCTATCACTAACAAACATTTGTCAGTTCACCATAACCAAACGGCGCCGGTGTATTGAAGAATTTGTCGTTAAAAAGTACATTTTTAGTTCATTTTATTTGTTTTTTGATACCTACACTTTCAAAACTAACTATGATTATACTAAAATTTTATGGATTTATTAGGCCTTTTAATAACGTATACATCTTGCAGACAAGGCTTGGGTTTTTGTTCAAATTTTTAAGATTATGTTTATTGGGAGAAAACGTTTTGAAAAATCTGGGTAACGGTGTAATAAAAAAGCCGATTTAAATTATTTTTTTTAACCAACTTCAAACGAAAGAGGTTCTCAATTCGACTGAATTTCGTTTTTGTTTTTTTTTTGTGCGTTTATTTTAAGAATATTTCCGCCAAACTAAACCGATATTCAAAATTCCTTTTTCATTTGAAAGGTTCAAATATAAGTCTCTTAAGTTGGGAACATAGGTGTACATTTGTACATCAGGCAACCAGTTACATTACCAAAGATAATTTTGGGTCATTTCTAAAGGCAAGTCCCAGAAAAAACACGGTTCGTAAGTTACGGAAAATGTCATCTTCCTTTATAACGGATACTCCTGAGAAAAACAAGATAGCAGAAAAGGATTCAAATCAGCAAAAAAAGAATGTGAAAAATATGACTACAAAAAGTTTATAAAATTTTTTGATGAGAAATCTAAAACAAACAATGATACAGACTCAGATGCATCAGATTCGAAAGATCATGTAGTATTGTCAAAAGTAAAAAAGATTCCAAGTGCAAAATGTGCACAACCATTGAGATTTTTTTATAAATATTTTCAATTAACATTATAATAGTTACTAAAAATACCATAGCTAGTAGTTAGTTTGCAGTAACTGATCTCAAACAGCTAATTTTGTAAGAGTTTCTTAGATTTAATTAAATACCTGCTTTGTATTTTATGAAACATTTTGTAAACATAATAATTAATATTTTTGTTAATTTACGATGCAAGTCCTGTAGTTAAAACTTTGCTTTTTTAAAACTTTAGTTGGCTCTTTTAATGCCTATTTGTTATGAAAGAGCCGAATTTTTTTCTTTTTATAAATCAGTAAAAGTCCAAGAATATTGTTAATTTTCAAAAAGGTTTCATGGCATTTACTTACATAAAAAAATAAACCACTACTTATAATACTCATTTTGTTATTTAAGTACTTATTTCCTTTTGTGTTTTTTTTTTCATTTTTTTAAAACTGGCCATTTTTAGGAATATTGTTTTCGCTTTTTCTATACGGCAGCGAATTTCTTGTGAGTGATCTCACTGCTTATTTAACATGGTGCCACGTCTTGTTCGTTCTCTATAGAGTACTCTGCCAGCGGTCACTCTACTGGTAAATTATGCCCGAGCTCAGCCGTAGAGGGTAAAAGAAAAAAAAAATATAAAAGTGAGCCGCGCCACCGACTTAGACGGTTCAAGCTGGGAACCCCTAGGTCTTATAGGCACTAGCAGAGCCACACGATAAACAACTGAGATTATGGTGAACTAAATAAATGAAATTATAGCTAAAATATATTAGTTACTTTACTCCTACAATAAATCAACGTACACAGTTCAATAATAAAAATTATAACAAATATAGTCAAATTAACAGCTATGGTAAATTTTTTTTTTTCGCTAATACAAACCAAAAATTTAAAATTTACAATTTTATAAAATAACCAAAACTAAAGTAAGAGTAACAGACTTTACCAAGTTACCAAAAAAAAAACGTATATAAGTCAACTCTTTAATAATACTAGATCAAACGTTCACATAAGGCTGCTAATTTACTTATGTTTTTTTTACCATTTACATAAAGATTTACACTGTTAAAACAATCGAGTTGATTTAAAAATATATTTACAATGGTTGTCTTTTAAAATATCAATATTGTATGATATTTACAAATAAGTATGAAGAAAATATTTTTACTTGGACATAAAGAATTATTGAGAAGATTATTTTAATCAAAGTTTAGTTTTGGCATATTATCTAATGCAATAAATAGTTTTTAATAATGTATTATATTAATAAATTAAAACAAAACTTAATTGTGGTGTCAAAAATAAGTCACGTCGTTAAATATTCAAAAATAAATCACTTGTAACCTTTGGGTAAACGCATATTATAGATCAAATATAAAAAAATAACTTTAATCTTGAACACCTTAATACGGGGTTCCTGCTAAAAACACCAAGCAAGTCTTTATATCACTGCAATGTATCGTCGATATGGATGATATGAATGCACTACTCCTGTGGCCGGTTTGGTTATGGAACGGCACCTGCTAATTAACAATGGCTTCCCTCAAATAAATCCCGCATGCGGTCATTTTAATTCGACACCAAAATCCAAAATATCAACAACGTAGGTAAGATAGAATGGTCAAGTTAAAAATTAAATGGTTTTTCTTCAAAATCCAATTAAGATGGCTCAAATACAGACAGATATGAAAGGAAAACCGTAGAGGTTTTGCACACTTGTTAATATCACACCGCCCCAAAAATTCTCACCACATGACTCCCAAAACTCTCGCCACCCGACTCCGAAGACTCTCCAAGCCCGGATATCAAGAAATGACACGGAATTGACGTCAACCAAGAATATTCGCTAGTCTATGTTCCACACTAAGAATCGCGTTCGTCCGTGTTGATACACATAAATGTAAACCAAACAATAATATAATCGATAATACACAATAATCGAGGCTAAAAACTAAAGCAAAATCTAATAATGAAAATACCTTACTCAATCTCCAGTGATCAACAAAAATGCCACAGCCATTAACAATTGAATCTTATCACAATAAGGTATGCAACACTATTTACAACGAATGATATATTTAAGTTACAACAAAATACGGTACGCGACACTATTTACAAGTACTTGAGGAATATAAAATTATCAGAGATATAATTATAATGGAACTGTAGAAGGGAAAAAAAGGCACGTTACAATGGTCACTAGGTCTTCATATTGTTCTTTTAATGTTTTCATTATTAACGGCCAGTTGTACATTATTGATGGGGGATTTGCTAATGACCATAAATTTAGTTTTATCGATGTTGAGATCAAGCCCATATTGGTGGCTAGTTTCAGTTATTCGCGTCATGAGATATTGAAGGTCTTCTAGGTTATCTGCGAGAACTGCAGTGTCGTCGGCATATCTAATGTTATTCACTTCCTCCCCATTAACGAGTATTCCTGCTTCGATCTTGTCCAGTGCTTCTCTGAAGATTTGTTCGGAGTATATATTGAACAGTAGGAGGGAAAGAATACACCCTTGACTAACACCCCGTTGTATTGATATGGTATATGTACGTTTTTCTTCCACCCTAGCAAATGCCGTTTGTTGCCAATACTAACTATACTGTGTATACTTTTTATATTCCATTTTGCTAGCTTCCATGTTGAGGTGGTTTTTCCGCATACATTTGTTTTGTCATTGTACGATTACTGATTCTACTTCTTTTAGTTTTATTATTGTCACAGTAGCATTTATTATTATAATTGCCATTGGTTTTTTTTTGTATTTATATGTTTATTATATTTGTTACTATACCTATGTATCTAGTAATTATTCAGGTGCAATATTTGATAAACCCGTAAAATTTTGTCGATATCTCGAGGACAAAATATTCAAAATAAATGTTTTCCGAAAACGAAATTTTTGCATCTGGTCCATCGGTCTATTTTATACTTCGGCATTTGTGATATTATGGGTTTACATAATAGTTATGCGTGTCACTTTACTTCGCATAGGGATTTAGTTTACGATAGAAAGAAAGAAAAACGTTTTTGGCATTTTGTGCGTAACAAATTAATTTTCATTTACTTTTTACGGTAAGATTAGTCCAACCGTTCTAATCGTAACAATTCGATCTATACGTCAAGATTAAGTGAAGACTCCGCCTTGGCCGCCATCTTGGGAGCATCAGTTGAATTGATAAAAATCATCAGTCATTGGAAAGCAACTGTTATGTTGATTATTATCTTTCAATAGTCAATCAAGGAATGGACGAAGCATTCGACTAACACTATAAGAGAAACTGTTTTGTGTTTGTTTGGGTCTCTGTTAAATGGAAAAATACACTCCGTCATGCTTTAACGATTATCTCTCTTCTTAAGAACACTGCGTATATATAGGTGGTACTTAAAAACGATAATAAATAATAATAGTTAACAATTATTTTATTTAAAGTAGATACTTTATTGTTGCTCATCTACGTTTAAATTGTTTGTACGGATTTGGTATTCCGTAAAATATAGGTACAGGGTGACCATAAGTCGACAAACAATTACAAGTACAGTTCAATGAACAAGATACTCACATTGTTCCAAGCATTACATCTTTTTGGTATACCTCAGACTTCAAAATCCATGTGAGTGATATCTGGGGATCTTTAAAGCCAATAAATGGTACCCCTTCCCGCAATTTAATTAGGTTTTCATTAAGAAAGTCTCTCCATAATGCTTGTTGCCATATCAACTTTTCCTTCACCGGCTGCAGATATTTATAAAATTGGATTGTTTTCCAGTTCTAATAACACTCATTAAATCATATCTCGGTACCTTACAGAATTGTAAAAAATAAGGCCCGATTAGCCCACCGTCTAAAATTACTATCCATACACTCACGGTAGCAGAATTTAACTATGTCTTTATCGCTACATGAGAAGTCATAGAATCCTAGTAAACGCAATTGTGTCTGTTCAATCAATGTTACTTTGTGTCGTCGGCTATACGAAGACAAATGTAGGTCTCTCTGGCGCTTACTCATTGAGATGAACCAACATTTAGGTAATACAGCAATAGTGCGAGTCCACAACACATTCTCCACCCTATTTAGTACTATGTTAGAAGTTGGACAGTGCTGTATACTCTTTCTCATCCTTTTTAATCTGTACAGCGAACATATTAAACGAGAAACGTCCTCATACCGCTCGAAGAGTGGGATGGGGATTTGGTCTGTTGGCCACGATATGCCGACGATACTCTCTTAATTACAGCAAATGTCAAACAACTAAAAGAAATTATGAACAGGCTTGCGCTAATCAGTCTTAAATTAAATAAATATAAGACCAACATAATGATCTTCAACATAACGAATAACAACTCTCTCTATAAAAACGTAGTAGCTGCTTTCGAAGTTGTAAACAAATTTATCTATCTTGGCTTTCCGCTTTTTTTTTGTAGATGTGAAGAAATTCCTTTACGGAGAGGTTATCAGTTTAAAAGCTAAAGGTCTACTGTGATACTCCCCTGACTGTGTCAGGTCTACTCACTAAAAACTCCACCCCTATTTAGGTCCGTCTGGCTATTGCCTCCGGTGACACTATTGTATCTTGTCTATGTTGCTATCATTGTACCCAAAACAGTACTTTCGTACCTTGTACAAGTTCTGTACTGGGTGGGGGCAATATAGTTCTGGGTCGCCGGATGGATTCCCAAAAATTGCCTGTGTTTTGCGGTCCAGTACCCCGCAGCAGCACAGTATGTGTTTTACTGTTTACGGATCCTTGCCGCACACTGCAGGTCAGGTCTCCTTTATACAGTGTCACATTTTGTTGAGATGCTTCTTTACTGGTGCTTGACCGGTTAAGAGCCCCGTAGTGATTCTTAGTTGATTCCTGGCTTTCTGCTTACCAACGACGGAAGCAGTGAACCGGAAATACGATGAAGAATTCCCATGGCGCAATCAGCCACCACCAAACTGATAAAAAAAGGAAAGACGCGAACATAACAAAAAAACCAAATTAAGGCTCGTTCAAGCACTGATCTTTCCTTTCGCTACTTATGCCACTAAAACGTGGACCTCGAAAAAAGCAGACAGGAACCGCGCATCAAAGCCTACGAGACATGGGTTTATCGTCGAGTTCTCAGAATATCTTGGATGGAATATCGTATCAACGTGTATGTTCTGAAAAAAAATTTGCGCATGATAAATCAAGAGTACCTTCAATACCTTCTGGTAAAAGAACAAGCGCAAGATCAAGAAACTGATTGTTAAAGGAAAGGTAGGAGGTAAAAGTCCAAGAGGCATTTTAATGACCCGATGAATGGTTCGAGTAAAGGTGCTGTTGGGAGTAGGTATAAATGAGTCAGTTTAACTGGTTCAAGAAAAGAGGCATAGAAAACCATTCTATACAGTCATAATGATGCCACCAACCCCTCTAGGAGGGTAAATAGACAGAGGAGGAGGAGGTCTATATATTTTAAATTGTCTGCTTAGGCTTTTTTTTGCAATTCCATACTTTTTCAACGCTTTTCTTGAAGATTTAGTTGGTAATTGCACAAAACATTTCGCCATAATATTAAGATTCTCTTCTGTAGTAACTGACTTTGGCCTACCTGAACCAGACATTTTCGCTACCGACTCGGTGATTTCAAAATTTTCTATTTGGAGAAGAAGGTATGGAAAATGTTCCACAAACAAATCACAAACATCACTGTAATTATGATCATGTTTTACCGTGTTTGCAAAGAACATATACAGGCGTTTCAAAGTTTTCATTAATTATTGTTCTGAGTACCACTAGGCCAGACAAAACAAAGTGATTTCTAGTGATGTTAATTAATGGCCCACCCTGTACTTTAACTAACTTAAATAAGTGTTCCTTATAACTTTAGAATATGTTTATTTTAATATAGTCTTGCTTCGTAGAATTTCGTGTAAAATCCTTCATTGTCACTAAATGTACGAACAAGGATTAAAAATATATTTTCCTCCAAATATATTGCTGGAAAACAACGAAATGTTTGGTTTAGTTTCGTTGAACTATTTTCCAAACTAATGAATAAAAACATAAAACAGTCCCGATTTCAAGCTCGTTTTGTGATAGAACTTTGCTCACAAACGATCTTTCTTAAACGTCCTCCATTATCATTAATTTCATGAAGATATTAATCAGTTATTCAAGTTCGTCGCGACACAAAAGGACAAAATGTCATAAATAATGCGAATAAAGAGCAATATAAGAGAAAACAGAGAGCATTACCAGCGAAAAGTTTTAGATGATGCGGGGAAGAACACAAAGACCCTAAAAAGGAGCATGTTCTTGTGTCGTGCCAACAAATATCATTTATAACACGAATTGGTTACGAAATGGCAAACAAGAATATCAATAATAATATTCTTTTATGTTGTAAAGCTTCTACACTCAGAAAAAATTTCTATGAAGCAGACCTGGTAATTATATTTTCCTAATGCATTATCCACCAAAAAATGTAAGTCCATTTATACAAAAATTACCGTAATAAACAAAAATATTACTAACATTGTAAAAAAAAACTAGCCATGCAAAGACAATTAGAAATTATTTATGTTTTCTCAGTAAGAAAGAATATAAATTTTACGTGAAAAATTTGGATGATTATTTTAACTCAACAACAATACCTCCAATCACTTCATTTAATTAAAATAATATCACACTCCATATTCGGCTAATCAATCTATTTAAAATAAAAATTTGTTAACATAATGTGTATCTTCTTATTAACCTGTTAAAACTCATTCGTCTAAAATACCACCTTAAAGGATAAACAATGCAATTGTTTGTGTAAAATTTTAAAATCGAATAAGATTGCATTGGTATTATTAAATATATAAATACATAGTATCTGATGTAGATCGGAAATTGTAACAAGTTGTGTCTCACAAAACAAGACCTGCAATGTCATCAACATAAATCTGGGCCGATTTGCGACGGTATTTCTGGCCGAAATCACAGCAAATCTTACATGTGCCCAAATCATGTTGCAACGAAGAATCTACATTATGTCAGAGAATCAAGTGGTTTTGGAAGCGCTGATATTATGTCAATTTGATTCTAAACTAGTATTAAAATGCTTTAAGAAAGTAGTAGAACTGGGGTACACCAGGGAGTACATAGCAACGAGAAGGCAGACAAGCTAGCACAATCCGGGGGATCGCAACAGCTGTTAGGCCCAGAATCAACCTTCAGCATTGCTTACAGTATTGTAAGTGAGTAAACTAGAAGCTTAATACGAAACAAAAATACTGGTAAAATTACCCAGGTCTAAAACATTTGAAATCTGTTGCCTGGATGCCATCTAGGATAACGGTAGAACAAATCCTGAAGATGGGGCGAATAAAAATAATAGAGACAAGAGACTACTGCTTAAAAAAACACCCACGTATTGTAGGTCTCTAACGAGACTTCTCCTCACTACAAAGAACCTTGATTCGCAGACACAAGCACTCCAGGAAAGCAAAACTGGAACCAGTAATGTTCAGCAAGATTCCTATTGTCAAATTTTTCAAAGATAAAGGACTGCCGCTTTAATGACACATTTATAAGGGCACAATAGGCCTTATTGGCTGCAGTACATGGGACAACTGACGTTGATACCAATATGGGAAACAGAAAAAAAAAGTTTTTATTAATTCCAAAGTTCAAAAATTATAGTATTTTTATACATAGCCATTAATCCGGTAATATGTTGTTAGAAGAGCATAAGTAGGAATGTACTAACACTGACTACTACCAAATAAAATATTTTAGTGAAACAAGCAATATTACTTTTCTGAGTATATAAAACTTCACAATGGCGAGTGTCACATTTAGACAACAAGTTATGATTAATGGCAGCACATAACCTCACAACAAATGGCTAATGTTTCCGGTAAGTCAGGAAGTTTTCTAAATAGCCACCGAAGCGACTGCAGTGCCACCCTTTTCCGGTGGCTATTAGCCGTATTATGAAAGGGCGGTCCCAACGGCAGTTTATTTGATACGGTCAGATATTTTTCCTTTGGAAAGAACATGTATTTTAATAAACCGAATGATTCACTCATGCGTCTTTTTTTTATAACTTGTTAATGTTATATGAAAACCATTTTGTAGCTCATTGAAATTTGTAACAGATTTTTTAGTTCCAGTTTGTATGGATACAAAAAGTTTATATTAAAATTATATATCTGAACATTATTTTTCATTTGTATTTGTAACAAAACCATATAGTTATCAAAAAAAATTTATCGATTAAAACTATATTTGTAACGTTTAAGTTTAATGTAATAAACAATGTTAAAAAAAAGAAATGTCAACAAATAGTTTAATCATACTTTATTGAAAAGGGTAACAATGTAATGAAATTTACAACAACATATTCAATATTGCACATTATATGTCATAGTGTTCAATGCTTGCTTAAATAGAATAATTGATGATATAGTTCATCTGAATTTACTCCCTTAAAAATTTGTTATACTTGCAAATTTTATATTATTTAAAAAAATTGTGGAAATTTAAATTGAAAACTAAAAAATTCTTTATTTACTATTGTTTCATTATAAAATATATTTTACACCAAAAAAAAAAATAATTATCAGCATGATATTTTAACTATAGGTTTTTAATACAAATTTTAAAATTATTTAATGATCAGGAAAATAAGATATAATATTAATTTATTTGGAATGTCACACCGTCTAAATGCTTTAAATGTTTACACGCAAGTGCTATATGCTTTATACACATAGCATCTAATTTTCCTGTAAGTGGTTCCTTCTCTTAAAAACAAACTATTTACTTTTAAAAGAAAGTCTGCTACTGATATTGGTCATAGTACTAGTACTAATGTTTTGAAAAGTGTAGGTACTTATTTCCATTACAAAAATTGAAAAAGAGTGCGGTATATCTTGCTATTCTTTACAACGAATTGTAAAATTTTTAAATTTAGACCTTATAAAATTCGTTTGCACCAAGGTCTAAAAAAAGGATTTTAAGTCAATTTTTGGCCTCAAAGTAATTAAAAGAAAATGGCGAATGCGCAAAATGGGCGCATTCGTCAAATTTTAGAAAATGTAAAACTTAAATTTTATTAAAATGTTGCATTAATCGTTTTGCTGGCTTCTTACTAAAACTATTTTTTGTGTATCTTTATAAAACTTTTATACATTAATAAAATATAATACCTTACATATAATACCTAATATTAACTATTTTTAAATAATACTATATAAGTCGTATTTGAGATACGTTTAAAATTACAAGTATTGTTTAAATATAAAATACAAAAATCCCTGACCCGCTTGTTGCCACATTTAAATCGTGTTATGTTAATCGATTAATTTAATATTATTGTAACCAAGCATGAAAATAATAAACCTCAGAAATTGTTTTAGTCTTTTGGAGGAAAAGTAGCAAACATTTAAAATGCCTATAATTATAAAATGGCTATTCGAACCATCTGGAAAATTGTTGAAATCCTTTTAATTTTAAAATCGTGAGACGCTGTACCACTCAAGCTCTGCTGTCTCCATTAAAACTGACAATAATAAAGCTTTCATCAGGATTAGCGAAACCCTCTTGAGACGGGTCTTCAACTGTTTACCACTTTCTTCCATTCTATTAAATCACTATGTGTAAATTAAATTTGCAAATCTCGAACGGTGGCGAATGTTTGTGCAAGTCTCGACGATTTTTTTAAATACGTTCCCAAAGTAAATATATTTAACGGAATTAGTCTGACACGAAAATAAAAACGAGTGTTTTAAATTTAATAAAAAACAAATTTTTTTGTAATTGGATTCGTTCGAATAAAGCAAATAAAGGCAGGAGTACCACTGTGTTGCTATAGGTCTAAACCAGGAGTTACTAACCCGTGGGTTGCGAACAACCGTTAGCATAGAATGGAGAATTCGCGAAACCATCTGAAAGTTGTAGCGACCGTTAGAAAGAGATCTCAGTTACTTTTAAGGGGATATACAGATATGA
Source organism: Agelastica alni (assembly GCA_950111635.1). Taxonomy (NCBI): domain Eukaryota; kingdom Metazoa; phylum Arthropoda; class Insecta; order Coleoptera; family Chrysomelidae; genus Agelastica; species Agelastica alni. The sequence continues at coordinate 24,305,722 of OX467716.1, forward strand.
AAAAAGTACGGCGGAATATAGAAATTTCAATGGAAAATCTTAAAACACACGACGAACAGTCGACCAGTAATTAATTACACGACTGGATCTGTGGAGCAGAAATATTGGGATTCGTGGAACAACAAGGCGGTTTAAGAACAAAGACAAACAATGATATAAAGAAGTCCATCATACAATTCGACAGGAAATTGTTGAGGCTAAGAAGAAATAACTCCAAGAATCATGCAAAAAAATTGAACACTTCCAGGAACTTCACGATAAATTTATCCTCCATAAAGAGCTACACAAAAAAAACATATATTAAAAATGCCGAATGGAAGATATACCTCTGATCTCAATGTGGAGAGATTACATTAAAGAAAATTTTTTACTTCTGATCAACTGTTGACGACGTACAAGGCTCAAATCCGACCTCTACTGAAATATTGCTCGCATATTTGGGGTTTAGCACCAATGCATTCTCTTCGTCTTCTAGATTCCATTTAGAAAAGGGCCATTCGGTAGATAAACAGTTCAATTCTCACAGATACACTTCACCCACTAGAACATAGAAGAAGAGTTGCAGACCAGACATTACTCTACAGATATTTCCGTGGCAGATGCTCCAGAGAAATAAAAATAAAAACTCTTGTGTGCCACCACTGGCCACATTCGACCAAAACGCTCTCCCAGGTATGGTCTGCCTATCGTAAAAGGCAACTAAAAGACTTTCAATCCAAAGTGTTATGCGACCCGTGCTGATGGATGCATGGCTGTGGGAGAGCACCGTAGTTACCGAAGCCTAAAGGAAACCGTGCGAATCCTGTAGTAGTCCTGTGCAGGGAGCACCTCAGGGCCGGACCACCCCTTCCCCCATACTCGTTGACGGCAAAGAAGAACTGAGAACGCTGCTAGACCGTAATCACGTCAAACTGATACGGGTTCCAGGACGCCAGGAAGTTGTAGGTAATGAGAAAGTAGACGAACTTGCAAAAGAGATTCGGAAAAACACAAAAACCAGAAAACATACACGAGAAATAATACATCAAAGGACGGCAGAACTGTAACCGATGAACAGGAATCAGCTAAGAATCACTGTATAATGGGGGCCTGGCCTGCGGGTTATGCGGCGGGGATCCGGGGGCGGTGGAGAGCGTGCTGTACTTAAAGGGTATACTACCATACAGGACTTGTCTTCTTATTTAAAAAATTCTTTAGTGTTTAAGAGTTATGGTTGAATAGAAGCTTGTGCTTCGAAAATATTTGTGAATTATTTTATTATTTAAGTTTAGGTAGCTTATCCTCTATTTGAGTATTATTAAATTTCCTTAGCACATTAAAAAGGTTGGCGACCCCTGGTCAAAGCACTATCATTTTTAATCCTCAAAACTAAAATAAAATGTAAGTGCTCTTTAACTGATGCTCTTTAATGCAATTCGAAACCATTTAATACTAAAACGTTAGTTTAAAAAAGTGGGAATTAGTAGATATTAAATAGGGCTTTTTAGATGATTATTTTTTGCAAAAATTAAAAAAATGTATTCCGATGATCTAATTAATCAGAGGTAGCAAAACGTGAATAAAATGCATTTTCTAGTTACGTAAATGTCATATTAATATTCAGAAGATACCCATCCAAAGGAGGTAGGTATATTCAGTTATAAGAAAGTAATAAAAAAATTTGAAAATTAATATGTAAGCTTTTTTTCTAAATAATTAAAGATGAGCCGTTCTCCATTCAACTCAGTGTTTTCCATTTCATCATTCTTCTTTTGAATGACAAGGGAGGTCTTCTTCTTATTGCATTTAGAAATCGACAAAAGTGGAAAGCGTCGTCTAAAATCCATTACCAATATCTGCATTATTTCTCCACCTCCTTCAACGCCAACTTACATAATGAAAACCATTCTGACGTCAACAATGGTGCCGTCGCCGAGACACTTCGACAATGAAAGGATGGCGTGCATTTGACAGATTTTAAAAAGAATATGCCGATAACGGTCTAAAAATGTAGAGTACATGCTGCGGGGGGATGGGTCGATTCGTTTTCTTTTCTCCATTCAAAATTTACGTGTACGTATCTCGTGTTTTCGTAAATTTTGTGGGAGAACCTTGTACTTAATATAAAATTAAATATCACATCCAAAACGCAGCCTACTTTAATTATTAAGCAATAAATAATTATTTACATTAACTTTAATAACAAAATTCAAATAGCCCCACGTAAATTATTTTTGGAAGTAACTTAACATAAATCAGGTTTCACCTTCAAGGTCATTTAATTTTGAGAACTGGATATCTCCGAAGGACGCAATTGATTAAAATAGCTCACCTAAGTTATTTCGTTTAATTGCAATTAGTGGTGACCTCGTTGGTGTCCTTCAAGGTCATTTCAAAGTAAATTTTTTTTTTCTGAAAACCTCCTAATTGGATCTTCTCATTGCGCCGTCTCCCTTCGAAGGTTGGCGATCCAACTGGCAATAATTACTCGTGATACAGCTGCTATGAAGATTTCGGATGATGTTTTACTGAGCTATCAGCGTAGGTCCTTAAGCCAGGAATTCTGTCTTCTTTCTATTGACCTTTTTCCCTGAATCTTTCCCTCGATGATCAACCGAAGTATTTTATATCTGTCTCCTCTCATTATATGTCCAATATACCTTAGTTTGCGCTCTTTGACTGTTAGCATCAGCTCCTTGTTTTTCTGCATTCTATTGAGAACTTCGGTGCCTTTCAGGCTATGCGCAATATTCTCAATATTGGTTGAGGACAATCAAAAGAGCGGAAGTTTCCATACTTTTACTTTTAGCGTTACCCAGGAAACAAAAACAAATCATTTGGCATGTAAGTATTGAATTCCTCGTAAACAGTTACTCCAAGAATGATCTAAAAATTTTTCAAAAATAATATACCTGGAAATGAATAAATGAGTAAATAGCAGTTGTGAAAGAGGTCTAATATTTCACTAGGATTTTCAGCATTGGCTGCTTTTTATACCTTTCCAGCTCATTAGTTTAATCCCATTTCTTCAATTCTCCTGTTAAGGAGTAGAAGCTCATGTACTGCTATTGGGCGGTGACTTCACATTTGAAGATAATATTAGTAGCTGTTTCCTCCTCCTCATTACATAATCTGCAAATAGATTCAATGTCAAACACACCTATATTGTGCAGATGTTTTCTCAAAGACCAGTGTCCGGTATATAGCCCTTCAACTGTTCTAAGTTTTTTCCTACTTAGCGAGAGCAGCTTCCCTGTCTGTTTAGGTGAGGGTTTCAGCATTATTTTGCTGTGCCTAGATCCCTCTGGCTGTGCCCACTTCAGCTGATGCTGATCGCTGCTTTAATGCTGGCCTTGGATATCCCTATTATTGGTTCTGGCCCAATAAATGGTGTTCCAAAGCCCCGCCTAGCTAGTTTGTCCGCTTCTTCGTTAAATTTACCTGGAAAATTATTAAGGTGTTTTCAAAAATAAAATTTTGGACACCCAGTTTATAAAAATGAATTTTTGTATATATGTTATCGTTTGACTATGAAAATTGGCATATATAGGAGTTTTTTTTGTGCGGAGTAGGTTTTTGTGCCATCCTTAGAAAGTATAAAGTATATACATTTATATAGTCAGGCCTTTTCCCGTAGGAGTAGTCAGAGACCACTTATACATGCTCGTCGGTTGTTGGTACTCTTGACCTGGTCTATCTTCAAATGTCGATCTGATCGAGATATGTTCGCCGAGGTCGACCTCTACCAACTTGCCCATTCACACTCGCCTGATAAAAATATGTTTCGTCAATCTTTCTACATCCATCCTGTCTACTCGTCCAAACCATCTAAGCATTCCTTTATCCATCTTTATTTTCTTTCACACCAAAGCGTTCCCTTATATCACTATTCTTCACTTTATCTAATCGAGTCACTCCGGCTATAATTCTTAGACAATTTATCTCCACAGCATTAATCTTATTAATCTTATTATAAGTTATCCAGGTCCCCATTTATTTGTTTACCTGCGAACACTCTTCGCTCAATGTCACAGTGATACTTTTCGAAGTATACTCAGAAAAGATATTTCAAATAGCACTTATAAGAAGATATAAAGATAACCGAAAAATGTGTGAATAATATACAGTATCCAGACGACACCTTCAAAATAGCTAAGAAGTGCTTCAAAACCTTATTAATGTAAGGTATAAAGGAGAGATATGCATTTGGTCTTAATATATATACAAAAAGGACAAAACAACGGTTATTTTTAAAACGACAAACGTAAACATCAATATACATAAATATATAGGTACAACAAACCAATAAACAGCATAACAAATTTAAATATTTGGGATGCTAAATAACAAGTTATTTAAATCCTGAAGCAGAAATGCAATGCCGCAATTAAAATGGTATATATATATATATATATATATATATACACCCAACTAAACTTATATGGATTCACTCTGTATTTATTTTTGTTAGGGAAAATGTGCTATCCAACTTTTTGGTGCAAACAAACATGATAATAAATAAGAAACGACTGCTGCGATTTATTATCTTGTGAATTTTGTGTTCAGTAGTAAAATCACGGTTCTCCGATAATTTTATTTTGGTCCAAAAAATGTCTTCTGTTGGACTAACAGATGTGCAGAGTGAAAAAATTATTGCTCTTATTAAACAAAGAATGCCACAAAGAGACGTAGCAGAGATAGTGGACGTTACCCAGGGTGTTGCATTGAAGACATATGCAAAAGGTACTTGGGACTAGGAACTCTCACGAACAGGCCCAGACAAAGTCAAAGAGTCACAAATAAACAACAGGATCGCTTTGTGTGCCAAATTGCTAAAATAAATCACAGTATTTCCCACTGTTTTCGTCTGTAAAAACAACACCCTGCCAAAATTTTGAATTTTTGTCATAAAACTCCAATGTAAAACCAACCCTGTTTTCTTTATAAGCTAGATTAAGTAAGGTTTTTTTGTAGCTGAATGTTTTTTAAAGTTTAAAATTTGTTTTATGCACTTTTGTGCTGTTCTAAGTAAAACCTATTTCTTCTTTCACAGATACTGCAGTTTTTAACGGATTTTCTAATAAACATCTTAAGAAATTGGTGAATGGTTTTTCGGATTTATAGGCCGTCGTAGGTCTGAGTTAATACTCGACGTTTCGCCGTCTTAAGTGGACGGCATCTTTTAAAGATGTAATGTCTGCTTTTTAAGGCTGACGGTATTAACTCAGACCTACGACCCAAAAAACCAATCACCAACAAACGATGGCAGCGAAAGCCTTTACAAAATCTTAAGAAATTATTATTTTGTTGTTCCGTGCTTATTTTTTGTCATAAAGTTCCTGGTGTTCCTGGTTTTAAATGCAGTATAATTATCTAGCAAACTATCAGAAATAATTCAAACAGTAATTAAAAAAAAATTTACTTTTATTACCAGATATCACCTTTAAGGTATTCCTAGATGTGAAGCGTAATTTAAAAGACAGGTTAGCGAACTTAAATTCCGAACATCAAACTAAAATATTGTGACATTTTGTAATTTAAACGACAGATTTACAATGTCACAAAATAGTGTCCGGATTTCAAATTCGCGAACTGTACATTAACATTAATATTTTCTTTGTTCTTCTTTTGTAATAATTTTAAAAAATTTGAAAATCAAATTTGAATTTTCTAGTGATATAGTCGAAGGATTGACGAAGAAACAACAAACAATTTCACATACAAAATAACGTCTGAATAGAAATTCGAGCTTATATGTACCCTCCAGTTCGATAACAAAGATCCTCGGAGCCAAAACTCCCCGATATTTGACGCCTTCTGCAGTTTAATCGAAGACTTAACCCTTGTATGTGAGGGTGGAGCTGAATGAACAGCATTATGCAAAAAGATAAAACATTAAAAAACAACAATACTTCGCATCCACTTTTATTTTTTATTATTCTTTTCTTTTCGATGCCGAGGGATATATTCCGGCACTGATTGAATGGAATGAAAAGGAAATTAAAGTTGTTCTGTAGGAATTATTATTCCTTTAAACGGAGTAACAATCGATGTTAAATAAACTCTTATTATACGAGTCTGGTTAGTAAAGTGAAACGAACTGTTTCGGCATTATCTAATTCCGTACAATTGGACTTTTTATATTGCTACCATATTTCGTCTTGGGTTCGTTCATTTAAAACAATCAGTGCAAAAAATAAACAATTTATTCCAATCTTTCTACAGTGCTTTCATTTCAAAACCGACCAGTCCGAATAACTTTTGATTTTGCGTAAATGTAATGTCTGTCACACACACAACTGTAATGAGCAAAAAAAAAGTAAGCAATGAAAAACTAAACACGCATTTGTTGCAAATCTCTTTATTAAACTGTAAATAAGCAAAACGTAAAAATTTCAATTCAATATTAAGCAACACAGATTGTGTATGCTACTCTCTTCCTCTTCGCCGGATAGTTGGCAGTTTTTCTCAGCCGCCAGCTTAAGTTTGAAGAGGTGCGCCCTTGTTGCGAGGTGGCCAGTGATCAGGCCAAGCGTGCTGCTTAGCCTATTCCGGTTCATCGTCCAGAGTGCGTCTGCCCTCTTCTGGAAAGGTTTTTTCGTTAGCTGTCTTGATGTTCTGCAGCCAGTATTTGTATTCCACTAAGCGATATGTTCTTGCTCAAGGATTAGTTTCTATTCATGTTTCGCTTCGGCAATTGGCAATCCGATCTACTGGCTTCTTGGTTCTACCAGGGTTCTACCATTTCTTGCCAGTTCATCGGCTACCTCGTTGCCATTTACCCCTGTATGCCCAGGAACCCATGTAAGTGTGATCTTGTTTTTAGTTGCTAACTTAGTGAGGGTCTGCATACAGTCCCACACCACCGATGCTGTTGTGGTGCAACTCACGAGGGCCCCAATGACCGCGCGACTGTCAGTGAAGTACGTAAGGTACCTTTGTATTTATTAATTTTCATAACTAAAACTTAATGTCATGTCGTCCAATTCAATTGTTTCTATTGAATCAAGAAACACCTTGTATATCTATAACAATTATTAGAAAATTTGTTCTGGTCCGCTGAAAATCTATATTTAATTTTGTAACTAAAATGTTCATTGAATAAGAGTGAACGTACAAAAATTTCTGATTCGATATGTGTGGAGTGTTTAAACTATTTTTAAAAATAATTAATTTAAATTTATATAAAAGAGATGTAAAATTCCGGTTATTCAACAAATAATAGTCATTTACTAACTTGATATATTGAACTGTCACCATATCTAAAATCCGAATTTAATTGAATTTATTATGAAGTGACATGAAAGTCAAGCCTCTCATTGAAAGCAAGTGAAATGTTGGAGAATTTCCAATTTAATTTGAGTCGCCATTATAAAGAAAACAAAAACGTTGCACAAGGGTGTATGCAGTTACGTTTTGATGGAACTGTTAAATTATATTCTTGCAGAATGTTAAAACAAGAATGAAAAAGAATGTCTTTAAATAGGAACGTCAATCAATCGAAATACACAACCTGAAAAGTTAATTTTTAACCAGAATGCTGTTTGTACAGGGACGTGTACTGACACCGTTTAATTTAAAACATTTTATTCCTTACACATTTTATAGATAAGTAAGAATAATCAACACGACCACCTTTTAAACACGCTTATATTAGTTCCATCTGTATGATTAAATGTTTTTCGCACACTTGTGAAAGACCGACGACAATGCAATAACTCGATCAAAATATCCGATTATCCTGATTAATTTCGCCAGGATTCATAAATTTCTTCAGGAATCCTTTGCATGAGAGTAAAAGAGATAAAACTAGAGCGTGAACTAGGCATGCGCGCAGTTCCAATGTCATATTATAATTATTCACCCAATACAATATACTGGTGAGAAACGTGCCGAGAGATTAATGGTAATTATTGTAAAACAAATCGAAGTACAAAATAATTCTTAACATAGGAATAAAATTACTGACGTGAAAATTTATGTCACTGTTCTAAAAGCGTGGGGTGCTTTCATTCCGAAACGCTGAGTTAGTTTAAAAATGTGATAATTTTTTTTGACAGTGACATTAATTTTCTTGTCAGTAATTTTAGTTATTATTATTTTTTACTTTTTAGTTTGATTAACTCTAAAAGAGTGGTTTTTAGTTTTTTTAAAATATAATTTATTTATCGCTTTTTAGTTCGATTTGTTTTATTTACAAAAAAAATTATGTATAAAATGGTAAAAGCACAAAAAGAATGCATCGGCCGGGAATCGAACCCGGGCCGTCCGCTTGGCAGGCGAGGATTCTACCACTGAACCACCGATGCATTTCGTTACGTGACGATTCCTACTAAATCGCACTACCCGTAAGCCGCGTTAAGGAACTTCGTTCCAATAAACAAATTTTTAGAAGAGAAATTATTTGATATCTTGCATACGTCGTAGTCTCTTTTCTGATAAGTCAGACGTACACAGTTTTATACTTAACGCTAACGTCTCAAACACATGTCGACGAAGTGCGGTCAATTTAATTTGAAATTGTATTGTTACTTACTTGATTGTTTATTGCTATGTTCCTTTAATATTTTTTCATATCTGTGCATAAACTAATGTGACTGTTTATAAGGGCTGATCCAGTTGTCACGTGCCTATTTTTTCCCTTCTACAGTTCCATTATTAGTTGTGTCTCTGATAGTTTTGTATTCCTCAGGTACTGTATTTTGTTGTAACTTAAATATATCATTCGTTGTAAATAGTGTTGCATACCTTGTAGTGATAGGATTCGATTGTTAATGGCTTTATACGTTTTTTTTGGTAACTTGATAAAGTTTGTTACTCTTACCTTTGTTTTGGTTATTTTATGGAATCGTAAACTTTGGATTTTTGATTTATTGTTAGCTGTTGATTTTGATTATATTTTTTATGTTATTATTGAACTGTGTACCTTGATTTATTGTTGGCTGTTAATTTTGACTATATTTGTTATAATGTTGCTATTGAGCTGTATACTTTGATTTATTGTGTGAGTAAAGTATCCAATATATTTTTGCTATAATTTTATTTATTTGGTTCACCATAATCTTAGCTGTTTATCGTGTGGCTCTGCTAGTGCCTATAAGACCTAGGGGTTTCCGGCTTGAACCGTCTAAGTCGGTGGCGCGGCTCACTTTTATATTTTTTTTCTTCTACCCTCTACGGCTGAGCTCGGACATAATTTGCCAGTAGAGAGACCGCTGGCAGAGTACTCTATAGAGAACGAAAAAAACGTGGCACAGTTCAAAATACGCGCAGTATAAAATGCGCAAAATACGTCATTAGTATCTGTATAAAATTCATTGAAAATCCCCAAAAAAAAAGCAAAAGCAATTTTCGATTCGATCAATCACAAATACAGCGTATATTGACAAAGAACATACTTGATTAGATAGGACCATCGGCATCGGGAATAGAAGGCAACAAGGTGGGCGAGAGGGTAAAGGGGGATGATGCATTGTTATCAACATATCCGGATTTTAATCAAGAGGGTATCTCTTCGTCTCGATACGCTGATTTGTGAAATTAAACGTCATTCATAGGATATTGTACACTTTTGACGTGCCTCTCGGTATCGATGATTAGCTTCCGAATACGTCCATTATGTATGGTCTTCCAACCCACGGAATCAATCTATAAAAAAAGTTTAAAAACGATCTAAGCGCGACTCAAAAAGTTGGGATAAATTTTAAAGTAATTTATTTGCGTTGAATGAAATAAAACGAAATTAAAATGCGGAAAACTAGATGGGTACTTGAGAAAGTTAAACAGCGGAACAATCGGTAAGAAAAACAAATTAAAATTTTTTTTATGCTACAGACTGCGCGCCATGCTCTATATTTTCGTTCATTGTGGAAATGTAGTATTCAAAAGTAAAATTGAAATAAAAACGCGATACATTTCGTAGCTTTTATGTAGGAATAATTTTCTATTAAAACTGAAGAGACAAAATAGAGCTGGTGAATGCGTCAGCTACATTCTTTTCAGAAAATAGCAGCCACAGTTCTTTCTTAGAGTGAATCTCGAGAGAACGCGCTCGCTAACAACAATGCACCTTTTTCTATTTAAAAAAGCTCGTTGTTGTATGACTTTTACGTTTCTTCCTATAGCTTGAAAGAACAAAGCTCATTCTGGAAGCTTTTACGTTATTCAGTTCCGATACTGACGACAATAATGGTCGTTTTATATTATGGTCGTATTGAAATCTTTTGTCTGGCTCTATTTTCAGTAGAACTTCTCATTTTCAAATGGTTTTAGCTTTTTTTTATTTTTTCCTGGATGCTTTTTTGATATATTTCACACGTTAATGTTGGAATTTATCATAAACATCCGATCAAGACAATTTTATATCCATAATGATTTCATAAAAATCACTTATTTATTACACCCATTTTGCATAATTAGTGACATAGCTTCAGTTGTAGAATATTGTAATAAGTATTTTCGAAATTATATGGCAAACAATTATTTTTAAATAAAACGTGATCAAGGATAAGATTGGAAGAAATTATGTAGGTACCTACTGATTACTGTATAGAATTTGTTTAAAATAACTGTTAAAAAACTTAAATTGTGTTATTAAATAGAGCATCATGCATAGTATTAACATAAAAATAATAAAAATAAATGTTGTGACTCAAACTAGGTTTCTCCATTTCTAATTCTATATGCTCTGGTTCAATTTCTTACTTGAACTGTTAGGCAATTCTGGATAGGAAACTTCCTTAAAATGCAAGAGAGGACTCAGAGTATCGTGTATGATTCTGGTTTTTAATACGCTTATATTAGTTTCATCTGTATGTTTGCTTGTTTGTATGTTTGTTTGTAATTTTGCCCTAATTTAAGCAATCAGATTTAATTTAAACTTTGCACACTTGTTAAAGACCGACGACAATGCAATAATTTCGCCAGGATTCATAAATTTTTTTAAGGATCCTTTGCATAAGAGTTAGAGAGATAGAACTAGTGCGTGAACTACGCATGCGCGCAGTTCCAATGTCATATTATAATTCACCCAATCCAATGTACTGGTGAGAAACGTGCCAAGGGATGAATGGCAAGAGGGTGAGTAAAAAACTAAATAGCGAAAAATAAATTATAGTATAAAAAACTAAAAAACACGCTTTTAGAGTAAATCAAACTAAGAAGTAAAAAATAATTCTTAACATAGGAATAAAATTACTGACTAGAAAATTAATGTCACTGTTCTAAAAGCGTAGGGTGCTTTGTATGACATACTATGTTAAGAATTATATTTTACTCTTAAAGCGTGTTTTTTAGTTTTTTTAAACTATAATTTATTTTTCGCTTTTTAGTTCGATTTGTTGTTGTTAATAATCTAAAGTTTTTGTGAGGCAAAAGCAACAATGTATAGTAGCAGACTTTTTGGATATCTCACAAAATTGGTACTTAAAATTGCCAGTATTTTTGGTTTATTTTGCTGCCCAGTTCGTTAATATACTTCTACAATTTTTGCACACTATTCCAGGAACTACTACTTCTCTTTGTTTCCTTGTTAGAATAATTTGAACAAAAACAGGAAAAATTGTTTGGGAATTTACACTCGCTTGAGGACATTTTAAATCAGATGTTTATCAGTTAGTTTTACACAACAATAACCAGACACCACGAACAAGATTTGACAAATTTTTTGTGGGTATATTCAAAATCGTGGTAAACATATGAGAGTAGACAGAAAACGAGTTTGATATAAATTATGTTTGGTTTATTAAGAAATAAAGCATTACTTATGTAGCGTTGGATAACAATTAAAATATGTCTCAAACATTTAGCCTTCAATCCTTTTTTTTTTCGGTTAAACGAATAAACTCGAGCCTAATTTTCGCATGAAAACTAAATTCGCACAATATATTATAAGCAGTAAATTCATTAGGAAGACGTACATTGTGTAGGCATTCACAGAAAACCACCCATACGGCTCTAATTCTAAGATCCACAAATACCGCACACCGTTTCATTTGCATAATAAATTTTCCCTCTTTCTCTTTCTCTTCCTCCCCTCTCCTTTTCTCCTTCCGAACATCAAATGATAATACGATTTTAGTTATGAAAGGTGAAAATAAATTGATTTCGCGTTCCCGGTGACATATTAATGCACATATTAAGATTTGTGACGTGTCGAAATGTCGAGTCAGCTCGGTAGTGCTTGGAACCGAGGGAATTTTTCATGGCTGATTCCTTGGGGCGAATGCTCCTGTTGTAATGGATGAATCGCTGTATGGAGCTCACACATACTCATATACACACACACCTCGAAAATTACGTCATGACATTAATAGGCGGGATCATACATTTAAGATGGTTGTAGTAGGCAAGTAATCCAAAGAATGGGTTGTGCAAATTGAATTGGCATTCTATACGTTCTCTTCCTCTTTGCTTCTTCCACGGCACGCTATTCAGGATCACGAACATTTATATGAATAATTATTTTCAGAATTCTTGATAAATCATCGGAAGGTATATATTATGTACACAGGACCTAAACGGGAATTTACTAAGCAATTATTAGATGCCAACCCTATTTTTACGAAGTATACATTTATACAGGGTACACTCAATTCGCCTTTAAAAAGTAACTAGGTACAAAAGAAGCTGTGTTCGCTGTACAAGTACTTATTGAAAGATGCAGAGATGTCAATACAAATGTTTACCTATGTTTCATAGACTTTAGCAGAGCGTTTGACCTCGTGAACCATGACAAACTTATTGAGGTGTTGGCGTCTGGTGGTACAGAGGCTGCTGATCACACACAAAAATACTTGAAAAATTAAACAGTCTACCACAACAAACATATAACTTTCAAAAAAAGAAACAATTTAAAAGGTTACTTTTAAAGAGAGTGATTTGGGGACCACTCCGGGACACTGAGTAAAACAAAAAAACGCCACATCCTCGGGAAAAGAGATAAATGGGTAAGAGAAAAATCCACTTCCCAGAGACCTAATTGGTAATGTACACAAATGGCTTAAAACCCCAGATGAAATATTCTAGAGTATACTACAATATTTCAGACTGAAGTCTTCGCTATCAAGTTGTGTGCAAGAGAGCTAACTAACAGACTAAAAATCATCATTTTGAACTGTGCGAAGAGAAAAAGACCCACGCACTGGTCCGATATACTAGGGCCAACTCATTCGAAGACGTTTTTACCCAAACCCTCGAGAAACACAACTAAGCAGATCCTGGAATGAAGTAGGAACGATCTGCGAATTCTAACGGGACACTGCTTACAGGACACTGTCGTTTAAGATATACCTCGAAAGGATAGGTCTGAATTAACAAACGGATTCTTATGGAAGACAAAACGGCTAAACACATACTATGTTCATGCCTCTGCCTGGGAAGAATAAGGTTTAACATATTTGGTTATATCAACCTAGAACCTACCGATATCAAGAAAATCTCACCCCGTACAACCATGAACTTTGTGAGAAGGGCTGGATTGTGCGGTGAACTGTAACCTCTAGTGGTGAGCCACAATGGACATATTAAGGGTCGAACTGAAGGGGCGACCTACGCCCACTAACACGATTCCCAACCTTACCTACCATAAATTATTTTTCTTTACCAAATTAATCGTTTCTAAAAGAGTTTTTCAAGAAGCAGTTCTTAATTTATCTTAGGTACACTTTTTTTTAAAATACATTTTTCCGTAACCTACAATATTTTTTAAATGTAGATTGTAGATTGTAGGGGGGGTTGTAGAGGCTATGCTCAATCACTTCGACCTATCAGATCTTTTGTTCATCATATTTTTTAACTACTCATGATTACATTTTTAAATTGTGTCTTTCGCAATGCTTTTACGCTTTACTACATCAAATGTTTAAAATTTTATCTTCTGGCTCATAAAAATCAATTTACTTCCGTGAAACCGTGTACTATTTGTTGATTGAAATGAACAGTGTTGGGAAAATGAGTCCGCATTATCCAGGCGCCACGGGATTCTCTGGCGTTAAATCCTTTAGAGACGTAATCAGGATAATGCATGCCAACGGCAGAGCTGTAAAAAGGATAATTGGAAAGGTTTGTTGGATCTATGTAAATTTTATGCTCGTGTCTTCACGACAATCTAAATAAACCAATAAAAAAATTTGCATATTCAATTGTTGATAAAGTAATTAACACGTATCTCGATACTGGATTTTAGATTTTATTAAAAACTAGTTTTAATTATAAAAAGTATTAGGATAATTAAATCTAACCTATGTTCAAAATTTTAAGATTGTTTCGGACTAGCGGACACGAGCATTGAAATTACAAAGTAGAATATTCTTGTTACATTAAAATTAAAGTTTTTCATGAGAAATTTTATTCCATAGCAAATCTGGCATAGTAACTATTCCTAGCAATTTAGTGTATTCTACAAAGTGAATTTTTGTATTTTTGATTAGGATGTAGGTGGGAGTTTCCAGCCTATGACTGGTTTTGAAAAACCCTGTATTAGTTTTTTCAGGGTTTAGTACATTCAAGAGTTTTTGAACCGGTTTTTAACTGTGATCATAATCTCGTTGGCAACTTTAGTAAGATCAGGAGATGAATTTGCAATAAAGAATATCGTGCTATCATCAGAAAAATTTATTATTGTTTTGTTGCTGTGCAAACATTGCAAAGTCATTGATGAAAATTGTGATTATAAATGAGTAGATAGTAGAGTAATTGCAATCAAAAGTCCTAGATAGGTAAAAAAAAGTCCATAGGAAACATTTCCTTTCTTCATAGTGTTGTATATCTATTGGTAAGCTCAAATAGGGCTGCTCTTGCTACCCAGAAAGCCATAATGTGACTTGCTAAAGATATATTCGATTTTAAAATACTTAAGGAGTGTTACTGAATTAATCCAATTAGGAAGTTTGATTGGAATAAAAGTAGCAGCAAAAACAAAAAAGTTTGTATTAATGTTTAAGTTTTAACTATGACTGACAGCTTTTCAGCATTCAATAGGTTATGATTCCATTACTAAATGAAGTGATGTATCACTGCTACGTGTACCGCAGCCTCATCCTGTGATGTTGAATCACCTGAAATAGCATTTGAAATAAACCTTTATGGCGAACTCCCACTGCCATGACCTGTCAATCCTTCAGTAGTACGCTTGCTATTCATTCTCAATTCATGTCCCTGATTCGTCACTTTTCCTGATGAAAACAGATTCAACAGATTAAAGACTTGGCACAAACAAAACTCCTGCGACTCGCTTGCGATCCCAATCTCTGCCATTAAATTCGTGAATACTGATATACCCTTTTCCTAGAGCCAAAATTTTGTCACCATTTCCGATCTTTACTGGCTCAGATATTTTAATGAAATTTTAGAACCATTCACGTGACTCATATGATTTGTCGCACCCGAATACAAGATCCAAGTGTCTTTGTCCTCACTTGTTGCTATGTGGCAAACAAAAGCATCGACTGAGCTTTCCTTATGCTTAAGCTCAGAACTTTGTTTCTTTTCTGGGCAATCGCGCTTCCAATGACCTCCTTTTCCGCACTTAAAACACTTGCCTTTTGGTTTGTCCGGAGTTCCTTTTGAAATTGACTTTTCTTTCTGACTTATTTGAGCAATTAAATATCTTGAATAAAAGAGTTATAGAGTGGGATGAAAATGTCATCACTGCTACAGACAAAATCCATGGCTTTACAAACAAAATTGACTTGTGGTTATCGTCTCTAAATCAAAACCACTTCGATTCATTTTCTTCGACACAGTCTTTTATTGAAGAAGTCGGATGTGAGATTAACATCAAGGAATTTACATCTGGTATGAAAATGGTGTTAGAAAAGTTAAAAGAAGAACTGTGTCATTACTTCTCAATGCAAGAGATATTAAAGAATACTGGGCAAAGGTGGATCTTAAATCCCTTTTTAAATGCAGTTATTAATGAGGCAAATTTGGCAACCAAGCTCAAAGAAAATCTGCTGGATTTATCTGCCGAAGGGATACTGCAATTGGAATTTAAGTCTGTCAATTTGGATACCTTTTGGTTAAAAAGGAAATCAGGATACCCAAAATTAACAATACTTAGAGGCTTTGAAGTGTTTGATTCCATTTGCCCCCTCGTACTTGTGCGAGTTGACATTTTCATCAATGGCCCAAATAAAAAGTAAGGAAAAAAATCGCTTAAATTTGGAAAACTATTAAATTCTCAATGTAGCAAAAACGGATGGGAGAAATTGGTTCGTGAAAAACAAGTGCAATCTTCGCATTAAGAGTTTTAATAAGTTTTTTTATTTTTTGTTTATTTGATACAAATGATTATTCCCTTTAGTTAATATTTTCCTTAATAATATAATAATAATTATAATAATTTTTTTTACTGCAGTAGCTTTCCCAACTTTTTGCAATTTCTCTATAGAAGCTTCGCGACCCCCCAGGGGGTCGCGACCCACACGTTAAAAACACTGACCTATTGAATTGCCAAAAGCTATCAGTCATAGTTATACATTAATAAAAACTTTTCTGTTTTTGCAAGTAATTT
This sequence comes from Agelastica alni, assembly GCA_950111635.1. Lineage (NCBI taxonomy): Eukaryota > Metazoa > Arthropoda > Insecta > Coleoptera > Chrysomelidae > Agelastica > Agelastica alni. The sequence continues at coordinate 24,322,214 of OX467716.1, forward strand.
TATTCCAGTTGAACTTCCTAATTAGATTAATTCAATAAGTGTACACAACCAGTTTGAAGAGCTTTTATAACAGTGACATTAATTTTCTCATCAGTAATTTTATTCCTATGTTAAGAATTAATTTCTATTTTGATTAACTCTAAAAGCGTGTTTTTTAGTTTTTTTAAACAATAATATATTTTTAATTTAGGCGCAACATCAAGTTTAAAAAAAATAGTATTATCTTTTTTTTAGTATCATAAAAAGTATCTCTAAAGTTCCCAAAATAGAAGAGTGTTTTAAAGCTATGTTAGCAATTAATATAATTTTTTGTACAACATTAAATAATAATATTTTAGCATGACCGTATTTTACGCTCTTAACAATATAAAATTAACGCTAATGAACTTATAATATCTTAACATAATCACAATAATTGTGTTTAAAATTGTACTTATTCGAAACATCCGGAATGCATTAACAAGTTTATATGTGACATTAACAATAGGTTTGTTACAGCTAACACCAATCATTATTTATATTTCAGATTGAATACAATGAATAGAAATATTATAATAAAAAACAACACATTAAATAAATACGCAATAAAAATTATGTACAGTAATATATAAAAATCATTAAAATTGTTGGTTTTTTAGAAAAATGCATTTGAATAGTGGAAAGAATGACAAAATATCAAATATTTTGTTGTTATAATTATTAAAATTATTATAAAAAACTATTTTAAAAAACATACAACAAATTATAATTGTCATTAACAATATTCTGTTTATGTCAACTGTATCCTTTCAAACTTTTTCTCATCATTTCAATTTTTTATAACAATTGTAGTTTTTTTTTAATTATTATGATCAATAATCTTTTGTTGGTAGCAATATTGTTGGTAGCAATATTCAATATTGTCATTAAATTTTTTATACAATTATTGCTACCATGCAATAATCAGTTTTTAATCAGTTTTTTCAGTTTTTTTATTTTCCATAAAAACACCCTAACCGATTTTGCTGAAAATCTAATCAGTTCTAAGTTGCGTAATTATGCGTCTAAGGTAATTGGTCCCACGTCGATATCACTTTTTGTTTTTGAGATAATCGAGACGAAAAATAATTGCGAACGCACATACTAACAAAATCGGACCCATTACTTTAACTTCCCACTAGGAAGCAAAACATCTTAAACTAGCTAATACATTTAAGTAAAACTGAAGGAATATGAATTGGATTTTTCACCATCATGGTCCACTTTTATGTTTAAAATAACATCCTAAATTTACAAAAGACAGAACTGGTTCACAAAAAACACTTCCAAATGCTTTTTTAAAATATGTCTAAACATACATACATAATATATAGTCACGACAGAGATCACTTCCTTCCACTTGCTACGGTTCTTACACACATCTTTCGCTTCCTCTCTTTTTACCAGTGCTCTCATACATGCTCGTCGGTTGTTGGTACTCTTAACCTGGCTTTTCTTCAAAACAATGTTGATCTGATCAAAATATGTTAGCCGATGTCGACCTCTACCGACTTGTTCATTCACACTCGCCTAATAAATTTGTTTCGTCAATCTTCATTGACGTGCTTTTTTTGACACTTTATGGCTGCTCATAAAGCTATGCAGTGCCCCATTCATTTGTCTTCCTGCCAACACCCTTCGCTCAATGTTATTGTCATACTTTTTATCTCTCGTAAACTTTGAACCCAAGTACACAAATTCATTTACTTGTTTCACTCTTTCTCCCTCAATCGAAACTCCACAGTTTGTCATGCTTTCTTCTCTTTCAAAAACCATTACTTTCGTTTTGCTTACATTTATTTTCATCCCTTTGATATTCAGGGGTATGTCTAAATAGTCACCCAATTTATTGTTTATTGTTAGAGAAATGTTTTTTTACTCGTAATTATAAAATAATATGGTTTTATCTTTTTTTGTTGATTGAAAAAATAATCTGTTGCTGGTTAAAATGTTTGCCAAAATAATAAGTAATGGATTTTCTTGAAAATGTATCTGTATCTGGAAGAGTTTTATTTTAAAATAGAATAATGAAAAAGCGTTACTGTCTTAAATAGTTTTTAGGCTTTGGAAAGTTTAAATTATTCTTAAAGGCATACGTAAATAATAACAAGTCATACCATGTATACAATGAGGCTTATAAGTAGGTATACAGTTACATATATTTATATTTAAATAAATCAGATAAGTTTAACAGCTAATCAGCTAATCAATTTTAAAGTTTTTTGAATAATAATTGTCAAATACTTTAAACATTTCACCCTAGAAACAAAAGAAAGGGCGCAATCAATTATGTATACCTACTTTTGGGCCACTTTGTGGCATGACCACTTTCTTGGCATGACCATGTTACTATCATCGTAAAGTCAGCAAGCCAGAAGCTGGGTTTTTTGTGGAAAGCTAGAAATATTTTTACTTCTGCTCAACTGTTGACGACGTACAAGGCTCAAATCCCACCTCTACCGAAGTATTGCTTGCACATTTGTGGTTCAGAGCCAAAGCATTCGTTTTGTCTTCTAGATTTTATTTAGAAAAAAGCCATTCGGTTGATAAACAGCTCAACTCTCACAGATAACTTTTACCCACTAAAACATAGAAGGAGAGTAGCAGACCAGACATTACTTTACAGATATTTCCATGGCAGATACTCCAGAGAAATAAAAGCTCTTATACCACCACTGGCCACATTCGGCCGAAGAACTCGGCACGCTGATCAGTCTCCCCCATTTACTCTTAAGATTGACACTACAAGGACCAATCTCCATCAAGAATCATTGTTTTACAGGAATGCTACGGAATGGAATAAGCTTCCAAAATCAGTTTTTCCAGAGAACTATGACCTGCAACTTTTTAAAAAACGGGTCCACAATCATCTTTTTTTTATAATCACTCCCCCTTCTAATAGTCGCAGTGTGGGCCGTCCGCGGCCCACACGATAGGTCTACACCCTTTTGCGAATATTTAAAAAAAAAAAAACTTAGTACATGTGTACCAGGCTCCATGTTTTCTGATTGACTGGTCTATAGACAAATATTACATAATAATTATTGCTAAAAAATTCTAAAGCAAACCATACTATATGCACAATATTCTCAACAAATTCAATTTCGAACAAAAGCGTTTTTTCAATGTGACAATAGATGATGGACAATGCGTTATTGTCAATTGCACAAAGAGATTTAAATCAGTGTTTACACAGCGTTAAACGCATGCAGTGTCCTTTCAATCAATTTGTATCCCAGCGCAGTGTATTTTCACGATGCCTCAAAGTGAACACGTCAAAAGGCCCATGAACGCGTTCATGGTGTGGTCCAGGATGCGCAGGAAGAGAATTTCGCAGGTAAGTTATTTATTTACTTACTTTGTTCTTAAGATTATTTAATTTTTTTTATTCCATTTCTTTTAATAAAATTTATTGCAAAAAATGCGGTTTGAAATTGAAAATTTTGCGCGCGAAAAAGAACCTACAGATCTGATTACGTCACTCCTATTTATCAAATAATTGTATGTATTGTATGTCGCTGGATTTTATTGTTTTCAAATTTTAAGATATCTTTTTACGTTCACATCCATCACATATATATTCAACCCGAAATCTACATCAACACCTAATCCCATTCTTTTTAAAATCAATAAGTCTTAGCCCCCAAAATCTATAATTTTTTACCAGTTGAAATAAGGTCATGTGGCAACACAGGACTATTTAAATCAAAATAAAATATCAGAGGTCTTGGTGCGACCCGAGAGGTCTACACGACTAAATTCCCAGTGGAAAAAAAATACCATATTTTTTGTTGTTATAATTATTATTATTAAAATTATTATAAAAAACGATTTTAAATTTTTTATAACAAACTATAATTGTCACTAACAATATTCTGTTTATGTCAACCGTATTCTTTCAAACTTTTTCTTATCATTTCATAAACGGGAGCTATTTTCAATTCTTTATAACAGTTTATAACACTCATCTTTTGCTTCCTCTACTTTTATCAGTGCACTCATACATGCTCGTCGGTTGTTGGTACTCTTGACCTGGCCTTTCTTTAAAACAATGTTGATCTGATCGAGATATGTTCTCCGAGGTCGACCTCTACCGTCCATTCACACTCGCCTTATTAATTTGTTTATCTTCCTTCATCCATCATTTCTACGTGTCCAAACCATCCTAGCATTTCTTTATCTATCTTTGTAACCACATCTTCTATTACCCCTCAGTGTTCTCTTATCTCACTATTCGCTACATTCGATGCTGTGAATACCACTTTGATTTGAAGAACGACTTCGAAAATTGGATGAAGTTTAAAATTTTTTAAAGAAAAATTTTTTTTTGAGAAAGGTATGGTACTTTACATTTTTGAATGCCAAAATAGGATGATGCCAATAAAACCTAGATCAGCATTAATGAAAAAAAAACATGAATTCTGGAGAGCATTGAAAATACACCAGACACCACTTTAAAGTATTCACACTATTCACAGAAACAATCGAAAAAAGTTCAAGTGGAAATGAAAATACCCCAAAAGACTGTAGCTTTATCACCCAAGCTAGTCGATGTGAGGAAAAGTAAAAAATCAATAACTGAAATAAATTGCTATATGTATAAGCTGCTGAATAAAAACAAAGTTTAACTGTGATTTATACATACTGGTAATAGTTTAGTCCCTTTCACTTCTTTACTTAAAAACTCTGCATTCTCGACCAAAAAGATTACAAACATGTCGACGCTAACTTTTGGTAGATTCCTGGTGGCTTATTTTATGAACCCAACTTCCATTTATATTCCAAATATGCAATTAATGTTCGCAACAAAGTAATGTTTATCTTTATAACTATAACCTCAAATAAGTTGTCATAACAGGAGTGACGTCACTGGACGCTGATTGGTGGATTGAAATAGGTTCGGTTTCAAGTTCTTTTTAATTCGTAGTCATTGTTAAAAATCTATATTAATAAAAAAAAATTGGCAATGGTCCCTAATTTACATTTTTTAACATATTATACACAAAATATCCATAAATAATAAATTTACATCTTTCCTATAGTTTTTCAATACCAACATTAAATTTTTGTAGGATAATCCCAGACTTCACAACTCTGAAATATCAAAGCTTCTTGGTGTGGAGTGGAAGCTTTTGACAGAGACTGAAAAAAGACCGTTCATAGACGAAGCAAAAAGAATCAGGACTCAACACATGCTTGAACATCCGGACTACAAATATAGACCTAGAAGAAAACCCAAGGAAATAATAAAAAATTACAATCCCACCTATTCAGATCCGCAGGCTAGTTCAAATAAAACTATTTACGGACATAATGGTAAATTTTTACTGTTTAATAATTAAGAAAAATAAATTATCAAAGCTTATAGCACAGTTACTAAAAATTATATTTGTTTAACTGTGTTTAAGGCGTTAAGGTAGTTGTCGTGGTGTGGGCATAGCGTCAAAAAATTCTAAATTTTGGTATACTTCTTGGGGACATAATAATACAATCACCCTTAAAAAGTTAATTGACCTCCTCTAACCCGAAAAAAACTCAACTAAAAATTGAAAAGTTATCATGGAGAGTATACGCTCGCTATAGTTCTGTACCAGCTGATTAGTTTAAGAAAAAAAAACTAACTGCCAGAAACTTACGAAAAACCAATAGTCTTTTTATGTTTTTGTTCCAAGTTTCAAAATAAATAAAAAAATTATTGACCAACTAGTTATTAATAAATAACCGCGTAATGTTCAACTTATAAAAATTCTATTCATAAAAAAGTATACATACTAGCAACCAAGTGTACATACTTGGCAACGCTGTACGCAAATATAGATAGATGAAATAGATGGAATAGATGGAAAGAATACCATTCCAAAGAACTTAAAGAGAACAGAGAACAATATTTAACTACTTCTCCAAAAGTTTACCAAGTCCAGGGTCAATACATTCATTTAAATGAAAATATGATACAGAAAGCCGTAACCTCCATGAAGAATAAAAAAGCTAGTGGACCAGAGAACATACCTGCAGAGCTATTGAAAAATGGAACACGGACGTTCATTCTATTTCTCAAAGAACTCTTTACACGATATTTAAATGGGGAACCAATTCCGTTAAGCTGGAGAGAAGCCTGGATAACACCAATCCACAAAAAAGGCAGAAAAGGCAGAAAAGGCACTGTTCTAACTACAGATGTATCTCGGTAACAAGCACCCTAAGCCGACTATATGGGAGAATCTTAAAAAACTTACTAGAACAAGAATACGAAGCAAACGAAATCGAACAACAAGCAGGGTTTCGAGCCGGCCGCTCATGCATGGACCATATTTTTAGCATTGTTCAAATGAGTGAGAAAAGAGTGGCAACTAATAGGGAAGTCCATTTACTTTTTGTAGACCTTACAAAAGCGTACGATACTGTCCCGATAACAAAACTGTGGCAAGTCTTAGAGAAATCAACGATCAATAACACTGTAATAATAGCTATTAAACAGTTATATCAGCAATTAACATCCAAAATTAAGTTAGGAAATAATCTATCTGAAAGTTTCACCGTCACTAAGGGTCTAAGACAAGGTTGTAGTTTATCCCCCACAATATTTAAAATATATTTAAACGAAGTGTTAAAGAAGTGGAGACGAGCGTGCCATGGAATGGGGATACAGTTAAATGATGACACTACTCTGTATAATCTGCCTTTCGCGGATGATCAGGTCGTCGCGGCCCAAGATAAAGAAGACCTGGAGTTTATGGGAAAACGACTTCTTAGAGAATACGAAGAATGGGGATTAACGGTTTATATGAGCAAGACGAAATATTTGTGTATTGGGGCAGAAACAACAGATCTGGATCTGGACAATGTAAAAATAGGAATATGTAAGGAATACACCTATTTGGGTACAAAAATCACATGTAAAGGTCGTACTGAGGAGAAAATAGAACAACGGATATTAAAAGGAAAGAAAGTTATAGGATGTCTAAACTCGCTGTTGTGGGCAAAAAATATATCTAGGGAAAAAAAACATATGATATATAATACTATCTTTCAAAGTACTGTTCTATATGGCTGTGAAACGTGGCAACTTAATAAAACATTAGAACGCCGATTGCTAGTCCTGGAGATGGATTTCTGGCGAAGATCTGCTGGCATATCACGTCTCGATAGGGTTACAAATGACCGAATTCGACAAATTGTAAAGACCGACACAACTATAATAGATGAAATCCAAAGAAGACAACTTATATGGTACGGCCATGTTGAACGTATGACAGATGAAAGGCTACCCAAACTAGTGCTTAAATGGACCCCAACAGAACGAAGGAAAAGGGGTAGACCAAAACCAACATGGATAGGGGGCATTCAGAAAGCGATGTCCGAAAGAAATCTAGCCCCAGGAGATTGGACTGACCGAAGACGCTGGCAACTGGGAACCGGAAGGCGAAAGACGCTATAAACCGGATTAATAATAATAATTGACCAACTAGTTATTAATAAATAACCACGTAATGTTCAACTTATAAAAATTCTATTCATAAAAAAGTATACATACTAGCAATCAAGTGTACATACTTGGCAACGCTGTACGCAAATATAGATATTACTTGCTCGGTAAATTCGAAATTATATTTAGTAGAACATATATATTTATTATGGGTAAAATTATTTAAATTTTGAGTGATTCAAAAAATAATATTAGAACAATCTTTTTTATCAAATATAAAGTAAACACAGCGTAAATTTTACAGAATTATCTGAAATTTAAGCTTATAACTTATAAATATTAACAGTAAACAATATAAATTTTACGTGACTAATAAATATTTTCTTCCATCACATAAAAAATAATATTAATATAATCTTTATATTAAATATAAACTAAACACAACATAAAATAAAATGAAAACTTCCACTGTAAATTCACGTATCGATCTATACTGTACATTAATTCTAGAGGGGCATAAGCGATGTTGCCAGGTTAGAACTTTTAAAAGTATGTTGAAGTATTAGTGCATGCATACATACGTCTGCTTGGTGGACTACAAAAAGGCCTTTGACCGCAATCAACACGATAAGCTTATACAGATCTTGCAAGACATGGGATTGAACTTGAACAGTCACGACATAACGATAATTCGCAATACATATTGGAACCATCGGAAGTGCATTCGAACAACAAATGGCAATACATCTTACATAAATATCGAGATAGGAGTTCGCCAGGAATGCCTGTGGTCCCCCCTACTGTTTAATGTATATGCGGAATATATAATCAAACAATCATTAGAGATCGACCGGAGAAAACAAAAATAAATGGAATCGTGATCAATAACATAAGATACGCAGACGACACTGTAGTTATTGGAGAATCCAAAGAACAACTGCAGGCACTGATAAGAACGCTAACGAACGAAAGCTTGAAAATGGAGGTGAACGCGTCAAAAACTAAAACCGTGGTTTTTAATCGTGATACACAAGAACAACATATAAATATCGTTATCAACGGCGTCACACACCAAAATGTCCATAGTTACTTATTCCTGGGCAGAGAAAAAAACCACCAAGTTAACCAAGCGAAAGAGATTAAAAAAAGGATAGAAATAGCTAGAGCGGGTTTCCTAAAAATGCGAAACACACTATGTAATCCAGGACTATTGCTAGAGGTTAGGCTAAGAACAGTAAAGAGTTATATATGGTCCCTCCTATTATACAGTTGCAAGGCATGGACGATGAAGCAGAAAGAACTCCGGAAACTGAACGCCTTTGAAATGAGGATATATAGACAAATGCTCCGCATAGCCTGGACTACCAGAACAACAAATGCAGAAGTTCTAACTGAAATGAATACCCGCCTTCAGTAAACGAAAACAATAAAGGCAAGAAAAACAGCCAATTACAGCTGATACTGGAGGGAACAATAGAAAGTAAACGAGGTATGGGAAGGAAAAAAAATTCCTGGCTCAAAAACATAAGAGATTGGACAAACTTGAATGGTAACGCCCTAATCCATCAAGCTCAGAACATAGAAGAATTTGCCACGGTGGTCGCTAACTTCAATAGAGACGGAAAACTGTATGGATAACGCGTCTCCACAGGTCAGTCTTGCATAAAAATTATGACTCACTTCGCTACAAGCTTGTATACTTTTACCGCTCGTATAATTTAAGATTTTCTGACAATATTGCACCACGACAACCCCGTTAAAAGAAAAAAATGTATTTCATTATTTTTCAACGAGATCAGTTTGGTGAATGATATTTTGTTAAACAAAGTATTTGTTGTATGTTACTTTTTAGAAAATCTATGCTCGTTTTCCCACCACACTTCCGAATCAAAACTAAATTTCACCCACCAACCGTATACTTTGTCTCTTGCATTACCACCACCACCGGAAAGAATATCATTCACATACCAGGATGCCATGAAACCGCCAGAAAGGTTGCAAATACCAGAGGATTTTATACCTTACGAAATCAACAATAATCACCAAAAGGACTTCATGTCGAGTCTTCCATCATTACCACCATACACATCGTTACAAGGAAGCATTCATCATAATTCTTTGTTAAGAGCTGCTTCTATATATGCATACCACGATTTGACTAGTAACTCGTTACCATTGTATTTTCCACATATTTAAGCCTCGTCAATGAATAAATTGTTATTATTATTTTTTAGAAATAAACAACAATAAGAAAAAGTGTATTTTGGAAATTTTTGCCCGGTAAAGTTTTTCAGTTTAACACACGTGTATATTTTAGTCAAAACACTAAATTAACCAAAAATGCTTTAGAGACCATCGCAAATATGGGTGTCCTAAAATCGAAAATGTCCACAGAAAAACACAGAATGACCAAAGTAAAAGACCAACGGGGTAAGTTAATATTAGACAACAAGGGTATTGTTGATCATATCCAGGAATTTTACACTCATTTCCATACTTCCACCGCAACTAATCCAAAAGCTTCAAACACAGCAACAGCAGCACCAAATATTATCTACAACGTTGGGTCGGAAGACAGCCCTGATATAACGAAGCAAGAGATACGTACCACACTAAAACAAATGAAAAACAGAAAGAGTCCAGGGGAGGACAGAATCACCTGCGAATTGCTGAAAATGGGTGGAATCATTGTGGAGGAGCCACTGCAGGTACTTCTCAACAAATACCTAAGTGAGGGAAGATTTCCAGACGCTTGGCATAACGCAGAACTGTAGCTTCACTTTTCAAAAAAGTGATAACACCGACAGAGAACTACCGATCAATCAGTCTTTTGTCACACTTATACAAACTTCTTACCAAGATAATCACCAACAGACTCATTAACAAGCTAGACGCCTACCAACCAGTAGAACAGGCGGGGTTTCGAAAAGGGTACAGCACCGTCGACCACCTCCAGGCAGTAAGAACATTAATAGAGAAAATAACATAATATAACATACCTCTACACTTAGCATTCGTGGATTTTCGCAAGGCATTCGACTCCATTGAGATATGGGATTTCCTGCAGGCCATGGACGATGCTAGAATGGATTCCCGATATACATAGCTCCCAAAATACATATATGAAAATGCCACCTTTTATGTCAGAATAAATTAAAACCTGACAACAGATAAAATAAGAATTAGGAAAGGCGTACGCCAGAGAGACAGTATAAAGCAGCGACATCCATGAACTCAAAGATATGTTAAGCCGACTAAATGAAGCGTCGAGGAAAGACGGCCTAAGAATGAGCCTCTCTAAAACCAAGATAATAAGAGATGCGAAAGATATTGTAACAATAGACGGTACGACTTTAGAAAAAGTCGATTAATATGTCTACTTGTGGCATAATATTAAAATCGGCAAAAAAAAACCAAATAAAACGTAGAAAAAGATTTGCATGGCCAGCTTTTGGAAAATTGAGCTATATATTAAAAAACCAAAAAGTTACCAACAAACTTAAAGCGGACAGTCTTCGATGCATGAATACTGCAGGTAGCAATATACGGTTTGGAAACAATGGCAGTACTTTCACGATAAAATTTACCGTTTTCGAGAAAAATGAAATTAACTTTAATTTTGTACGTTTGACCTCAAATACATTTTTTTGCAGTAGTAGGATCGAAAGGGATTTTTGACCTTTTATTTATAATGATGTATTTAACGTCTCTGGCAATTTTCAGCTCTATGCGAATTTTCGCTAAATTATAACATATTTTTGTCTATTTTGACTGGAGTATCAGTACTACTGAGGTTGAGCGGCCTGTAGTTTTATCTTCTTTATGGTCAGCATCGCTCAAAGTTTTTAGTTTATCTTGTACACCTGATTTGTATCTTACACCGAGCCTTTCTTTTTACTTTCATTCTTTTCACTAAGACCTCAACTGCTTCTTTATATGGAAAAGGGATATACCATTTCTTTCTTCCTATATATATATATATATATATATATATATATATATATATATATATATATATATAAATAAATATATAAATTCGGGTTAAAACGTTCTTCGACGTCTTCCGATCTCCAGTCTCCATTGATCCCTATCCATCCATAAATCCTGTTCTAGGCCTTTCTCTCGGACTTGATTATCGATGCCCTCTCTCCAGCTTTTTGTGGGTCGCCCTCTTTTTCTTCTTCCTTGAAGTGTCCAGTTTAAGATTTGCTTAGGTAATCTGTCCTCATTCATCCTCTGAACGTGTCCATACCATTTGAGGTGTGCAACTTGAATGTCCTCTACTATTGTATGTTCGACCTCCATAATTTCTTGAATCCTTTCATTTCTGATTCTTTCCAATCTTGACTTTCCCGCAGCGCGTCTCCAGAAGTCCATTTCGGTTACCCTTAACGCATTTTCCGAGCGCTGTTTTAGTTGCCATACCTCACTGCCGTATATGTGGTTATGCTTTTAATAATACTGTTGTAGATCCGATGTTTGTTGGCCTTCGATATATTTTTGTCCCACAGTACACTATTCAACAGGCTGATGGCTCTGCGTCACTGGGTTATTCGGTCTCTTATCGCTTCATCAGTATTGCCGTGTACTGTAATATACATTCCCAGATACTTATATTTGCTGGTATACTTTATTCTTTGCTGTGTGTCTTCAAGGACTAGGTCTTCCTTTAATGTATTATTTATTAAGAAAATTGTTGACAATGTTTTAATTTTTAATCTATCTTAAGATGTGGCAATCTATAACCTACTAATCCTATACTATACAGAATGACCACAACATGAAGATGCTCTGCTTTCAGCTTTAACACCTTCATGAGTGCTAGAGGGACTTTGTTAATTGTAAATCACTAAAGAAAGTCCTTATTTGCTCGATACACGTGAATGGCCATTGAAAAATAGATTTTCTTAATAATCAATCAACACCACAAACTCGTTTCCAAATAACATATTATTCCGGTTACTTATTTTACATTAATATCGTGATTATGCAGATCGGTTAAAAAAACTCGCCCCCAATATCAATTAGACGATGTTAATAGAATTTAAGGCCTCGCCCTCATCGCCGAACTCAACATAATATAAATTCAACCTTAATATGCAGCAGGAACAACAGAGAGACTCCAGGGATTTCTTATCACGCCCTGGCAGATACGTGACGCGTACGGCGTCACATTTAAAGACTGATAAGCTATCACCATACCGGTTGTTTTTTTGGCATGTTTTTATCATTTGGAGCGGTTTTGTTATTTTGTTTTTAAACTGCCTATTAATTAAAGTAATAAGTTTCAAAGTATTAGTTTTAATATAGTGATTCATGGTCATAATTGGGCACTTCGAGATAAAAAAATTGAAAATTAATTTGGTCCGATATCATTGTCTTCTAGTCCTTTCTAAAAGTGATAAAATTTCCCAGTTTCACAAAGTAATGAAAAGCCGAAAAGTCGTTATATTTTATTATGACATCCAATTGTTAGTTAAACAAACAAGCCATTAAATCGAGCATATTTACTGACTTAATAGCTCTTGATAAAATTGATAAATTTATTATCGGACTTTTATAGCTTACGATGCCCATTATTTTTGGAATTAAAAACAGAAACCATTCTCGTGGCGTCGAATACTTTTTCGATTGAATTTATCTCTTAATTTTGCACAAAACTACGATTGTGGATTCTTGTTTACAGTTTCAGTTAGTTGCAGAATATTGTATGTTTTGCCAAAAACTTGTAATTTTAATTAAAAATTCTGTCACGTGCCTATTTTTTCTATAGTTTCGTATTCATGGTTGCATACAGTACTCTAGGGATAAGATTCGATAGTTGGTTTGCAGTTACTGGATATTCACACGGACATGGCACATATTTGAGAAGATTGTGGGTTGACGTTTATTCCGCGCCATTTTTCTTGATTTCCGATATAGGAGCGGGAGTCGTGTTTTGAGAGTCTTGGAGGCCAGGGTTCGGTAAAAGTTGTTGGGGACGGTGTGTTATTAGCACGTGTGCAGAACCTCTATGGGATTTCTTTCATATCTGGCTGTATTTGGGCCATCTTAATTGGATTTTGAAGAAAAACCATTTGATTTTCAACTTGACCATTTTGTCTTCCCATTGTTGTGGATATTGTTGGAGTTGGTGTCAAGTTGAATAGCCGTTATCGGGATTTGTTTGAGGGAAGCCATTGTTCACTAACTAGTGCCACCCCCATAATCTAACCAGCCCCCGGAGTAGTTCAGGAGTAGGCCACAGGAGTACATGTGAATTCGCATACCCAAAGGTTATCAGTGATTTATTTTTAAATATATAACGCTGTGTCTCATTCGGCACCACGAGTAAGTCTTGCTTCAGTTTATAAATATAGTGCTTTGTGAATTCGTATACCCAAAGGTTATAAGTGATTTATTTTTAAATATATAACGCAGTGACTCATGCTGACACCACTATTATGTTCTGTTTAGTTTATTAGTATAGTACATTGTTGGAAACTATTTGTAACATTAGATAATATGCCAAAACTAAACTTGGATTAAAGTAACCTTTTCAATAATTCTTTATGTCCAAGTAAAAACATATTTTCTGTCTAATTATTTGTAAATATCCCACAATCTTGATATTTTAAAGGACAACCATTGTAAAGATATTTTTAAATGAACTCGATTGTCTTGGCAGTGAAAATCTTTATGTAAACAGTTAACTAGTGAATGTTCTTTGCCTTCATGTAAATGTTTGAATTAGTGTTATTAATGAGTTAACTGATATATATGTTTTACCTTTTGTTCTTTGCCTTTATGTAAATGTTTGAATTAGTGTTATTAATGAGTTAACTGATATATACGTTTACCTTTTGTTCTTTGCCTTTATGTAAATTTTTGAATTAGTGTTATTAATGAGTTAATTTATATATGTCTTACCTTTTGTTGTAACTTGGTAAAGTCTGTTACTCTTACTTCTGTTTTGGTTATTTTATAAAGTTGTAAATTTTACATTTTTGGTTTGTTTTAGCAAGGAAATTTTACCATAGCTGTTAACTTTGACTATATTTGTTATGATGTTGCTATTGAACTGTGTACCTTAATTATCTATTGCGTGAGTAAAGTATCCAACATATTTTTGCTATAATTTTATTTATTTGGTTCACCATAATCATAGTTGTTTATCTTGTGTCTCTGCTAGTGCCTATAAGATCTAGGGGTTTCCGGCTTATACCGTTTAAGTCGGTGGCGCAGCTCACTTTATATATATATATTTTTTCTTCTACCCTCTACGGCTGAGCTTGGGCATAATTTGCCAGTAGAGAAACCGCTAGCAGAGTACTCGTTAGAGAACGAAAAAGACGTGGCAATTCCCATATTCAAATTTAAAAAAAAAAGTATAATAGAGATTAAAGTAATAAATAAATACAATTAATGAAACGAATGTTGCCGTACCAGTTTTAAATATCGTTTATTTATCTTTGAAAAAACATTATTCATTGGGCAAGACGCAAATATTTACCAATAAGAGATGCAAAAATTTAACTGATTAAACGCCGGCGCCGATGGAAAATCTGAAATGGTACATATAAAAAATAGACCCACCTCGGTTTAGCCGGAGTTTTTTTTTCTTCTTTCTTCTTACACTGATGAACTTACTGTCTCTTCTTAAACTTGAAAACATCGATCTATGGTCCCCCATTTCTTCTTCTTCACGCGCCATGTTCTCCTAGGACGTCGGCGATCATTATTATGATTTTTATTTTATTGGCAGCGGCACGAAACAGGCTTTTAGAATTAACACCATACCACTCTCTCAGGTTTTTCAGCCAGGAGATGCATCTTCTTCCTTGGATTTTGCCTTGGATGATATTTTTTAAGATACGGTACTTTTTCCCTCTTATAACTTGTCCAAAATATTCCAACGTGCGTTTCTTAATGGTAAACATGACTTCTAGTTGCTTCTGGGGACGGGCAAGCACCTCTGTGTTTCGGACTCTGTCTACCCATTATTCCACCCTTTATTCCATAATACAGAATTGGAAATACGTAGCACCATGGTAAGCGAATTCGTAAGGGTATTGACAAGTCTCGATATGTAAGAAACTTATTCATGTTGCTAAATGCTGCCCTAGCCTGATCAATGCGGGACCTTATTTTCTGCGTGCTTTCCCACTTACTGTTTAATAAGCATCCCATATATCTGAAACTGAACACTTGCTGAATCTGTTGGTTGCCTGTACTCAGGTTTGCTGGAAGCTCACCATTTTTGCTAATACTCATAGGTTTGGTCATGCTCATTTTTAATTTGAGCCCTCTTTCTTCGCTTTTAGCCACAACCCTATGCAGTAACGCCTGCAAGTCATCAGCACTTCCTGCCAGTAGAACTGTGTCGACCGCATAACGCAAGTTTGATTACTACTCCGTTGAAAACAATTTCTTCCCATGCGTCGGCGAAAATTTGATCAGAGTATATGTTAAAGAGTAATGGAGAAAGGACACACACTTGCCTAACACCTTGCTGAATAGAAAGTACTCGGTAGACATGTCCTCAACTTTGACAGCAGCGATTTGGTTGTAATACAGATTTTTTATAATGTGGACGTCTCTGCCATCTAAGTTTATATTCTAAAGGATGTTGATAAGTTTCTCGTGGTCGACACAGTCGAACGCTTTCTGGTAATCGAGAAAACATGCGTATACATCGGTGGACATGTCGCGGCATGTCTGTTTTAAGACCTGTATGCCGAATAGTGCTTTTCTCGTTCCAAGCCCGTTACGAAATCCAAATTGAATGTTAGAGAGGTGTTCCTCGCATTTACGGTATAATCGACCATGTATTATTTTGAGGAATCTTTTTAGCGTATGGCTCATTATGTTAATCGTGCGGTAGTCTCCGCATGTTTTTGGCCATGTCTTCTTAGGTAGTGTGACAAAGACAGACTCCAACTAATCACTTGGTATTTTACCAAAAACATAAATGGCGTTGAAGAGGCTGACCAATTTATCTTAAGATTGGTCGTTGAAAAGCTTGAGTACTTCCGAATAGACGTCGTCTGGTCCAGCGAACTTTCCAGATTTAGCTGCTTCCGCGTGTGTTATTTCGGGGGCCCCGTTTAAATACCTGTAAATCAATCTTTTCGAAAATCGACACTATTCTAAATTAAGGTCCAATAATTTCTAGAATCATCCAGTGTCTTCTAAGTTTAACTAGCGGCTCATAAAGTATTCACCGCAATTGTGGTCGATACGCTGTAGCCTAACCTAACCTAACCTAACCTAACCTACTCCACAGTTCTACAACAAATAATTAAAATCCTAAACTTTATTAGTAAGATAAATATTGTAAGGAAACAATAAATTGTCAATTTTTTTTGTCTTCAAGTTGTTTACGTAAAAAAACAATCCCAAATGTTCTTTTGGGATTCAGAATCATTTGATTATAGTTCTTGCTTCATCGAGCTAGATAACAATTCTTCTCTCCAAAATGAGCTTTTGGTACTATTTTTTTGTGAAATTTTTTGCATAATTTGCATCGTATCATTATTAACATTATTTAAAAAATTCATTACTCATTTGAACGGTTTAGTATTTCCATAATTTTTCATAGATTGAACGTTATTGTGCGTGGTGATTGTTTGATTTATTTGTAAACTAATAATATTTATCTGAAAATTTATGTACTTTTTTGTTATTATCTGGAATATAGTTTGAGTCGATTTTTCTTAGATATTTGTAATGAAATAAAATTTAAATTTTATAAACCAAAATTAATTTTCCATTTAAATTTTTTTTTACAATTTTATTAATTTCATTAAAAAAGGAAGATTTTATTTTTTTTAATACTCCCTTCTCTTTTTTGGATTATTTTAGGGGAAGGGAAAGTTCAAAGGGGCTTTCGTAAAGTGTGCGATTAAATCCTGGTGCCTCAATTAAATTTTTTTTGTTTGAGATTGTCCGGAAGCTTTGCAGGTTATCGTCAAAATAAGGTAACCCATAATTCATGCAGTAAAATAGAGAATTTTGCCCATTACATTCTGTTGCAAATGATTTTGTTCTGACTACGGTCCTGACCATATTTAATATATATTTTTAGTACAATTAAAAAAAAATTTACAGTGGTTTTTAATCAATAAAATTATTTTGTAATAAATAAAAATAAAATATCTTTACCTGTTTTGGCTATTTTCACAATTTGTTCGTAAAGAAAATAAGACGTATCATAATTAAATGCCATTTATCCTCAAGTATCTCGCTCAGAACGGATATAATTCAATCTTGCTCCATTCAATTTTTTTCTCACACCGACTAATTGCATTGAAAAATAAAAGCATAATAAGTAATGAACGGCTTTAATAATTAGCAGCGTAAGGATAAAAACCGGGATAAGGATAAAAAACCCCAGGAACAACTGACTTGGGCTGTTAGGAGAATGCAAATGTGAAAATAATAGAATAAAAACGATTTAATTAAAAAAAGGCTTATTTACACCATCTTGATAAGTGAGAAAAAGTCAAATCCAGATTTTAACTCGCAAAAGGATTTAAAAATATTCCTGGCGAATGTTTTGTTGCATTGTTTTCTTATTTGAAGTTTTTCTTTCGTTCAGAAATTCTCACAAAGCAGAAGTCTCTTAAAAAATTATTTTATTTAAATAAGAATGCTGCATTGTGTTACCGACTTTTAAAAAAATCCAAACACCCAGTAAGAGTTGACCAATTTAAACTTATAAAATAATAACATTATTAGACTGTAAAATTACATAATAAGTTATTTACTAATGAGTAGTTCCCCCGCGGTTTATTATGCATTCGATAACTTCTAAGGAATGTCATTCCAGGCTTCTATAATTCGTTGACGAAATGCTATTAGCTTATTTCGTCGATTGCCGATCATATCCCATACATGTTTAATTAGTGATAAGTCTGGCGAATTAGTAGGCCATAAAAGTAGTAACCCTTGCTGTTTGATGGCAGAATTCAGTAGGTACGTTTCATCATTTGCATTCAAATTTTTGTCAGTAAAACTATACCGTTTACCACCGTGTATGCCGTTTCATCGCAAATTCTAAATGTCTGCGTTCTTCACGTAGGTAACTGTCTTAGACGGTGGCCATAACTACCCGCCGCACCTCACACGGCACTTGGTATTGTACCATAGCATCCGTGTGCAAAGCAGATGTTATAATAAAGGTAATTACGCATGGCCATAACGCTGCACTGACTTTCGACTCGCACCTAGCCTGGTATCGGAGAAGCATCGTACTCCAAAATCGAACTTAGTATTTTTTAAACCTTGCACATGGTGAAAAAAAAAAAACCATTTTTTTTGTATTTTTTGGTCGACGGCATAGCCTTGTGCGAGGCAGTGTCCATACTATGAAGATGGCTATTAGAGGAGAATCTCGTTATGTTCAGGAAACATCGTGGAAGCCATGAGAAAAAGGTAGGAATTGGTATTCCTTTTGAACTTTTAAAGACTGTATGTCCCGGGAAAAACTTCCGCTGGCACTGAGTTCCAAGGCTTGGCAGTTCGTTGAAAGAAAGAGCCCTAAAAGACAAATGTTTGTCTTCAAGGTAACCGTAAAAGGGGGCGATGATTGAACCAGTCGGGCCAATCTCGAAGAAACTACCAATGATGGAACGATCGAGAATATTTCTGAAGAGCATCGGCCACAAAGTATCTGTAAAAGAGAGACAGATCGCCAATCTTGCTGCGGTGTTCCAAACAAGAAAGGAAGTTTGTCAAAGAAACATCACCAACAAGACGTTTTTGTGTGTTTAGGAGTTACAAATGGGAGCAGTATTTCTGTGCCTTAGCAGTATTTCTGTGCCTTATAGATCCTAAATAGCTAATGAAAAGAGAAATAGCTCTTTGATCTGCCATTACACCACTTAGGCTGAGCAGCACGATGTGGAGGAGACAGTGGGGGGCATACAAATGGTCTATACGAACAAAGCCCTAAAGTTAGTTGTACCAGTACCGGTTGATGTCAGAGAAACTCTTTATTGTAAAAGGGATTCTTTTTTAAATTAAAAAAGTGTACATTTGTTAAAATTATTTATATATTTTTTCCGAATTATTATCATTTGTTTTTTGAGTCTAAATATAGAAAATTCTGTTGCATTTCGTCTACTCTTTATGGGTGTTTTATTTTAAAATAGTATATTAAAAGGAGTCTGTTTATTTTTTATAAATTTCAAATTCATCTTTAAATAGTTTGTACAAAAAAAACATTTTTTTATAAAATCTCAGAAGTCCAACCTCGTTTAATGACATACTTGGTTGGTGAAAGTTAAAGGGCAATAAATCATCTATTTATTATTTTAATTTCCTTTTTTAGATCATTTGTACAAAAATAATATCGTTAGTCGAACCTCATATAATGACACCCATAAATTGAAAGTTTAAATGCAAAAAAATCAAAGATAAATTTGTATTTTGTTATTCTCTTAGAAGGTTAATCATTGGCTGAAAAAGTTTGCAAATCCTTTCAGTGAGTTTTGCTGAAAATAACCTCATGCCGTGCTGCTTTTGCAGTAGGGATTACAAAGGGGAGTTCAGAGTAAAGGGGGTGTGTGCAGGAGAACCTTTGTTGTGCGCACAAAACAATTATTCTACCGGAAAACGCTTTCCCTTTTTCGATTGGCCAAGTATTTCGCACAATCACGGAATGATGTCTGCTCCTTCGACATGATTCCAATCTTCACGAGTAATGAATTGCTAACCGTAAGCAACAATAACAAAATGTTTATCTCTTTAAAACTAACACACGTTGAGATTTAAAAACAAGTAACAAATGTGGTGATTAGGAAGGTAAATAAAATAAATAATGAATACGATTTAGCTCCATCGATAAATATATTAAAACGCTCTCCAAAACTGTTTTTTTAGTTAACTATTCATTAGTTCATTAGGTACTAAGAGATTAGGAGACATAATCTTAAAGGGTAAAAAAATAAAGAAAACTTTTTTGTAAATAATAGATAAATAGATTTTTATTTATAGGTCACATATTTAATAAATAACAATTAATTATTATATATCGCAAATTGTTTATTTAATCTAAATATTTATACAAATAAGGCAATTTTTGACAATATTAAATTTTTCTAAACTTTCTTATTTTGCCAAGGTATAATACTGTATCAATAAATAATAAAACTAAAATTAAGATATTTGAAAAATTCATAAAAGTTATTATAACAGAAGATTATACATACATATACAGCGTGTTTCAAAAAAAGGTGACCCTGTCTCTAGGATAGGTAGAAAACTAAAAAATAATTGGGGTTTGCTTAGTAAAAAATTTTCGTAACGCCATCCGTATTTAAGATAAAGGGCGTTACAGAAAAAAAACTACTGGAAACATTGTAATGAAATTTTTTACGAATATGTTTTATTAGAAGCTGATACATCCCCTAAATTTGTTTCTATATCTGACTCTCATAGAGGGCGCTAGTTACACGGTTCTTCCCAAGTAGTATTGAACATAACTTTTTTAAGGTTAGATTTATTTATCAAAATTTTAAATAAACTTAATCATCATTCAATTTTACACAAAAAAGGTACTCTTGGTAAAACTCGATGCTGTGTACCGTTTTCGGAATATTTTAAAAATTATGAAATAATAAACAAAATTTTTTTCTTCAACGCCCTTTATCTTGAATACGGATGGCGTTACGAAAATTTTTTATTAAACAAACCCCAATTATTTTTCAGTTTTCTACCTATCCTAGGGACGGGGTCACCTTTTTTTAAAACACCCTGTAGTCATGCGTTTTTCACGTTTTTTTCTTCTTATACTTTCATCAGCGCTTTTATACATGCTTGTCGCTTACTGGCCTTTTTTAATACAATTTTTATCTGATCGGGATAAGTTAGCCCAAGTCGACCTTTACTGAGTTTATCGATTCACACTCACCTTACCAATTTTTTTTCATCAATCCTCTTTAATTTACAAAGTAAAGTTATTTTTCTTATCAATAAATATTCCATCCATCTCATACTTGTGAACACAATCTTTCAAAATATCAGTGGTCTGGGTGCGAACCGAGAGGTCCACACGACCTACTTCACTGTGAAAAAAATGAAAAAATACCATATGTTTTGTTATTATAAAAAACAATTTTAAAATGTTTATAACAAATTATAATTGTCATTAACAATGTTCTATATATGTCAACCGTATTCTTTCAAATTTTTATTATCATTTTATAAGCGGGAGCTATTTTCAATTGTTCATAACAATTGAAATTATTTTTTGAATTATTATGATCAATAATAATTTGTTAGTAACAATATTCAATTGTTATAAACAATGCTTAATTATTACTAGCAATAATTTTTAACTGTTATAGCGTCTTCAATGCTTTCTCTCAATTCTGACACAAGTTAAAACTTCTCCAATTCCCATTTTTGTTTTGTAAACCTATCTCTTTTTATAAAATAATGTCATTATTTTTTTCATACAAATATTCCTAACATGCAATAATCATATTTTTCAAAAGATCTTGAAATTCTGTATTAAAAATAGTATAATTTATAAATTGCAAAATTCAGGTAGTTTACCATTTTTTTCAGTTTTTTTATTCTGCCTAAAAAACAGCTTGACAAATTTTGCTAAAAATCTAATCAGTTCCAAGTTGCGTAATTAGGCCCAGAACCCTTCTGTGGACTTTCCAAAGCCTATTTGAAAGAAGAGGTTCGACGCTGGGAAACAGATAAAATGAAATCTTACTGGCATAAAGTGCCAGGACAAAGACAAGCGAAAAGGCTAGTAAGTCTTTCACCAAGGAAAGCTAAACAGCTTCTCGAGTTGGACAAAAAAGACGTGAAACTGGTGACGGGACTCCTCACTGGCACTGCCCTCTAAGGTATCACCTGAAAAAGAGGGCAAAACAGAGAGTGATAGTTGCCGCTACTACGAGAACTTCGCTAAAACTGCATTTGCTTTGCGAATGCCCAGCGCTTTTCTGCAAGAGGCTAAATTCTGGAAGGGGCCTTCCTAAAGCCATTTGATGTCAGAAACTTAGCCCCCAGGAAACTTATAAACTTTGCTCGAAGTCTCGGAATCCCGGGTCTCGAATAGATTAAGGATTATGCACAAAAGATCTGATAGGTCAAAGTGCTTGAGAGGCAGCATAGCCTTCACGACCCACCCTACAATCTACAATATACATACGAACATACGCACATACGTACATACACATATCCTAATCAACTGTTGACGACGTACAAGGCTCAAATCCGACTTCTACTGGAGTATTGCTCGCACATTTGGGGTTCAGCACCAAGACATTCTCTTCGTCTTCTAGATTCCATTCAGAAAAGAGCCATTCGCTTGATAGACTGCTCAACTCTCACAGATACCCTTCACCCTCTAGAACATAGAAGAAGAGTTGCAGACCAGTCATTGCTCTACAGATATTTCCATGGCAGATGCTCCAGAGAAATAAGAACTCTTGTACCACCATTGGCCACATTCGGCCGAAGAACTCGGCACGCTGATCAGTCTCACCCATTTACTCTCAAGATTGACACTACAAGGACCAATCTTCATCAATAATCCTTCTTTTACAGGGCTGCTACGGAATGGAATACGCTTCCAAGATCAGTTTTTTCAGAGAACTATGACCTGCAACTTTTTAAAAATCGTGTCCACGATCATTTCCTTTCTATAATCCCTTCCCCTTCTAATAGTCGCAGTGCGGGCCGTCCGATAGGTCTACCCTTTTTGCGACTATTTTCATAAAAAGAAAAAAAAAAACATACACAGACGTCCACTTAAATACTATTGTATTCAACTCTGGGGACCTTAAAATGTGGAGATATGTCAAAATTCGGGATTCGCAAAATCGGACCCATTACTATAACTTCCCGCTGGGAAGTTAAATTTAAAAAAAACAAAGAATATTATCTGATTCGTGAAGCTAAAAATATTATGTGTTCATAAAACTATCCTTCAATTTTCTAGCAGTTACTGCATCGGACGGTTTCAGTATCTACTAATTGATTGCCAAAGTAAATAACGTTCGTAAAGATGTCGCTTGAAAAGTTTCAATTTCAAAGTGAATTGGAAACCTTTCAGGTAATCGCGAGAAGTTTTCAGATCGCAGATTAAACGCGGCCGCAAATTTCAAAAGAAACCGATCCACGTCGTAATTAGTAAAGCCCTTGTAGTATGTTGGCGTCTGCATCATGAAGACTTTTTGTGCAGACGATCCAAACCATCCAGATAAAAATCGTTTTAATTGATTTCGGAACTATTTCGACAGCGTTGGACTTGCTCTCGATAATAAATTATTTAAAGTAAATTTATAACACGAAAAATGCTACAAGGTAGGTACTCTTTAAAATAGTTTACTAGCGATTCTTCTTCTTCTTAGTCGCATTCTCATGTCTGAGAAATCGTGATCTCATGAAATCAGGTACATCCATTTACTCTAGTTTTCCATGTTTGTCGGTCCATTGTTTCAGTTAGTAGGATTTGTAGTGATGTATTGGTGATTTTCTTTACTTGGTCTATCTATCTATTAGCTGACCTGCCTCTTGGCCGTTTACCTTCCACCTTTATTCCGCCAATATTCTTCGTATGTGTGATGTTTTTATCGTCTAGGATTCCGTTACGTTCAGGAAGATTGAGAATGCGAGAGATTTGACTAGCATGATCTTCGTGTTTTTTTTAATGTGACGATCTTTTCATGTTCTTCTAAGGTTGCTCATGGCTCCTCGTGCCATTGCCATTTGCCTTTTTATTTCTTTTTCGCGCCCTACTTGGTTACTTATTAGGGATCCCAGGTATACAAATTTATCTACATTTACTATATTTGAAATGTTCGATCGTGGGAGGATTTCACCTCTGTCGATTACCATAACTTTAAGTCTTACTGAGATTTATTTCGAGGCCCAGCTAAGCACTTTCTCTCGTCACTCTCCAACATTATCTTCATGTCTGCGTCTTTCCTTGCCAGCAATGTTGTATCGTCTGCATATCGTAAATTTGTTAGTCTTTTACCACCAATTGACACTCCTCCCTCAAAGTCATTTAGAGCTCGTCTTATTATGTATTCGCCATATGCGTTAAAAAGCCGAGGCGACAGTATGCATCCTTTTTCCAACCACTTGCGTGTATCAAATGCCTGTGATGTGTGATTATTTATCCTTACCATGGCTTCGTTTGCCTCGTATGATTCTTTATTAGACTTATTAGGTGATTAACTACTCCCATTTCCTTTAATATCCGCCACAAGCATTTCCATTTTATGCAATCGAATGCCTTTTTATAATCGATAAAGCACAATAACATAGGCGAATTGAATTCTCTTGATTTTTCTATTAGTTGTCTAATATTGAAGATTTGACCTCTTGTTCCTCTTCCCTTCACGAAGCATGCCTGCTTAGGTGGTATTTGTGAGTCCAGATGACGTTGTAAGCGGCGATCGATTATTCTCAGTAAAATTTTACTTGCGTGTGAGATGAAAGAGACTGTACTATAATTTCCGCAGTTTTTGGTGGAACATTTCTTGTGTAAAAGGATAAATATAGATTTAGTAGTCACTTAGCCATTTCCTCGTATACCAGATCTTGTTGCAAATGTCTAATAGTATTTCTGTGCCCGGTTCTTCCAGTATCTTTAGTATTTCTGCATTTACGTGGTCTATTCCTGGTGACTTAATTGTCTTCAGATGTAGTATGGCTTCTATCACCTCCTCCTTTAGTATATTCGGTTCCGCTTCCTCTTTCTCGTAGTGTTCCGATTATTGTCTTTCTAGATCCCGATCAATCCTGTAAAGTTCTTTGCAGTATTGTGCCCATCTATTTAAGAAATTCTCTGTCTCCCATAAAAACGTTCCATCTTTATCCTCTATGGCCATTGTTTTAGGTTCAAATTTTTTCGACAGTAGGTTTACTTTCTGGAAAAAAACATGTGTTTGGTTAGTTTTTTTGTGCTTCTCAATTTCTTCGCATACTTTTTTGATGTATTCATTTTTATTTATTCGGCACCTTCTCTGAATTTCTCGATTGAGGTCAGCGTACTTCACTTGGTCGTTATTCTTGTTTGCTATATTTCTTCTTTCTTCGATTACCTTCAGCGTTTCTTCTGTTATCCAGTGTTTGTTCGATTTATTTCTTCCTTTGGTCTTTTGATATTCATTAATTGTTTTTTATTGCTCCTAAATATTGACCATTCCAATTCGCATTGGTTATTATGCCTGTTTTATTATTTGATAATTGTCGGTTTATTTCTGTCTTAAGTTGGGCTGCCGCTTGCATGTCCAATCTGGGTGTTGGTTGTGGTGGGTTTATGTTTTTCAATTTTAGTCTTATATCTGCAGCAAGGAATTGGTGGTCTGATCCGATAGTAGTTAAAAAATTTGCAAGAAGGAGGTGTAAAAGATAAATCGATAAATTTGACAGGTTAGATAAGGCATGTGAGCTTAAAAAAATTATGGGAGCCATTTAAAAAAAGAATCGTGAATGTTGCTATTGAAGTGTGGTGTATGTAAAAAAAGGAAAGGATGTAAGCTAAGGAATATTAGATGTTTAAAAAGCAGTGTCAAAAAAGAAAAAAACCTGGTTGGATTGGTTGGCTACAAAAGCCAACCAAAGAACGTAAAAGGCAACGATTAGGAATGTAAACAAGGCAAGAAATGAGTATAAAAGTTTGAAAGGTGTGGCAAAAAATGTTGTGGCAAGAAAGAAGGAGAATAAAAGAGATGAATTTGATAGAAGGTTATCTGACGACTTTCGTAACAACATTTAATTCTTCTGGAAATCTATGTAACAGCAACTGAAAAAACATAGAAACCAAAATTGTAGTATGGTAAAAGGAGAGGAATGCGTTTTAAAGAGATGGAAGGAATACTTTGAAAGTTTAAGAAAGAGTATACCAAGCGCAAGCCAGGACAGGAGTAAAAGTTGTAATGAAAGTGATTATGATAAAAATGCTAAAAGCTGGACAGGGCGGGGTTGCTAATCTGCTGTTCCGCCTTTTTAACAATTGCTAGAGTAGTGGCAGCGTACCAGGAGACTGGTGTAAGGCAGTTATCCTTCTGCTTTAATAACAAAAATGTTCGCAGCAGGACTGCAAAAACTATTGAGTCTTGGTTAACTCAGCATCGTCGGCGAACTGTGTGCAAAGGTATTGATTAACAGAGTGACGAATAAAACTGATAAGAAGATATGGGATGTGCTAGCAGGATTTAAAAAAATATATCAAGTCTTTTCATTACGAGACAGTCAAAATTTTTTTGGCTAAAAGTCAACAGGTCTACTGCGCTTTCTTGGACTTGGAAAAGGCCTATGACAGAGTGGTGAGGAGTGAATTGTGGTCAACATAGTCTATGTATGGGTGAGCGGTAGTTTAATACGAGCACTCAAATCACTTTACGAGGATTCCACTGTCGTGTCAGGATAAACGGAGCATCATTTGAGAAGGAACTGCAGGTGATGGTTAATATTGTGCATGATGCCCTAAACATTAAAGGAATGAAAGTAAAGCAAGAAGAAAATAATAGTATTTGAAAAAAAAAAGATATGACAAACTGCGAGGTGCTGATTAAATGAGAAAGAGTAGAACAAGTAAAATATTTAGTATTCTTGGGTTACGAAAAACGGAAAGTATGAGTGTGATATTAAACGAAGGGTATTGGCTGGGAAACAAATTAATGGCGTACTACAAAACTTTATGAGCAGCTAGTACGACTGGCTGTATTATCAACACTGCGAAGATGAGTAGTCGGTAGAGGTCGACATAGGCGAATATATTTCGATAAGAACAAAATTGTTTTGATGAAAGTGTGCCAGCAACGACGAGCATGTATGAAAGCGCTGATGAACGTAGAAAAAGCTAAAGGCGTTTGTAAGAACCGTCTTCTTCTTCTTTAAGAAAATCTCACCTCATACAACAATGAACTTTGCGAGAACTGAATTGTTCGGTGAATTTTAACCTCTAGGGGTAAGCCACAATAGACCCATTAAGGGTGGCAGTGAAGGGAGGATCTTACTTCGCCCCACTCTTACAATACCTAACCTACAACTCTAACCTAAAACAGGAGCAATCTTAATAATATTGCATGTGTAACAAATTCGATGTGCTACTAAATAAAAAGTTTTCACCGCGCCGTATATTCTATATTCTACAACATTTACAAATAATTTAGATTCTTGAAATATTTCCGGATAATTTAGATAATTATCAAGAGTATTTTGTCGCCTTGTTATGCGTATTTGATATCGATATATTGGAATAGCGCCATTTCCTGCATGAGCTTGTCATTTCCCTGCATTGTTATATAGATAGATGGCGTTGTCAACAATGCTCACAATTGCGTGTGTGGCCTTATTGTTCAACATTGTCTCTATTGAGCCGACACAGTTCTACTATTGATACAGTCAGGCTATAACAACTATAGATTAACATTCAGTAAACGATACACCTATTACCAATGTAAATTGATTGTTATTCTGCATTGTTGGACGGACTATCGACTATTATCTTTGATGATATCCATTTAAATTGAAGCATGTTGGGTATGTTGCCAATCCGCCGATAGCAAATACCATTTATTTCGGTACAGTATAAATATTCTCATTGTCTTTTATGATGTAATTGTCCATTTGGGTTGGTTAGCGGTCGTTTATTGCGTTTAAATTAATTCAGCGTTAAAATAAGCGTTTCATCTTATTTGCAAGAGGTGTTACTTATTTATCAAAAGGCGATTGGTATTTCCGATTTTCATTTTATTTAGTAAAAAATGCAGAACGTATGGAACACTCGGATAGGGGAGGTATAACAAAAAACAAAAAACGGAAATTTAAGATGACTTATATTTAAAAAGGCTAGTGCATTAAGTTTTAAAGTAATTTAACAAAAAATGTTTGATTGACATTAAAAGTGCTGTATCTTTTTCTAGTGACTTAAACATGTAGGAATTTATAATGCGGTTCAATTAAATATGACTGTCAATGTAGAGATAGGTTTCTTCACTAAAAAGTAATGGAATGAAAAAACTCCGGTGTGGCTTTTATCTTTTTATTACAAAAAGGATTTTTAAATACAAATCGTTATGATTAATCACAATGAGTTTTAAGTTAATTAATATATAAAATAAACTCCCGGGCAAAATTACCGCACCACTTTCTCAATAATCTTTATTTATTAATAACTTACAGTTCGACAAGTAGGCCAAGGACCTTGTTTGACAGTGACAGTTATTATTTAAGCTAACTTTAGTACCACATAACCTTGTTTTGATAATAATGTGTATTAGACTTTGTTTTAGACTAAAACTGTGTTAAAATTTTTTAACAAGTGCCGATTAAAGCAAAGTGTATGTGAGAAGCAAGCTATTTATTGTAATTGTTTTTATCACATGCATGTTTGGAAGTTCATTTTCGTAATGAATCAGGTATATTCGAACTAGCCTAGTCAGACCTTGGGCTTCAATATATTATCCTAAGTTATTAGAAGAAATGATATTTTAAGTTGTTATTAAATATTTTATGTTGTTATAAATAAATTTCATGACTGACCATTGAACTTGACTTTTTGATGGGATATCATTACTTTTTTTGTACCGAAATTATTAGTGGGTACTTATTCACAATAAAATTAATACGGTATTCGGAATTTTTTTCACGCATTTTCTGTTTATGTTTAATTTGGCCAAGTCGGGGCGATATAACGTGCGCAGGCGGTTATACTCTACAATGGAGCTCTCTTGTGCCTTGATTTGACTTGGATCTAAATTGATAAGATGTACTCCATCTAAGGTTTTAACTCTAGAGAATCCAACGTAGGCCTGCCCTTTACTAAATATAGAGGAGACTTTGTCGAGAAGAGCGCTGTCAAGGCTAAGGCCTTGTGATTTGTGGATAGTAATAGATAATGTAAGCAAATAGGGAATTGTTTCCTGTTCACATATACATTACTTAATATCGAAACTTGGTCTTACTTGTTCTAGTTCGTAAATTAAATTATGCTTAAATTGTATTGTAATTTTATATACTTAAAATATTTTTAACTCTTAATTTAAACTATTGCCTTAACCATACCTACTTAATAGAATCAATTAATTGAAATTATTTAATTAAATGATAAAAATTTACTAGTTTCAGATTTATTCCTTTGTATTTACCCAACTACCTCTATCTGGATGCCAGATTTGAACTTTCTAGGTCATCTGGAACTGGGTTAGAGTTTGATCTATAGGTCAGTCAATGATAAAAATGACGATTTTTGGACGCTAATATCTAAATAACTGTTTGAGTTGTATTTATGAAATTTGGAGCACATATGTATCTCGCAAGTCTCAACATATAAGCCAAATTTAACATGTTTATGTAAAAAAATGTTTTTGACTCGGTACCGCTTGAAACTTGGCTTGACACGCTACCGCGTGTCTAGATTCCAGGTTTTGTTATTACTTTTAAAGCGTAATTATTACAAATTTTACTGAGACTTATTGAAGGTTCAAGTTTTCCCAAAATGGTCACGGCAACTTTTTTTTATTTTCAATTGAAGAATATACGTATCCCTCAGCAACAGTACTACTTTTCCAGCCTCCAGCTTCCAGCTTTTATTGTTTCGATTGAAACATCTTGCATGGACGGTATGAAAAGGACTCAAATATTGCCGAACAATTTAGATCATATTTAGTCCCTCGATGCATCCAGAAATTACAAAAATTTCATGTGATGATTTGATTTTTTTAACAGAAATCTGTATGTGAAAAACTTGCTCTTCATCCTTAACATTTTCTAAAAGTAAATTACAAAGTTCGGCTTTCCTACATTTCCTAGTCCAATAATTAGTGCAACCAAAAAAAAAATGTCATCAAAATTTATGGAAGGTAATGGGAATATGTTTTAAAAACTTACTTTGTTAAGCATATTATGTTTCCAATCATCAGCTTCCTTCAGGAACGTTAGAACATCTTAACGAAATAATTTATCTTCGTGTGGTATTCGGTAAAAAAAAAATTTACACCAGATTCTGTTTAAAAATTAAAAAATTTTAGAATTTATTTTTTGACTCTCAACAATGCCAATTTTATTTCTTCGACAAGACACTCATAGAAGAAAATATAAAATGTTTTGAATGACTTAACCTAAAACCTAAACCTAAAATGTACTTGAGTTTCGAATCGGTCCAGCGGCACGACATGAAAAAAAATATTTCCCTTTGGTCAAGAAAGTAAAGAAAGTATTTCTCAGTAGATTCAACAGTTAACACCCTCGAACACTAAGAAATCCAAGTCAGGCAGTTTACAAATTTTTGCGAAGAAAAATCGTATGATTTTGATAAAGCGGATATAAACGTCAAAAAATTTCCGATTTAATTCGCTGTTGGGTCTCCAAAAGAAAAAAAAATCCACTAAAATACATACGTTGCCATGGTCATCTGTCAAAAAAACTCAATTTTATTGGTAAAAATTACTGGTGTGGAATTTTTAGTTTAATTTTACAAAATTTAATTAAAACACTGGTATAGTAAATAACTATTTTATTTTTGATTATTTCAATTATTACTCGAAATTTGAGTCCATGCTAATTAAATAATGGACTACCACAAGGCAAGTAGCAAGTTCTGCTA
Source organism: Agelastica alni (assembly GCA_950111635.1). Taxonomy (NCBI): domain Eukaryota; kingdom Metazoa; phylum Arthropoda; class Insecta; order Coleoptera; family Chrysomelidae; genus Agelastica; species Agelastica alni. The sequence continues at coordinate 24,353,227 of OX467716.1, forward strand.
TGGAGACGACATACCATCGCCTTTTCTGATAAGAGCCTTGAAAACATTGAACACACCCTAACTGACGACCTGATAGATCTTAATAACTTTTTTAAGAAATGGAGGCTAGTACCCAGTCTCAACAAAACAGGTGTCTTGCTTCCACCTGACCAACAAACTAGCCAAACTTAAACTGCAAGTACCATTCGCTAATCAGCCCCTAAAGCACAATAACTTTCCAAGGTATCTAGGGGTGACATTAGATCGCACTCTCTGTTTTAAAAAACACCTTACCAACGTTGCGGGAAAACTAAAAACGCGAAATAACATAATTCAAAAGCTCTGTGGAACGACGTGCGACTTTGCGAACCATTGCCTTGGCCCTTATCTATTTATGTGCTGAGTACTGTGCCCCCGTTTGGTTGAACAGTCAACACACCAAACTAGTTGACGTCCAGCTAAATCAGACTATACGGCTCATCACGGGATCTATAAAGTGTACTCCGATCCTTTGGCTGTCTGGACTGTCTGGAATAACTCCCCCACAGCTTCAAAAAACTGAGAGAGTATAACAAGATTATCGACAACAACAGATTACCCATTCATCAAGCACTATGGGGTGAGTCTGAATAGGGTTCGAACAGGGTATGGCAGGTGTGCTGATTCATTGCATAAATGGGGTTATGTGCAATATCCGTCGTGTGACTGCGGCGCACCCAGACAAACCATGGACCACGTTAAAAGAGACTGTGAATTACAAGCTTTCAGGGGAGAGTGGGATGAGTTTGTTACGGCTACACCTTCGGCGCTGAACTGGATTCACCGTCTAGACATCAACCTTTAAATGTTTTATATGTTCTATGCATATGTGAGCTTGCTATTTTTATTGGACTATACTATTTTTTTTTAATTTATGATTGACTTATATGTACACTATGTAATTGCTGTCATGTGCCATACGATAAATAAAATAATAAATGAGTCCATGCTCTTTATCTTCTCACAGTATAATATAAATTGTAAAAAATTTATGTGTTTTTGGTATTTTATTTATTTTCTATTTGTAAACTTTAATCTGGATTTACGCACCAAAAATATATCGTTTAACGAAATAAAAAAAAAATGTGATTCTGTTAAGGCTCGAAAAGAAAAACACAATGCAATTTTGAAATTGTCAACTGGGGTGTGTTCACTGTGGCAGATTTCACACCGGTTTCACTCGCTAATTACCAATTTAGAGTACGGCAGGTACACCGTGAATGCTTTCATTCAATATAGAAAATCACACATTGTTACACATTTCTAGTTAATAACTTAGTTATGTGTTGCGCGATTCCGACAAAACGTAGGATTATACACGTCGATGGCGCATAGACGAAAACTTTCCGATTTAATTTAACTTGACAACACTGTTCAAGTTCAACTGTAAATGCTTTTGACGGATTTGGTATGGATAGCGTCCGTTATTAATTTGCTTTAACCTTATCCTCCTGCCAATAAACAAAATTAAATACAATAAACTTCTTTGGTTATTTTTGAAATTTTTTCATTTTTTCAATGCACGAAATGTAATTAAACTAATTCGTATTTCTTGCAACATCAGTGATACTGCTAAATCCATAATTTTCCGTGTCAATAGTGGAAACTGCCCTAAATTATCTTTTTTAATTTTCAGTCTAGCCAAAACTTCTTCTTCTTCTTCACTTTTTGCCTTTTTTTATCTGAGGTTGGCCTTCCTCTTCCTGTTGCACTATGAATTTTTATTTTGTGTTGTCAAATTTTTAAGATTGCTGTCTTTAATATATCTTTTAACGGTGCTTAACTATACTACGACAAACAATTGGAGAAGGTGATTCATTTTGTATCACGTGAACGTCGATGCATAATTTGTCCGTAATCACCCGGTTTCTAAATACAGGGTTTTAAAAAAAAAGGTGACCCCTTCTCTAGGATAGGTAGGTGCACCAATTGCAGCAAGATTAATACAAACAGTTTAATAAAAAATAAGAATATTCTTTGATCAAAAAGTTAGTTGTGGGAAAAATTATTATAAAAAATGGTCAAGTGGCTGGGAAAATATTGTAAAAATATATATTTTCTCTCTGGGAGTATGATGAATTAAGCCTTAATCATTTAATCAATAGTGTAGCTATATTGATTTAAAATTTAATTCGCTGATTTGCTGGACCGACAAATTTCAATTGATCGTAAATTAATAAGAAAAAAATTAATGAATAGATGCTCGTTGAGCACCGGGCGACGACGACGACGAATAGCGAGCAAGTGGCGTTGAAGCGTGAAGCTGGAGAAATGCTCTGAGGTGTGGGCAGCTTCACCACCGGAACCTCTGATACTTCGACTCACTCTTGCCTTCGACGACGTCTTCCGCAACGTAGATGTTGGATTCTTTCGATAATTCAGTCAAGCTGGCTCGATTGGTTTTTTTCCTACTATAAGCTGAAGGGTTTACTTTTATCGCTGTGTATTTTGTTATCACAGTAAATAAAACAACACACTTGTCATCGAGAATATATTGTGTAATTTAATACATGGAGCGTACAGTTTCAAGCCTCCTGTATCTTTAGAATAACTTCACTGGTTTTTAGCTTTGAATTTAATTTATTTTATCTAATTATATTGATATGCATTTTACCACGTGGTGTTTTAAAACGATGCTCTGAACGCTAGCGGTGTTCATTCCTCGGCTGATGAAATGCGAAAGAGAGCTAAAGACCGGAAGCCTGGTCAGACGTGGCTTAGTGTTACCCGTCTTTTTTCACGTGATCGTATAGTTGATTTCTACAATTGCGCGCGAAGATTTCGGAATATTCTGGGGGGATAATGAATGCACGTGTTTTTAGATGATTTTTTTGTCGGTGTCAGGGCCTTACTGAGTAGTGTTAAAAATCAAGGAATTTCTCAGAGAGGAATTGTACAGTTGGAAGTACTAATTTTCAACACTCGGAATGTTTAACTTGTACGAGATATACTTTAATTTAAAAAAAAATTGTATAATTCATTCGTCCAAATATTATTAATCGTAAGTCTTACATTACTTAAATAAAATATTTTTGCTTTATTTTAGATTTAATTCTAGTGTTTAATGGATGATTGTGCATTTATTTTTAAAAATATTTTAAAGAAATATTTTTGAACTGTATTTTTTTATGTTTTATTGATTAAAATGTAAAACAAACATAAAAACTAATTTCCTTACTTTATAAGCAATATTTAAAATCGTATGGAATGTGGACCGTGTGGCCTAATGGACAAGGCGTCGGACTTCGGATCCGAAGATTGCAGGTTCGAGTCCTGTCACGGTCGCGTTTATTTTTAAATTCGACTACTTCATTTTACTGGTTATTTACAGTAATAAAATGTACATAGTAACTATTCATTTTTTATTAGTGGATAAGTAAAATTATTTTCCAAAGTCTAAAGAATTATTAGACAATGGTTAAAAATATTTAATATTTTAAATGAGATCGTCATCTGGTGTATAAGAATTGAAGCTTTTACCTCAATATGTCAGCGGTATCATTTAACATGGTTTTCTACGTTAACATAAGGGTTAATGTTTTAGAGAAAGAAACCTATATCGTAAATGTAATGATATAAATTATTGATTTTTAAAAGTACAGCATTCTGTAAAACCGAGAAAGTAAGTTTAATATATTACCGATAGATGGCGAAGGTCTTTAAAAAGCGAATAAAATAAAAATAGTCCAGTTAATATTTAAAAAAATGTTTCTTGTTGCTTTACAATGACAACATAATTTGTTAATTGTTCACTGATTTTGTTAATTGCAAACAAGGAAGCTTTTTCCGTATGTGCCCACCATCCTGTAGAGACGGTCCCCATTGCGACCAATTGGGCGTAGCTTCATAAATGTACCTGTACATTAGGCTGGTTAAAAAAAAGCGACTTTTTAACTTCCCAGCGGGAAGTTATAGTGTTAGGTCCGATTTTGCGAATCCCGAATTTTGACATATCTCCACATTTCAAGGTTCGCAGAGTCGAATACCATAGTTTTTAAGTGGACGTCTGTATGCGTGTGTATGTTCGTATGTTTGTTCGGAATTATTTTTCGTCCTGATTATCTCGAGAACAAAAAATGATATCGACGTGGGACTAATTGCATTCGACGCATAATTTCGCAACTTAAAACTGATAAGATTTTCATATACATCGGTCAAGCTGTTTTTTATGGAGAATCAAAAAACTGAAAAACATGTTAAACTACCTGAATTTTGCATTTTATAAATTATATTATTTTTTAAAACGGAATTTTAAGATCTTCTGAATAATATGATTATTGCATGTTAGGAATATTTGTATAAATAATATGATGACAATATTTCATAAAAACAGATAGTTTTAGAAAACAAAAATAGGAATTGGAGAATTTTAAACTTGTGTCAGTATTGAGAGAATAGCATTGAAGACGCTATACATACATACATATAGTCACGCCTTTTTCCCGTAGACGTAGGCAGAGACCACTTCCTTCCACTTGCTACGGTTCTTACACACATATTTTGCTTCTTATACTTTCATCAGTGCTCTCATACATGCTCGTCGGTTGTTGGTACTCTTGACAGCTGGCCTTTCTTTAAAACAATGTTGATCTGATCGAGATCGATGTTCGCCGAGGTCGACCTACCGACTTACACTCGCCTTATAAATTTGTTTCGTCAATCTTCCTTCATCCATCCTTTCTACGTGTTTCTTTATCTATTTTTGTAACCACGCTATACGAGTGAAATATTATTGTTAGTAATAATCATGTATTGTTTATAACAATTGAATATTGTTACTAACAAATGATTATTAATTATAATAAATAAAAAAAAATTTAATTGTAAGTAATTGATAAAAATGAGAGAAAGTTTGAAAGAATACGGTTGACTGATAAACAGAATATTGTTAATGACAATTATAATTTGTTATAAGCAATTTTAAATCGTTTTTTATAATAGTTTTTGTATTATTAATTATAACAAAAAATCATATGGTATTTTTTCATTCTTTCCACTGGGAAGTTAGTCGCGTGGACCTCTTGGGTCGCACCCAGAACACTGATATTTTATGCATTGTAACTTTTTTCTAACGCAACTTCGTAACAGCTCTGGTCTTTATAACCAAACAGAGGAATTAAGAGTACGCAATCCTATTTAAATTCTTTAGGTTGCAGCTATCGAAGATAACATTTTAATTTTTGTTTTGCTTTGCCTCATAAAAATGGTAAATGTCGTAAAACTTAATTTAAAACTACTAATATTTATTAAAAATAATTTTTAAATTATTGTAGGCAATAACTACTGCGTACGTAGACAATTAAAAAAATGTCTTTATTTTGGAACGTATGTTTGGAGATAAAATATTAATCGTTTTCAATTAAAAAAATTGGTGATAGAAACAAATTCTGTCGACGTGAAAACCAATTAAATATGTTAACCAATTAAGAGGTTTTAATAACTTTAAAATTAATTGTTGTTTTTTGTAATCCGATAGGGATAAAAGTTAAAATTAATAAATAATATATGTACTAAATATAATTAACAAATTTATTTTATAGGTAAATAATATAAATATTAAAAATAATTAACAAAATTATAATGTGCATTTTTAATACATATAATCGTGTAATTCAAAAGTTAGCTTTTTTGTGCTCAAAAACCAGCTTTAGGTTATGTTCGTAATGCCATGTAGCGTTTATATATGCAAATATTTTCTTTTAAAATTAGCATCCAATGTAAAACAATAAATAGACATTTTCTTTTGTTCTGCTTGCGATCCGGGTCCACAGCCGTTTATGTAGTCGAAACAAAGAACCAATTACCGAGTTACTTTTCTATCAAAGACTTTTACATGCTCCGAGTACGAAATACAATTATTATCCAACTTACAAAGTAAACAGATCACTTTGACTCAACTCATCAGACTCTCGTTCGTCTTTTCCAGACTACCGAGCTATCTTCTTGCTAGCCTTCGGACTCTTTTGTCGTTGTTTTATTGTTTTTTAACTGTCTAATTTTGTTATGTTAAAGTCAACTGTTTTCGAAATATCTCTATTTGTCTTTCGCAAGTTTTTACACAACCATACAAACGGAAAAAGTTTTATTACCAGAATCTATCGTTATGAAAATTGAAGTTTTGATTCGGGCAATAGTGTTATAACAGTGACAAATTAAGATTACCTACCTTCAAGTCATTCTTTAGATGAAATTTTAAATTCTTAAACCGCTTTACGAGGAGTGCAGTGCTTGTGTCAGGAGATAAACGGAGCTTACGCAGACTGGTTTAACATCGAAAAAAGTGTTAGACAGGGATGTGTGGCTTTGCCATGGCTGTTTAACTTATACATAGACACTGGTGGATAAGCGAATGAGTTGGGTTAAAAGTTTACGAGAGACGAAAAGTATGACTGTGATAACATTTTCTAGCAGCATGTTAAACCAACATCCCCCCATATTTCGAGCCAAGTATTTAACATAGTCAGAAGGAGACGAGTGTTAAATGAGAAATAAAACAAATATTATGAGTTGTCTAAACTTTTAATGAAATAGCAAATAGATATATAAAGTAAGAGATTGTTAATAATTACTCTTATTATTAAATTTAATTTTTATTTTCAAAATAAAAAATCACGTGAAACATTGAATTTTTAATTGGAATAATTTTTAAGAAACATTTTACAGGACGTAATCCTAAATTATTTAAATATTTTAGAGATTAATTCAAAATTTTTATTAATTATTTTCTTGGAATTCTGAATTTTAAAATAAGTCTATAAAAATTTTTCGTAAACTTTCGAAACAACCTGTATTTTTAATTTTTTTTTAAAAAAATATTTAGACGGTATACAATAAATATTACGACAAATGGTTACGTTTAATTAACAAATACATTAACGCAAAATTAAGCAACAAAAATAACAACAATTTAAAAAAGTAATTATTACAAAAACTACATAAATGTTAAAATCGGGTCTAAATCGTAGTAATTACTGTTTTTTTTAATAAAATTTTCAATTATTTGGAAAAAAAATGTCAAGGAGAATCTTCAGCATCTGCAAACATCCAATCGTCATTTTCTATAACATATTCTATAATATATTCTTCTTCCATTTCTGGTTCTTCATCGCTCCTAATCCCATCTTCAATATTAAAATCTGCAAATTCGCTTTTTTCCACTGCATCGGGAAAGCTCCAATTGTCAACAACATTATATTTTGGAGATTCATCTGAACCTGAATTTTTTTCAGATAAATAATCGGATATAGGAGAAGACCAAGCTTCATCTGCTTTGCGGCCAAAAAGTCTGACGTCGGCTATGTTGCTTCTTAGTTTTTTTACTTTGAGTTTATATTCTTCGGAGTAATCTGTTTTAAAATAGTTGTATTCATAATCAACTTCTTCTAAGCTTTCACAATTATTGAGTTCATTGGGTGATTGTAACCTATTATCGTAAAAGTCCAAATATTTAAGACGTGACAATGGGGATAAATCTGGAATGGTTTCGATTGCATTATTGTGAACCACCAATTTTTCCAGTGATACGAGTTTTGTTATTTCTTTAGGAAGGCAGCAAAGCGCGTTTGCGGAAATATCTAGCAATTTTAAGTTAATCATGTTTTTTATTTCTGTCGGCAAGTAGAAAAGACAATTGACATTAATGTACAATTCAGTAAGATTACTAAGTAAAGCGATTTCTGGAGATAATGATTTTATATATAAATTCCTCAACCGTAATATTCGTAATTCATTCCAATTCATTGTTACGAAAACTGTCCTGGGTTCCTTAAAACTGTTAATTGTTACTAAGCCTCTGTTGCTAACATCCAGATATTCTAAATATTGAAAACACTTAACAAATGAGAAGTCATTGTCGAGGATTTGACAATTTTTCATTCGCAATTCTTTAAGTTTCATTTTACTTATGTCGGTATTGTTTTGATTGTATTCATAATTCGTTACTGGGTTGTAACTTAAATCGAATAAATCTAGATTTACACACTTAAAATTCATCAACCATTTGGGAGGACTTTCGAATAGATTATTGTTTAATCTTAATCTTTCAATGGTGGCCACGCATAATGGAGTATTGTTGAACTCCTGGATTTTATTATGGCCTAGATTAAGACATTTCAATTGGGCCAGACCGTCAAAAAGGCATGTAGGAACAGCGTTTAGATTGTTGCGAGCCAGACATAGACGTGTTAAGTTTAAGTCCTTACAAGAAGAAGGTAAATATGTTAATTTACAACCGCACAGATCTAAATTGGATATTTTTTTCAATTTTATGCTTAATCCATTAAAATGTTCTTCATTTAAAATAGTCATAAAACTACTTAACGTTAATTGTTCATAATGATTCGTTTTTTTTCTCGAACATATTTCAATGAAATCTTTGTTGTCTATTAAGAAAAGTATTTTATTTTCAGCAAATGTAGAACCTGTAAATAAAAAAGCGATGTTGTTGCGTCGATTATTCTTTGGAACAGCCAAATGGAATAAATTCGTTATTTTAATTATTGTACAGGGTGAGCGAAACACGATATCTCAGCTCTATTATAAAAGAAAAACGACAGAAAAAATCCGAAAATATGTTCTTAAATGGGATTGACTAGGGTCTATTTTAGGCCTGATTTGCATATTTTACCATATTTGAAAATCGAAGTAATGACGTCATCGATCTTTTCTAAACAAATTTTGTAAAGAAAATAATTCTTTTTCCGTTATAGGCGAAGAGCCGGTGCACTCACATGAATTCTAAAATTAGGCATAGGAATAAATAATATTTAATCATACTTACAACATAGGCCCGGTATGACAGAGTTTACCAAGGCAAAAATTATTTTTATGTCATACTAGTTCATTATTGTGTTTTTATTACTTAGTTACCAACTATCTAGTGTCGTACTTTATGCCCGTGCGGGCATAAAGTTCACTTTATGGCCCGCGCGGGCATAAAGAGAAATACTTTTTTGTTTAACTTATTTAATAACCTTTATTAATGAAATTACAAACTAAATATAGTAATATATGTAAATATTCGATGAACATTATTTCGACGAATTAATATAAAATTGGCAGTTCTGAAATGATCCGGTGATAGTTAAGTTGCCTGCAGCAAACGATTCATATTTCATAGTTTAAGTTTCAAATTTCTGTACCAAAACACCAGACCCAGGAGATAAACCTGCCAGCATTCTTGAAACTTTTTTTTGAAGATAAACTATCCTCTAAATATCCTTCAGCAACCGACATACTCTTCCATTCACCATGATGCTTCAACGTGGTCATACTGGCTCCAGCCTCTACAAGAAGAGTTGCTGACGTTCGACGCATACAATGACCTGTATATATCTCAGGATCACTCAAACCCAGATATTTCGCTATAAAGGACGGGATTTTTGCAAACGTGTTTTTTCCTACTGGCTGTACAGTACATCGACCTTGTCCATAGGTCAGAAAAAGCCTTTTTTCTGAGCAACCACGTGGCCTTAGTGACATATAATCTCTTAATAGCTTTAAACTGTTCATTTCACCCTCATCTATAATGGTAAAAATGCGTTTTTTATCGGTCTTTGTCTTTGGTAAATTTACCACAAAAACCCATTTTCTATCTTCTACATGAGTAACTAATATGTTCACAAGTTCTTGCCGTCGACATCCACCAAATATTCCAAATATTAATGCAACTTTGTTTATTAAAAACGTCTCGTTCGGTGCGTTATGAATAAATTTTAAAACATCTTCTCTAGACAGAATTTTAGACTTCTTTGGTTTGTAGCCTTTCGAAGTTTGCTTCAAATATTCCATTAACTTATAGTAATTAGCAATGTTAATATTTTTATTTACTATTAAAGTCTTCTTTACCATGGAATATTTGGACCACAAGGAACTCGGAGAAAATGTTTTAGCGAGATCGCCGAAGTATCCAAGCAACACTGTTTATACATAGTAAAAATAGCTCAATTCAGAAGTTAAAAGTAAAAAAAGACTCATAGTTGACATAGACTGTATTTTGTGTCGAAAATTAAAAACAGGACACAAAAGAATTTCAATATGCTCCATTTTCATGATTATGAACTGAAGAGATTAAAAAAAAATTATTCCGCGATAAGGGAATATTTTTATGAACTTTAGATATTAAAAGTCGGTGTGACAGACTTTTTCTGCCACTATGAGAAATGTCACACCAAATTTTTTTGAAAATACATAAAATTTGCTAAAAAACGGTCTACAAGAAATTAATTTTCATAAAAGTGCAAATTACTTATGATTATTAGAAAAATAAAAATTTATAAAACATATTTCTGCCAGGATAAATTCGGCACTCCGGGCCTATGTTGTACCTTTGATTAAATACTATTAATTTCTATGCTAAATTTCTGAATCCATCTAAGTGCAGACTTAGTGTTACCGGCTTCCGGACTATTATAAAATTGTAAACAAATTTGTAAAAAAAGTATTATTAAAAATTCGCAATCGTCACGATTTAAAAAGTATCCTTTGGAAAATAGCAAAGTCGCATATGTCAATAATAAACCAAGGACACTTCGGACTCAACGATGGGTGTGGTATTATTAATGGTTCTACTTGAAGAAGAAGAACTATGTACAACAGCTATTAAATTTTCAAGCAGATAACATGCCAGTAATATACATGGATAAAGTTTAATTCAATTTGCTTACCTCAGGAAACAAGGTAAGTCACTGATAGGGACCAACTGCAGACACATTTCTGCGGGTAGCCGTGGTGCTAACATTCATATGATTGGTTGCATAGGAAATTTAGGATATAATTTATTATCACATCAGAAGAGGATCTTTTAAAAAACCTCAAGATAATGAATTCTTGGTCAGCTTCGTATACATGCTATTCAAAAAATGTATCAAACATTTACACCAAAAAGAGCTGGAGCTCCATTGATCCAAACAAGTTTCTTAGTGTAGGTACAATTTCATTTCTAAGTAGCATTTTGTATTTATCTGTCGTTTAATTTCCTTCGCTAAAGAAGGACCCAATTAACTGAGTATCCACTACTATTTACACAATTCGGACTAGCAATTTATGAGATAATTGGCCGTTTTGCACTTTTGGTCCACTCAGTATAAGGTCCAGATTAGGTAATGTGACGGTGCTCCTTCTTGCTGGACCATATTGACGAGTGACGTGCACCGCGTGGCAATTTCTTAAATTTGGACGAAAGTGACGTAACTGTTTGTATAACAAATGTTTTTCATGTGTTTTGATTTTCTGAGCTCTTTTAAGTTTGGAGTGAATTATTTGGATTTAAGAAACAATATTGTGGTGTTATTATTGATTTTTAAATATTTAATAATTAAGTGTTAAAAAGTAGGATTTATTTAAATTGTAGCCGAGGCCACTTATTAAAAGTTAGGTTAGGTTAGGTATCATGTAAGTGGGGCGTGGTCGCCCCTCCACCGCGACCCTTGGTAGGTCTATTGTGGCTCACCCCTAGAGGTCACAGTTCACCGCACAATCCAGTCCTTCTCACGAAGTTCATGGTTGTATAGGGTGAGATTTTTTTAAAATCGGTAGGTTCTAGGTTGGTGTAACCAAATATGTTGAACCTTATTCTTCCCAGGCCGGGGCATGAACATAGTATATGTTCAGCAGTTTCGTCTTCCACGCAGCAGAACCGACAGTCCGTTTGTTGGTTCAGATCTATCTTTCTGAGGTGGTATCTTATACAACAGTGTCCCGTAAGCAGTTCTGTTAGGATCTGCTTAGTTGTGTTTCTCGAGGGTTATAACGGTAAAAACGCCTTCGAGTGGGTTAGCCCTGGTATGTCGAACCAGTACGATAGTATTTTCCTCTCCGCCCAGTCCGAAATAATTGTTTTGGCGGCACTTGTGGTGACTCCAAAATCCGGTTCTGGTCCAGTAAACGCAGATTCGGCCCCCTGTTTTGCAAGGGTGTCGGCTTTTTCATTTCCCTTCACCCCTTGGTGCCCAGGTACCCACAGTAGGGTCGCCCTGTTGTTCGCACTAAGGTACTCTAAGAATTCGATGCAATACCATACAAGTTTTATAATTTATCTTGTTGGAGCTCAGTGCTTTTAAAGCAGCCTAGCTGTCTGTTATTATACTTTTGTTTTTGTTTGCTAGAGGTCTGTTGGTCAACTGTCTTGTACAAAATTCGATAGCGAATACTTCAGCCTGAAAGATTGTAGCATACCTGCCAAGACTGGTAGATATTTCAATCTTTGGTTTCCTGCTAAAAACACCGGCCCCAACTCCATCTGGGGTTTTCGAGCCATCTGTGTTTATTACGTATTCAGTCTCTGGGAAGAGGATTTGTCCCCTCACCCATTCGTCTCTCTTCGAAAAGAGGACTTTGAACGACTTTTCTAAGTGTATTTTTGTGGCAAGCAAGTCAGGAACCATCCCGAGAATTTGGTGATTTTTTGTTTCACTCAGTATCCCGGAGTGATCCCCGAGTTGCTCTCCAATGATTTGCTTTTCCAAAGACAGGAATCTGTAGGAAACTATCCTGGCCTCCCTCTCTAAGAGAATATCTAGGGGAGGGAGATGTAGGAGGTGTTCCATCGCTGCCGTTGGTGTGCTGGACATAGCTCCAGTTATGGCCAGGCATGCCAGCCGCTGAAGGCCAGCAAGCTTTGCTCTAGCTGTCTGTTGTAACCCTTTGATCCACCAGACAACTGAACCATACGTGACCATAGATATTATTATTGTTTGATAAATCCAGTAAATCTGTTTGGGGTTCATTCCCCAAGATTTGCCACATACTCTTCTGAGATTCCAGAGAGAAAACCTGGCTTTGTTTATTGTTTTTTCCAAGTGGGCGTACCAGGTGAGTCTTTTATCCAGAACTACACTCAGGTATTTCACTTCCACCGCAAATGGAATGCTCTCTCCGTATAGGACAGGCTGCCGAAGCTTATCTGGCTTTTTCCTTTTTTGGAAACAGACATCTGTTCCCTCTCGCACCATCTGTATACTGTGTTAATGGCTTTTTGAAGGACGTTTGATGAGATCGTCGTTTCAAATTTCTGTATATTAAAAGTTAGAAGAATCTCAAACTTTTTCGTCCAATTCTAAGCTATTACGTCAGGTGCACCTTAAATATATTCGCTAAAACTTGTGGGTTTAAATTGCAGCTAACGAACTATAACACCAACAAATACTGACATGCAGTCATTATTATACAATTTGTTAAGGCGTTGTTAACAAACTAACATTGCCATAGTGACATTTTATTTTTTTTAATTAATATCGCCAAAAAAAAACTAAAATTGTTTTTCTTTACTTTTCATGATTAAGAAACGGTATTAGTAGTGGTTTATATATATATATATATATATATATATATCTATATAGAACAAAATTTTTGTTGCGTTCTTAGGGATTCCGACGGTTTAGAACGTCTTTCGACGTTGTCCGACGCCTAATTTCCATCCCCTTCGGTCTTCGCAATCCTCAGATGTTAGGTTTCTTTCGCTCATTGACTTTTGAATACTGGTTTGCCATTTCAATCGAGGTCTTTCCCTTTTCCTTCTTTCACTTGGTTGCTACTGTAAGACTTGTTTGGACAATCTTGTATCGGGCATTCGTTGGACGTGGCCGTACCAGGTGAGCTGTTTTTGCTCGATATCACTGGTAATGATGCCTCCAGTTCCTATTTATTGTTTTTTAGCGTCATTTCCTATTCTGTCCCTTCGGGAGATGCGCAAAGTCCTCTTGAAAACACCCATCTCAACAGCTTCAATTTTCTTTTTGTTCTTTTCGGTAATTTTATAGGTTTCTGCTCCATATAATAGAGTACTTTTTATCATGGTTTCATAGATGTTAATTTTTCTTTTCTTTGTTATTTCTTTACTCCATAGTATCCCATTGAGGCATCCGATAATTCTTTTTGCTTGAATGAGCCGTTTTTTGATTTCCATTGCATCAGTACCGCTATCATCAAAGGTGACACCCAAGTACACATATTCCCAGCTGATCAAAATCTTCTGATCATCTTAAAGTTCTAGATGGGTGGGTTGATTCCCTTTGTATAGATATTTTGCTTTATTTGTATTTGCTGTTAAACTTTTAAAAAAATATATAACTTTTAAATATAGGTACAATAAAGAGACCTTTTAAATGATTTATCTCAAGGCACTACTTCCCATTTAAAAATTTGAGGGTTGTAACTGTCGAAGAGGGTTGACATTTATTCGTTGCAGAATGTCATCTTATAATATAAAATTAACGTGTTTTGTGATTTTTCATAAATATGTAGGATAATTTGAAATAATAAATTTATTCCAATTGGCTGTTCCACTCTGTATAGATTTAAGATAAAATATTTTATTCTATTAACTTACACATTTATCACGTAATGCTTTTTAGAAACCTACCTAACCCCCCTACCTTAAATCACGTGTATTTTTTTGGAAATAGGTATTTTAAAATATTAGAATATTATCTTTAAATACAGGTATAATCTAATTTAATTTTTGAAAATTAAGCACCGCGATAAAAAGGTCCAGACTGGCATAAAAATAATTAAGGAAAGGTGTAATCATGCGAAAAACATACTGTGCGCAGTTAAATAATGGAACAAATTCGATATTTCGCAATCAATGTACTTTGGACAAAAATCCTGAAAGATGTCGATTTTTGTTTTTAAATGCCGGTTTTTAAATGTATATTTTAAAGAGAATATTTCACTGGTTTTGACGTAGTGACGTAACCGATAATTTTTTAAACTGATATGGATGTCTTGTGATACTTCATCTGAACCAAAATTAATATTTTATTTCAGTAAGAGAATAACTTCATATCCAACAACATACAACATTTAAATAAGATGTTCAAAATACCATCCACCACAAGAAAATGTCTAGGTGCGTAAGATCTGGAGATCTTGGGGGCCACTCTATTGGTCCGCGTCCGCTTTTTTAACATACAAGTTAAATTTTAAAGATTATTCTTTACTTTTCAGTTCATAGTACTATAAAAGCGTGTGTCTTTGGTTTTTGCAAAACCAGGCCAGGCTATAGTTTATTAAAAATTAAAATTTTTAATTTCTACCGATGAGTTTAAAGAAAATTTTTTGAACCAACCGTAAGTACAAAGCCTATAGAATATGCAAACATAGGGTTGCCTATATTTTTCCCGGTCTAACTATTGGGTTACCAGGTATAAACAGGTATTTTGGTCCTAGTTATTTTCACCTACTTGTTTAATGTAGTAAACAACAATATTTTGGAACACGAAAGTAATATGAAATATATAATATATAAAAACATGATATATGTTAGATTAATATAATAATTTGAAAATATTACAAATATATATTTAATTATAAATGCTACATTAGAGTGTTGTCATGAATAAAAATCAGAAAGCGATGTATACTTGCTTGTAATTTTTACTTTTTTCAAGAAAGTAAATAAAAATAAACCGTCGAAAATTTCAAATAAAAAAATAAAAAAACCAACGCTAAGGATATTTTGTTCAGTACAAAAATTTTATTATGCTACACCATAATATATTACATTAATACGCACGTTCACTGTCGCATTAAAATTTTATTTTTTAAAATTCGACAACCACCATTCAGGACAGACTTTTTGCGGGCAACCCTATATCAATGTGTTCGCAATAAAACAGCGCTTATTTTTATGTTTAATTTATAGATTAAACAAGTAGGTGAAAATAACTAGGACCAAAATGCCTGTTTATACCTGGCAACCCAATAGCAAAACGGGGAAAAATATAGGCAACCCTACATTTGCATATTCTATAGGCTTTGTATTTACGGTTGGTGTATAGTATATTTCATTAGGGGTCGAGAAAATAGGCTTTTATGGACGAGTAATAAACGATATTTTTCATTATAACTACCTGAAAACCACAGATTGTTAAGATATTATCACTAAAAATATCAAAAAATTGTCAAAAACAAGCGTTATGTACCCCGTTGCTAATAAAATAAACAGAAAAATTTGCGATTTCTAGAGAACTGTCAATAACATATTTTTGAATTTTTAATTAATTATAGCCTGGCCAGGATTTTTTCAGGCTATTTTTTTTTAAATTTTTAATATACTATATTACTTATAAAATAATTTTTATCCATTAAACAGATGGGTGAAGGTCTATCTTGGATCCTCTACTAATATAAATTGTTTTAAATCTCACGGTATTTTTACGATTTTATTTTGCTTTTTTATTAAACAAAAGTAAAAAAAATGCATTCTTATTATAGAAAAATTATTTCTGTCTTTATTTATTAATAATTGAATGTCGTTAAAAACATTATACACGGGGGCGAGAAATGATTAAAAATATAAATTTAACTTTCGTTACTAGACGTTATGAGAATTTCTCTCACTAGAGACGAAAAACATGTTTTCTTGGTGGTATTCTATTACAAAATAACATGTTTTTGTAAAGGGTTGTAGAGGAAATCATTTTAAGTTTCATGCAATAGATTAAATATTACCCTTATTATTAAAAATTGACTATTAGTAAACTGAAAAAGCGGGTTTTTAGCCATGTATTCACATACAAATAATTTTTATCCAACACCGCTTTTTCTCACGGATGTTGTATATACTTACACAAGCAACCAATCATTTATAAATAAATAAAAACATTGATAACTTACCCATATTGTTATATTCTTAGAAACATTTGAACCAAACGATTTATTTTGTTTAAAATATTTGCAATATCGATCAATAAAAAGTAAATAAACAAGGTTTTAAATTCACAGCAAAGTCGATTTTTTTTTAAATTTTTAATATACTATATTACTTATAAAATAATTTTTATCCATTAAACAGATGGGTGAAGGTCTATCTTGGATCCTCTACTAATATAAATTGTTTTAAATCTCACGGTATTTTTACGATTTTATTTTGCTTTTTTATTAAACAAAAGTAAAAAAAATGCATTCTTATTATAGAAAAATTATTTCTGTCTTTATTTATTAATAATTGAATGTCGTTAAAAACATTATACACGGGGGCGAGAAATGATTAAAAATATAAATTTAACTTTCGTTACTAGACGTTATGAGAATTTCTCTCACTAGAGACGAAAAACATGTTTTCTTGGTGGTATTCTATTACAAAATAACATGTTTTTGTAAAGGGTTGTAGAGGAAATCATTTTAAGTTTCATGCAATAGATTAAATATTACCCTTATTATTAAAAATTGACTATTAGTAAACTGAAAAAGCGGGTTTTTAGCCATGTATTCACATACAAATAATTTTTATCCAACACCGCTTTTTCTCACGGATGTTGTATATACTTACACAAGCAACCAATCATTTATAAATAAATAAAAACATTGATAACTTACCCATATTGTTATATTCTTAGAAACATTTGAACCAAACGATTTATTTTGTTTAAAATATTTGCAATATCGATCAATAAAAAGTAAATAAACAAGGTTTTAAATTCACAGCAAAGTCGATACACGAAAAGTAAGGTTAAACATGTAGATCGTTGAATATTTGGTATCGGTATCAACAATTAAGTACACAGACGGACAGACGGGCCACATTTTGGGTACAATTTAAAGAAAATATTATACTTGCAATAATCTACTATTGAAAGGGACTGCGAGGGGCTAAATTCTACGGAGTGGGATCGAATATTTACAAACCACAACAATTGACGAATAGTTTTAGAGTGAATGTGTAAAACAATTTAATAAAATTACTGTAGAGGAGTGTTAACGTGTAAACAAAGTTGCTTAAAAATATGAGACTGAGTTTGTTGAAAAAAAAACACATTCTAGATGTGACAAATTTCCTTCAAGGTACATCAGTATACCTCCTTGTCGCAAAAAATCATATAGATACAGATCGAAATAATCCAGGAAAGGTTTTTAAATCATCTTTGTGCTGCCTCCAGATTATCAACGTGAATTTTATAGTGTGGACTCCAAATTATTGACGCATATTTAAGTTTTGAGCGAACAAATGCGTAGTACAATGTTTTCAAAACAACATAACACACATAAATTTATGCGAAAAAATTCAGAAGGTGACTGTCCGAATGAAATTATGACAAAATTTTCTCGGCCCACCCACTTCCGAGATATCACCCCTAAAAAGTGCTGAGAAAAATTGTTTTATTTTTTTTTCGAATTTAAGTAATAAAAGAAACTTGAATTTTGTAATTTTCGTGCACTCGTTAAGGATTAACCACCGGTATTTTTTTAACGTTTCTGTTACATTATAAGGGGGTGAAATTCGCTTCCCTTACCTCATGTAGCTTAGAGGGAAATGTACAGTGAGGAGCCCCGTAACCAGTTTCAAGTCTTTCTTGTCCAACTCGAGAAGCTGTTTAGCTTTCCTTGGCGAAACGCTTACTAGCCTTTACGCTTGACTTTGTCCTGGCACTTTGCGCCAGTGAGATTTCATTTCATTTGTTTCCCAGCGTCGAACCTCTTTCATCAAGTGGGCTTTGGAAAGTCCACAGAAGGGTTCTGGGCCGGAAAATTGTGCATTTGCCCCTTCTTTGGCAAGGCAATTTGCTTCTTCGTTGCCTTTGACTCCCTTGTGACCTGGAACCCACATCAGAAAAAGCTGATTGTTTGCTGCCAGTTGTCTCAGGGACCGTTTACAGTCCCAAGTCAGCTTAGACTCACAATTGTATGTCTTCAGAGCTTTTAGTGCTGCTTGACCATCTGATAAAATATAGATTTCTGCCCTTCGGGTTGAAATAGACATGTTTATAAATATAATATATAAATTGGTTTATTAATAAAATGGCACATTTATTGTTAATATTTACTATTTTAAAAAAAGAATTAAAATCGGTCGACGATTTTTGTTAAGTCGCGTGAAATTGCCAATATAACGGCGACATTCAACGTTTTACACTCCCGATATTTTGGATGCGAACGTCTGAAAGTAAATATATTTCCTCGCAGCTTTTCTACGCCAAATTGCTCTCGTATCCTTATGGGAGACATTTTCATGCACTAACTTCTGGTCTACGTAATGGACTCAGCTTTCTACTTCCGCTTCCTTTACAGCAATAAAGCGCACGCTATCATCTGACTGATATAATTGAAATTATGAAAGTCTGGTATTTTTTTCCCGTAATTATTTATTACTTTAATGCACTGTATTACCGTGCTAAGCGATTGCCATTAATTTAGCGCATAAAATACATTTTTTCCTTATTTGTTTTGTTTTTATTTACGCTAGTACGAAAGGCAAGCTTTTAGCTACATAATTAAAACTGATACATGTAAAAATATTTTAAAATTAAAGTTCAGCCAACATTGAACACGTTATTCTATGTAGATAAAGTAATCGTAAAAACTCTTACAAATAAAACAAATAATAAATAAAACAAATAATACGAAGGTCGATTTTTAAGATTTCACAAACGACCACCGGATGGCAATTTTAAACTTATTGAAATAGACAATCTTCCTATTTCGATAACGGTGAATTTTTTGAAGGTTGTTCGATGATATATCATTTCGAATCCAAAATCGCGGCGGGTAATAAAACTTGAATTTTTATATTCGAACAAGTCGGTAATTAACTGCAGGTTTTAATTAATTGTTTGAGTGTTTTAAGTTGAACCGAATCCAATAGTTCTTTGTGTTTACAATACACTTGCAATTGAATATCAATTATTTAGACTAAATAATTAAAAAGGACAAGCGAAAAAACTGGCAGTCATTGGGACTGCCGACAGAAGTAAAAACTATGAAATAGCAGTGGTTGTTTTGGATTTTAAAATTAATTGTAGTATTAAAAATTAAAATGTCATTATTTGAAAATTAAAATCATTGAATAACAAATAACCTAATAAAAGAAGTTTTTCATCTCAAGGCAACTTTTGGACAGACAGATAGAAAAAACCCATCTGTAGCTGACACTGACGACAGGTGTTTTTTTTTCAGTCCTCACTCTTGTAACAACTCACAACAAACACCTTTTCCTTAACAACTCAACTTAACCTCTAATTTTTAATAGAAAAAAACAACTGTGCATGTGCAAACACTATCAACGTTACATTTTTTTCCTTAAACTAAGTTTTGTAAAGCTGAGTATAAAAATATGATCTGTACAACAGAAATATATTTTTGAATTTTTGAGACATGAAAAAAGTATAATGACGAACTGACGCAACTTTTAATGAACCTTAATGAGCTATTAATAATGAGCTATCAGCTCGATGCCACTTTTTGACAGGCAGATTAAAAAAGAAGCCATGACGTCATTCATCTATTGCTGATGTCAGGTGATGTGTAACCATAAGTTTGCCAAATTTTGCTTAACGCGCCTAAAGAAGTTTTTACTACAAAAATTGTTCGGTATGTTTTGGTAAAAAATCCCAATTACATTTTCATTTACAAAAACCTGCTCTAAAATGATTTGGATTATTCTGACAATCAAAAATATTGTTTTGCAAAAAAGAAACATATGCTGCAAAATAAAAGGTTTTCCTGCGCCCGGATTTGATGAAAACACAAACACGTTATATTTCTAATTTGATTTAGATAAAAAGTGTAACAAAAACGAGAAATCTTGTGGTGGAAAAACCGCTTATATTTTTATGTCAAGAACCTAAATTTCGTTAATTCTGTGCCTGAGCCCGAGTGGGTTGGCGTATATTTTCCTGTAATCCCGCAAATTATTGAATTAGAAAATTGCCGCAGCTGACGCCGCGTAATTTTCTAGTCGAGAGTACACACTCAATTGTAAATAGAAATACAATGCGCGAGATTTATTAATAAAAAGTGTTGGCCGACAGCATTGGCGGAGGCGCTCGGTAATTAGCTAAAGAGGACGAACAAATATAATAATAAAGGAAACAAACAAAAGACGTAATACGAATTAAGTATTTGTGCAAATAATTGGGTAGGTTTCCAGAAAGTGAACAACAAAAATAACACCTTAATCGCCGAGAATTATTTACCTATTGGCCCGAATTTTCGGTCACATGGGGACCCACTGCCATATTTTCTTAATACATTGTTATCTTGGGGAGGTTAAATTATAAAACACACACAAATATAAAAACCAGAGTCGAAAAAATTTTTTTTGGGGACTAAATACAAAATAAGAAATGTGCGAAAAAAATAAGAAATCAAAGAATAATCGGCAAGATATTATTTTATGTTGGTGGTTAAAATTTTAAGTTGCAGTTTTTAATCTTATAAACTAGTTTTGTATTCAATAAAAATTATTTTTAGTATTTTTAATATCGTCATTATTGGAATATCTATTTATATTTAATGCACAAAAATTAAATGATTGGGAACATTACATTCGGCTTAAAGATCATGTTTAATCATTACAATTAAGTCCAAAGAAAGTTGTTTTGGATTTTTCTTTTTAAAAATTTTTTTTGACAGAGTATTAAAATAAGTCACCGCGGGCAAAATTGTATCATTCATATTTGTGAGTTTTTCTACAATTTTTTTGGTAATTTTTAGATTGTCCTTATTTTCAAAATTTTTGCAAATATTTTAATCTGGTGTTTTTTGTGCAACATATTTAGGCCCATATATTACGAGGGCGGTTTGAAAGTCAGTGACTTTTTGAATAAAACAAATTTTTTTCCGCAAATAAACATTTTATTTTTCTACATAATCACGTTTTAGCTCGATACATTTAGTCCAGCGTTTTTCTAATATTTTTATTCCCTCCAAATAATAGGTTTTTTCAAAGCTTTCAAAATACGAGTTTGTTTCTGTAATGACTTCTTCATTCGACTCAAATCTCTTACCGCCCAGCCATTTCTTTAAGTTTGGAAACAGAAAATAGTCGCAGAGTGCTAAATCTGGAGAATATGCTGGATGGGGTAGCAGTTCGTATCCCAATTCGTGGATTTTGGCCATCGTGACTAAACAAGTGTGCACACGTGCATTGTCTTGATGGAACAGCACTTTCTTCTTCTTAGCCAAATGCGGCCGTTTTTGCTTTAAATTAACGTCGAATCTGTTCAAAAGCTTTGAATAATATTCGCCGGTGATCGTTTTACCTTTCTTGAGGTAATCGATGTGAATGACACCGCGTACATCCCAAAAAACTGTGGCCATGACCTTGTTGGCTGACAGACTCTGTTTCGCCTTCTTTGGTCCACGTTCACCCTGAGCAACCCACTGTTTCGATTGTTCCTTGGTCTCTGGCGTGTTGTGATGGATCCATGTTTCATCCACAGTAACAAAACGGCGCAAAAATATGTCCGGATTACGGCTGAACATCGCTAAACACTCTTTTGAAGTGGTCACACGATTGCGCTTTTGGTCGAGTGTGAGCAATCGCGGCACCCATCTCGCAGAGAGTTTTTTCATGTCCAAATATTCGTGTAAAGTATGATGTACCCGTTCAGTTGAGATACCTACAGCATGAGCCAACTCACGCACTTTCATTCTCCGATCATCCAATATCATTTCATGGATTTTATCGACGATTTTCGGCGTGATTACTTCTTT
Organism: Agelastica alni; assembly: GCA_950111635.1. Taxonomy (NCBI): domain Eukaryota; kingdom Metazoa; phylum Arthropoda; class Insecta; order Coleoptera; family Chrysomelidae; genus Agelastica; species Agelastica alni. The sequence continues at coordinate 24,375,679 of OX467716.1, forward strand.
TGGGCGACCTGGACGTTCGGCGTCACTAGTGCTGGTATGCGACCACAACCGAACTCTGTAAACCACTTCTTAACCATTGAAATTGATGGTGCCGAGTCCCCGTAGTATTTATTAAGTCTTTCCTTAGTTTCAGTGATGGATTTTTTACGTAAAAAGTAATGCTTAATCAGAACACGAAATTCACTTTTTTCCATTTTCGTAAAAATTCACGAGGTTGTCTGCTTTGAACGGCTATAAAACACCAACTGCACGACGTAGCTTGCTCAAAACTAGAAAGTTGCCCACTGATAGATTATAGTTGACGGCAGCACTGTTGCATTTAAAGTAACTGCGCGGAAAATTTAAAAAGTCACTGACTTATCAAACTGCCCTCGTACCAAAAATTAGTTCACTATTAGATACCTCAAACAAAGTCGTCATTTTTTTAAGTACCCAGTCTGATTTAGGTTAGGTTAGGTCAAAACGGTGGTTTGGAGGCAACCCACTTAGGCCTTTTGGCCCGTCGTGATACCGTAATGGACGGCGGTACCTTCTCCCCTACCGAGAAAATTAGTTGGAACTTTTAAGAAAAAGTGTGAGGTCTTTAATGCTAACTGAGCTGATATCAGATAAGTCATCAAAATTTAGTTGCTCTAGTATAGAAAGTATAGAAAGTTTACTGACTAGGGCAGGGAAGTGGCAAAAAAGTTATACCATTGTTTCCTTCTCTTCTTCATCGTGTCAGCTTCTACAGAAGTCGTGTCGTAGCTTTGCGATTCCCATGCGCCATGCATGGGATCCACCTGCCCAGTGTCCTGTTATGGCCCCGATCGCATTTCCAATGGACTCCCCGGATGAAGTTAAAACACCATTAGTTCGACGTAGATCTAGTTTAGACCAAATCTATTTCGATTATGTGCATGTGGGTTCATTTTGCCACCTCAAGTTGGCTTTTTGAACTACTTTGCTAAGTACTTTGCGGAAGTTTGCAATCGGTTCTCCTTGCTGAGATGAGACAGATACAGCTGGGAGGGTAGTGTCCTCTCTTTCCAGCTCGTCCGCCTTACAGTTGCCTGGTATGTCCATAGTGTCCGGGTACTCAGACTGATTTAAGCTAATACGTACAGTGAATACTTTTCTTGACTATACTTATAGTCAGAAGGAAAAACTCTTCTTCGTTCATCTTTATGATGATACAATAATTATATATTAAGAACAGAATTTGACGAAAAGACTTTTCTTAGAAATCGTTGGAATTAACAGTGATAACAATAATATTAATAAGAGATCTGACATCGACAAACTTAGCAAAATTTACTCGTACGTACTTACGAAATGAATTTTTATGCTTAATAAAATATTTATAAAATTTTCCTGTTCATCTCAATAATATCCACACTTATGAAATGGAATGTCTATCATTATGATAAAATTTTTTTGAAGTTACCTATGTCAATATGTGTTGTATACTTATATTCGTTAATTTATCTCATTTTACATGTAACCATTTATTTATGATCGATGTTTTTTAACCATTTATAATTTGATAAAGACAATAAATTTGTCTTAAGCTTGGTAAAATAAAGAAGAGTTTTTCTTTCTGACTTGGACTGAATACCCGTGAATTTTACATAATACTAATACGTTTATATATTTAATTAATTAGAAATATTAATATGCATAGTAATTATAATTTATATACAGAGTGGGCCACAGAAAAGAGTCCACCTCGATATTTGGCAGTATTTATTAGAACACAACACCTTTTTAAAATGAAACGCACGCCTATGTTTTAATAATGTGTTAATTTTTCTGTCTCATCAAAAGTAAATTAAAACGAATTTTGTAAAAAATTTGTGATTTGATACTAAGACAGTTTGTTTAACATTGATGATAGTAAATTAATTTGGGTATTTTTTAAATATTTTTAAAATGGTATACATTCAATTGCAATTGCAAATCAATTTAATTAAATTTTTTACAAAATTTGTCTTAATTTACTTTTATTGTGACAAAAAAATTAACACATCAAAACATAGCTTTTGATTTTAAATTAATTAAGACTTTTTTTTAATATAAAAAAAAAAATTATGGATGATCATATGGCTAAACACTCCATCTAAATATCTTTCTAATGATGTGCCACACGTGGTACATTTCCTATTTTACACTGAGGAGTTGGGGAAGAGGAAGGGAGGCGGTTGACAAATGACAGATTTCTGTATCGTAAAAATGTGTCCACCTTGGAGCAAAAATCGTCGTGTTCCTTAAATTCTAATAAATACAGCAAAATACCGGGCTGTTTTCTGTGGACCACTCTGTATAATATTATTTAAATACATCAGAGTAATAATAATTTATTAAATATATATAACACATAAGTAATAAAACAAAAATTTATACATAAATATACCTTTAAATATTCTATTTTATATAATATATTATTTATGAGTACCTCTATGTTTAAAAAAAACATGAAAAAAGGTGAATATTTTGTATTATTATGTTACTCTTATAGTATTAACAAAAAAAATATTTAATTTATATTTATATAGATTCAGGAATTATGAAATTAATATATATCGAACAACTGGGCAGGTGCTGGCTGAATGACGTGAGTCAAAGCCAAAAAAAAAAAAAAACTGGGCGGGTGAAAGAAATTTTTTTGTTAATTCGTCAAGCTTTTGGAAGGGTTTAGTTTCTTTTTCTTGACATTAACTAAAAAAAAACTGTTAAAAAGAACACATGAAATACAGACAAAAGGCGGGATACTAAGGTAACAACAGCCTTTTACAAAACATTTAAATTAATTAACACTAATAATCGTGCAGGTGTAAAACAAAATTACAAAAATTTCAAATTTCAATTCAACCAGCAAAAGGGAAAGTAAAAAACCCTATGTTGTCTTTATGGAAAAGGAAAGACAACTAAATAAATATTTCTGAAAGGAACATGGTCGAGTCCAGACTCAACCATGTTCCTCGCTTTTACACAATCTCAATAATATTAAGTTTTTATTATTATTTGTGTATTGATGAATATTTTAAAAATGTTAACTAAATGAAATCAATGATGTTTTGTTTTGTGCTTCACTTCTTTTTTTAACTGCTTTAACTCAATAGAGAGTTACTGGTTTTTTCATATTTCAACCTCAACTTAATGTCTTACGAAAGAAAATATTTTTTTTTTCGAAAGCGTGACTAATTAAGAAAGTTTTTTTTTACTGGCGTTTATTTACTACATCCAAAAAATATTTTTTTTCATGGTATTTCCAAATTTATGGTTTTGTTTTTAACTTGTTCAGTCACGGGACTACGTTGTTTTTTCTATATATATATATATATATATATATATATATATATATATATATATATATATATATATATATATATATATATATATATATATATTATTTAAAATTCACGGGTATTCAGTCTAAGTCAAAAAGAAAATCTCTTTTTTTACTTTGCCAAGCTATCGAAAAATTTATGTTCTTTTTCAAGGCTAAAAATTAAAAATGGTTAAAAAACATCGAATATAAATAAATGGTATAACCTTTCATGTAAAATGAGTTAAATTAACGAATAATATGAGTATATAACATACATTGACATAACTTTAAAAAATATTTCTTTGTCACACTGATAGAAATTTCATGAGTATAATGATGTTATTTTATTAGGATGTACAGAAAAAACAATTTTTATATTTATATTTATTTAGCATCAAAATTCATTTTGTTAGTAGATACGAGTAAATTTTGCTGAGTTGGTCAATGTCAGATCTCTTATTAATATTGTTGTTATCGCTGTTAATTGCAACCATTTCTAAAAAAAGATCTTTTGTCAATCTTTGTTCTTGATATAAAATTATTGTATCATCATAATTCATTATGTGATCTTGGTTAACTACATGATCAGAGAGTGCGCAAGAAAGTTTCTGGAGTCTACAGTCACTTTTATGGCCAGTGATTCCAGATTTCAAAGTTTGACTCGTTTGTCCAATGTAGTTTTTGTTGCAAGAACTGCAAGGTATACTATAAACTATAAGTACAGTAAAAAAAAAGTTCACTATTCATTATATATATATATATATATATATATATATATATATATATATTTATATATATAAACAGATGTCAATAATCTAAGCATCATCACAACTATATCCTTAAACTTTAACAACAGTTGCTTCCCAAATATGTAATTTTTTTATTCAGTTTTCAATATATCACATCTCTTATATTGTTTTGGGGTTCCTATTCACCTTTGATACGGTTTTTTAACTCCCCCCTTTTCCACAAACTCTGTTATATTTTTAGATGGCTCTCCAAAAATTTAGTACACTTTATTTCAATCTGGATCATAAAGTTCAGTATTAATAAATTTATTTTCACAATCCCTTTTTTTTTAAATTTCTCTATCTGTCATTTGGTTTGGTCAAAACTTGAAAGGTCATGACCAACTTGTTTGGTCAGTTGATACGTCCTGTAATTTGTTAAATTAATGTCTTCCACTTTAGTAATTAAATTCTTACGTTTCCGGTTAAACCAACTTTCAGTTGTCTCTACTATCCCACACAATCAACATGTGGCTATACCTTCGCGTATGCGGTATTTGAGTTTTTAATTTAAATTAAATGTAAAAGCTTTAAGTAATTGTGATCGATTTCACAACAGTATTTTTCCGTTTGTGTTGTAAATTTTAATACGATGTAAAAGGGCTTAGTCCTTACTTTTTTTTGTACAAATCTTTATCCTCAAATTTAGTAAGTACTGTTCAGGCCACTGTTGTTTTTACCTTGTGACAAACGTTGTTCTTAGTTTAAGATGTCTTGAGAAAGGAAATAAATATTTACGAAAGCTTGCCGAATTAACAAAGAGTTTTCTTTAATCTGCCCAGTTGTATGACTGCATCCTCAATATTCTCCAAAAAAGTTCTTTTTTTGGTTGATATATATTTCTCTACAATTGATCAGTCAATATTACCTGTTACGTATTACATAATTATAATTAATTAATACAGTCATTAGCCACTGGAATAAACAAAAAAGAAGAACGCTTTGGCAATATTTCGGAAAATAAAACATACAAAATAGAGAACGAACATTATCTTAAGAGCAATGTTAAGAATAATAAATATCTGCGAAAAAAATTTATAAGCTATACTGTTAAGGAAGGGTGCGCCTTCAATATGGACACAAGTATTCAACTTATATTTGGTCATTTATTCAAAATAAAATATTAATGTGATAACTAGTTTGTATTTTAGTAAATACATTTGTACTTTCCTAACTTTTTGAAGTAAAACTTTTTTAAAACTCGATGAAACGAAAAAGTATCGTTAAAAAGAAACAAACACGTAAATCTATAGGATTAAGCTTGCAATAATTCCAGGGTTGACCTACTCGAAGGAGTAAACCCTCGAGAAATACAACTAAGCAGATCGTAGAATGGAGCAGGAACGACCTGCGAATTCTAACGGGTCTGCTTACAGGACACTGTCGTCTAAGGTACCACCTCAGAAAGATAGATCTGAATCAACAAACGGACTGTCGGTTTTGCTGCGTAAAAGACGAAACTGGTGAACACATACTATGTTCAACATATCTGGTTTTACCAACCTAGAACCTACCGATTTCAAGAAAATCTTACCATATACAACCATGAACTTCGCAAGAAGGGCTGGATCGTGCGGTGAACTGTAACCTCCAGGGGTGAGCCACAATAGACCTACTAAAGGTCGCAGTGGAGGGGTGACCTACGCCCAACTCACATGATACCTAACCTAACCAAGCCTGAAAAAAATTGGGATAGTATACACTATTCAGCGTTTCTTACTACTCGGTGTTCTCTTTGTGCGCTGCTTCGTAGCCTTCCCACTCTTGTCTATCAAGCATTGTAGATATGTGTGCTTCTGTATATTAAGTGTGTCTATTTATCTCATTCTATCGATGTTTAGGTTTCTGAAGTTTCACTTTTACTGCGTGGGAATTGTACACACACACATTTTTTTAATCATATGGCTTGTGAAATTATCTCAATGAAAACAATTCGTGCGCACAATACTGCGAAAAATTATGTCAGAAGTTTTGAACTTGGCACGGAATATGATCTCGTTGATTTCTGCAAATTACTATTAATAGTATTGCGATAACATAGGAAAAAAACCTCAAAGAATTATCGAGAATAATTAAAATATGGTTTTTATGCTCTACAAGTCCGTCAATGCTTAAATGAACAGTTTCTGCATCGATGGATTGGTCGTGGAAGTGATTTTGCTTGGCCATCGAGAGGTCCGGATTTTAATCGTTAGGATTTTTCAATTTGATCGCATATAAAGGCATTAGTTACAAGAAAAAAATTAAAAATTTTTTCCAGAATTGTGACGGAAAATAGAAAAAGCCGCGAATGTGAGTAAAAATAATAGACAAGGGTTATTTGATATTAATAGATCTTTGCGAAAGCGGATCATAAAATGTATTGAAGTAAATGGTGGGCATTTTAAACATTTCCTTTAAAAATTTATATTTTGGTTTTTAAATTTAAACACTTTAAACACCCGGCAATATTTTTATGAGGCATGTTGGGCAGAATATTAAAGTTTTGAGGTCTATAATCCACAATTCAGAGATTGGACATTCTTAATGAATCACCCTGTCTATAAATAACAAATGAAATGACAAGACATTAACGTCAATAAATACGTGCCAGTCAAACGATAATTTCCAAAAAACTGTGAAATGACCATGAGATTTGATAAAATAACGGAAAGTGGCTGCATATAAATGATACATTAAATGATCAAACGTCAACGTGTCGGTTTTTTCGAGCGAATGTCACCAAGAATTATTTTACCCCATCAAGCAAGTATATTATTATTTTAACTCCAATGGAATCTTCACAAAGTAAAAATAAACTTCATAAAGAGATCCATTTTATACAATTTGTATACCGGTGATTGGCTGATGGCTGATATATCTCTTATCTCTGTATCCCGAAGAGACAGTTGGTTCATAAGCGTAAGAAAAAGATTAAAAAGGAACTCCGGCTTAACCGAGGTGGTTCTAAGATTTTTTTGTTCTATTTTAGATTTGCCATTGATGTTTAATCAGTTAATTTTTGCATTTTTATTTGGTACTTTTGCATCTCGCCTATATTTATGTTTCGTAATGATAGTAGGAATTAAACACAAAATTATCAACCCATTTGACGTAGTGAATTTTATTAGCAACAAATAACGTTAACATATTTATTTACTTCAGTGAACAAAAGAGGGTATTTTTCAAAACATTTTTGGTTTCCAGCTTTCGATTATGGTTGCTCTGAAAACGATTGCACAGGCAAAACTGCCTGTTTTTGTCAGAAAGAATAAAACTACTTTCCTTTTTCGTTAGCGTGTTATTGCATTGTTTCTGATTGCTTCGCAATATTTGTGATGGGAATCGTTTTTATTAGTACGTGTTTTGGAAGTCTCGAGAACGAATGTGTGATATTGTATTATTAAATTACGCATTTCGAGTTTTTCTCCACCACTGGTCAGTCGGCTTGGTGTGCGAAGAAAACGATTTATCACAAAAATAATTCTCTTAACGCCGTTATAACGAGCGCCTCTCCCGACAAAAAGAATCCGCAAAAATGCTCATCACATCACATAATGGGGCGTAAAAAGAACTGGAATATCGGGAGGCGCGCACAAAACAAAATGAATTTGTTTTCTTATTTCGTATTTTTCGTAGAAACCTTCGATCGCGAAAATATTGTGTTTATTCCCTCTTGTTAACACGTAATAAATTAACAGAAGGAATGCTTCACGGTTTGCTTATTCTTTAAAGATCGGTTTTTTAAAAAGGAAACCTTTAATTATCAAAAAAAAAATAAAATAAAGAAATTTGTAGGAAAAATAACAAATGAAACAAAAAATTGAACGATTTTCGAAACCAAAAACATGATATGAAACACTTTAAACATAAAATTAAATGTCTAAAATTTGTTCCAAACCTTTTTTTTCGCTTCCTTTTTACCGGTTTTGTTTCTTTTTTTTTTCATAATTAACGCGAGGGCTAACAGAGCCAGTGCGACCTCGTTCGATGCCATCTTGAAAAAACTGGAGACCGCTTTGGTACCCCGGAGACACGTCCGACGTCCGTAGATCTGCACAGGCATACCTGCGCAGGTAGACCGTATCGTGTATGGCCGCCATAACAATGGCGTGCGTCGCCCTCTTGCATTGCGACGTCGTGCGTCATCGCAACGCAGGTGTGGCATACAATGCGTTGATCCGTTGCGACAACGCAACGCAATAATGAGGCCTTACCCTTGTATTAATTTTAAATACAAGCCTTTTTTCTCTACCAAAATAAGCAATATATGTGCATCGGAGGAACACAACAAAATCTGGTCTTGGAGGACAACCAAAGTATAATTAAACTATGCGAAAATACAAATACCTCGGTATTTATATCACGACAGATAGAACTACGTATAACGTAGCTATAAGGAAAAGAAATATATAAGGAAGAAGAGCTATCGGTTTACTAAACAGAGTAGTGTGGGATAAACATATTTCAACAAACACCGAATATACAATAGTATTGTCAAAAGCATAGTTACATATAGCAGTGAAGTATGACAACTAAAACAAAGGTCGAAAAAAGCTTTAGAAGCAACAGAAATGGACTTCTGGAGGCGTGCGGAAGGAATATCCAGACTGGAACGAATTAGAAATGACAGGATCAGAGGGATTATGGGAATTGGTCATAGCATTGTAGAGGATATTAGAATAAAACAACTAAAATGGTATGGACATGTGCAGAGAATGGACGAAGACCGTTTGCCAAAGAAAGTCATCAACTGGAACCCCCAAGGAAAAAGAAAGAGAGGAAGACCTAGGAAGAGTTGGAGAGAGAGGTTTGGGAGAGGATCTCTGGGAGGACAGGAATCAATGGAGACTGGGAATCGGAAGACGTCGAAGAACGTTCTAAAACCGATGTATATATATATATA